>VZDJ01000158.1:2525962-2877226 GCA_008694505.1 Cyanoderma ruficeps | reverse complement strand
GGCGCCGGGGCAGGGCGCGGGCACCTGGTCCCGCTTCGCCCGGCTTCCCTACCCGCAGGACCAGCTCTTCCTCCACGACACCTTCCCCGACGGCTTCCTCTGGGGCGCGGGCAGCGCCGCCTACCAGACGGAGGGCGGCTGGCGCCAGGGCGGCAAGGGCGCGTCCGTCTGGGACACCTTCGCCCACCGCCCGGCCACGCCGCCGGGGTCCGCCCCGCCGGGGCCCCTGGGCGGCGACGTGGCCAGCGACAGCTACAACAACTTGTTCCGCGACGTCGAGGGGCTGCGGCGTCTGGGGGTCTCGCACTACCGCTTCTCGCTGTCCTGGGCCCGGCTGCTGCCCAACGGGACGGCGCCGGCAAACCCCGCCGGGCTGGCGCACTACGGGCGGCTGCTGGCCCGCCTGCGGGAGCTGGGCCTCGAGCCCGTCGTCACCCTCTACCACTGGGACCTGCCGCAGGCCCTGCAGGACGCCTTCGGCGGCTGGGCCAGCCCCGTCCTGCCCCGGCTGTTCCGCGACTACGCCGAGTTGTGCTTCCGGCACTTCGGCGGGCAGGTGCGCTACTGGCTGACCATGGACAACCCCTACGTGGTGGCCTGGCACGGCTACGGCACGGGGCGGCTGCCGCCCGGCGTGCGGGGAGGCCCGCGCCTGGGATACCTGGCGGCCCACCACCTGCTCCAGGTAAATGGCGGCGGGGCGAAGGGGCCCCGGCGGCTCCTCGGCCGTGCCAAGGTGCCGGGTGCACAGGCCGCCCTCAGCCCGCCGCCCTGCCACACCTGTCCCCTGCCCCGACACTGGCGTGGAAAACAAACCCATGTGCCCGACAGAGTGCGGGCAGCAGAGCTATGGGCAAAGGAGGCAAAAGTCATGGTGTAAGGCAGGAGCTTCGCCGCTGAGCTGGTGGAGAGTTAAAGAACTCTGTGTTTTACAAAAATGTCCACTTCTGCTCTCAGCAGTTCAGTTGTTGGGTGAGGGTCTGCAGTCCCGGGACTGTGCCAGTCCAGTGCTGCCTTTCTAAGTTGGAGATGCTCAATATGACTGTAAAGGGAACATACATATTTGATAAAAAAGGCGTACTGAATTAATGGAGATGCTAGAGGTGGCCAAAATGTACAGAAACATTTTCTTGACAAAGTATGATTTTTTTTTTTGAGAGTGGGCGCTTCTTGAGAAGAGAGACCCTTAATACCCCAGTTGGTCTTCTAAGTGGCACAAGTAGTTTGCTATACTTAATATTTATTCTGTGTATCTCTATGGTGTAATTGTAATATTTGCTGGGAGCAGCCCGTGGGGATTTTCAGTGAGAATTAATCAGAAGTGTGTATAAATCCTTCCAATGACAGGAGAAAGGATTCAACCTAACTGGAATGGGGTAGTCATTTAGGCATGATTTCTTCTACTTTGATATATACAAATTCTGCTAATGTCTGCCTGCTCAACACACACTTACTGACAGGTGTTGTATCCTAATGAGTGTTGTGTATTAGATGTGAGCATGAAGAAAACATCTAATGCATGCCTTATTTGACTTTTTTCCCACTTTCCTATATTACTTCTGCATTCTTTAATGCTATAAATAAGTCAAAGGGAAAATACAGATGAGGAAAATGTGGGTAAAATTTCAGGTTAATTTCCTTGTCCTGAAAACTTTAAGCTGGTCATGTAGTTACCATGGTGTGTACTTGGCCGTACTTGAGTATATCCTGCATCACCATAGTATCAGAGTCCCTCATAATCTCAAGCATGTGCTTGTTTTCATAAAAGCTCTGTGAAGGAAGATACTTTTCGATTTAATAATTGAGAAACTGAGGCACAGTCTTGCCCACACCATGTCAAAAAGGTAATTAAACCAGGAAGGTCTACTAATACTTGCTTTAGTGACAGAACCGTATTATTTAGTTTTGTCCTAGTGACTGTCAGTCAGGATTTGCACAAGTGAATGTTTCTTTTTACGTGCAGTGGAAGGCAGCAAGATACCACTTTCCCCCTCCCCACATTTTAGGAAAGAAGAGCTGAAACAGCGATGCAGTTAAGAGCCAAAGTGGCCACTGGTTGTTAGTGCCCTTTTCCTGGTGTGTGATCTTTGTAGCATATTGCTCAGTTACATTATACTTCAGCTCTTCTGCAAGTCATATCCCCAGATGTCAAATCACCTGCAGAGAACATCAGGCACATACATTATGTGCAGAGGAGCTCACATCCCTGACTTCTCCAGGTAGGAGTCTTTGTGGAGTCAGAGGTAGAGCCTAGCTCTTCAGCACAGAGAAGTGAACAGCTTTAGCACTGGGATCCTCCTTCTCCTTTTTGCTTCTCTGGAGCATATTAATACTAGACCTTTCAACTTGTGCAAGCAATGAAGTAGGAGTAAGCTACACAGTGCGGCTTCTTCACAGCCTGATATCCGTAGAGAAAGTGTGTGCATTTGTGTAAGAAAAGATTAAAGTTCTACCGTAGATGGTAAAGAGAGAATTACGTTTCATGCGTAAATGAAACTGTCTTACACAGGTCTTGACTGATTGACTTTGCAACTTGAATGTTGTTCTTTGATGTGTGCCTGTGGGTTGTATAATTTTGTAGGTGAGTTTGGTCATTTTTTGGGAGCGTGCACAGCTTTGGTTTGTATCAGAAGGATGCACAGCAGTTGCTGTATCACATAAGCTGCGGGATGTGTGTGGCACTGGACTGTGTTGCTGGGAGATACAGTCCTCATAGACCCACTGCAAAAGATGTGGCCGAATCCTCTCATGCAAAGAAAACCCCCTTTCACTGTCTAACTGCTCCTTATGTTGTAAGATCTGGTCCCTGGTTTCTTCTTAAAATCCATTTTCCTTTTATTTGCCATTCTTGTATTTTATTTTCTTTCCAGGGCAGTTGAGTTTGCCAAACATGTTTGGGTTTTTTTGAAGTTAGAATTTGTTGTCATAATTGCTCGTTTCTCAGCAAATGTGCAGAGTAGCTCTTAATATGCATGATTTCTGACTTTCCCCCCTTATTTACAATATGCAGTTTTAACTGTTGTCTCTGCATTTATTCAGAGCAAAGACTTGCATAAGTAGAAGGCTAAAGCTGATGCCTCCTAATTTATTTTACTGGATGCTATTTGTGTTAAAAAGCACAATAATTTCCTTTAAGTTCTTTAAAATTCAACAGATATAAATGTGGATTTGGGGCTTTGTTTTTCTGAGCGACTTATTTATTGTCTGAAGAAATAATCAAATAAGAGTTTGATTCAATTTAGGTTGTTCAATTCAGAGCTGGTGAAAACAGGGCAATGAAGTTTGATTTAAGTAATGATGTTTGAATTCAGCTTGAATGGATCTCATATTGTACTGAACTTTTTAATTACCTCTCATTCTTCTGAACTTCCTTGTGAGTCATAACAGATGCTAAATTTACAGAGACACTTTTTTATAGACAGATCAAATAAAAATAGCGTAAAAAACTTGTAAGGAAAAAATGATTTTATTAATGCATCCTTGATGTGTTCTTGAGGGATATTGATCAGTATTTGGTGAAAATTTCACTCTTTTATAGTATTTCCACTGACACTTGTCGCTTTTGATATGTCTAAGCCCTTCAAATGTGGTAGGAAATGGAGGAAGCTGTTCATGTTTATTCACAAAATAAATGGAATGGATCAAGTATTTTTCATAAAAGTTGGCATTCTCTCAAGTCAGCAGCCAGAAAATGTAATGCCAACAATCTGTCATGTATATGATGCATCTTTTTTCTCGAAATAGGAGTTGAGAGGTCAGTGTATTATGTTCTGGTTTTTGCAAATGCGTTTTTTCATTAATGGTTCACAGTATGTTGTCTGAGTTGAACATACTTGGATTTACTCAATATAAACAGCATTTGCAGAAACCAAAGAACACGTCGTTTCCCCGAAGAAGTGAGTGGAACTGCTGCCTGGAAACCAGTCACAGAGCAACAGACTGATTTCTATTCCGAAACTCTTTCCAAAACAGAAGGTAAGTACTCTTTTGTTGACCTCCAATGCTAAACCTAATAAACTATCAACAGTTTCAGCATAGGAGAGTGGTCTTTTCTTGGTGTGTATTGTTTCTTTCAAAGTTGAGACAGCCCTCAAATTTTCACTGTGTGCGAATGGAATGATTTGGAATTTTCCTGAAAGTAACATAGCTCATCATAGTTGTGAAGGCATACCTAATTTATAGAAAAAAGGAGGAATACTGCTAAATAATAGTATTTTTTCCTGTTCTTGCTTTCTTAAGGCATAATTCAAAGAAGAGCAAAGAAGAAATTAATTCTTAACTGCATTTGAGTATTAGTTGGGCGGTATATGTTTACACTAGTGATTATTCTACTCATCAATCATTTGAATCAGGTTTTTTTTAAACACCAGATTTGGCAAAAGTGCAATCAAACTATGGTGAAGTTCAGGTCTGCTTTTGCAGTTTTCTATGCCAGTTGTTGCCAAAAGTTAGAAAAGTTAGGCTACGTTCACAAATTATATTTAAAGCTATAGCAAGTCGTTTTTAAGCTTTAATCATGGAAAGAAAAAAAAATGCATTGAGTTTCATTTTAAAATGTGATAAACAGAGGAGTTTGGGTTTCAAGAATACTTGTTTTATTAAAATCAGCTCCAAAGATAGATTACATAACTTTCCTTTTACCATTCCTACCTGATTCCATACATACCTGATTTCATACATGTTTGCGAAAAGATTGGTGTTTTCAAATATTCCATTAAAACAAAAAAAGGCAGTTTGTTACCTTTACAGAGTATTTCAATTTTTACTCATAGAAATACCAGGACTGCATGGAGTATAACGTGTTACCATGGAAGAGTAAGAGTGGATCTCCCCCAAGTGTGGGGGTTCCGTAACTTGAGAAGTTTTTTAGAGATTATAGGAAATCTTAGCAAAACTCAAGAGGCAGGACCTGGAAAGACCACAGTGAAGTGACTGAAATGGAATGGAAGCAGAATTTGTTTGTTCTGTGGGTGGAAAAAAACCAGGTCTAGCCTGTAGGTGTGTTAAGTCCCACCTCAACTCATCTGCTGTTCATTATGAGGATGAGGATTTCTTGAGAGTCTTTTCATTATGAAGTTTTTAGTGCTTGGTAGTTGTGGCTGTATAGCTGTGAATCATGGTAAATTCTGTTGGCAGTCCCAAATCTGTGTTTTCATGTCTCATTTTAAGTGCCACCGGCCTGATTTCTAATAGCTGTTGTAGCTGCTGCTGCAGGCACCTAGGTGATATACCTGGTTCCTGTCCAAGGTAGTCTAGTATGCTTCCCTTTTTAAATAGCAGTCGTTCGTGTTGGGCAGGGCTGTGCTCAGTGCTGGGAAGATAATGACTGCTGGTTAACAGCAGTTTGATGCAGATAAGGGTGTTTAGATTGGCAACATAGAATTCATGTCTGGTAAAATCTCACTGGGTACATGAGTGCAAATTTCCTTGATACTGTTCCATTTTGCATTAATAAGGCCTCATAAGGTGTGAGATAATTATCCCTTCTTCTCTTCAACCTCTCTCCTCAAGCAGGAGAGGTTCTGCATTTGTTGTAGTTTTGGGGGTTCCAAAATGGAGCATGGGGTAGAACTCATGTCACTCTGTATTCCTTTGTATTACAAACTTCTCCAGTTTCCATTTCACCTTGTTTCTATGGACAGTTTCCAGTAGTTAAAAAGTAGTTGATGGACATAATTCCTAGCTGTACTTGGGACCTGCGAAATAAAGCTAGTGAAACATCCATTGTAGTTCAACGTAGTTCAGCATTTTTGGTGCCTGCATTTCCCTTTGGGCTGAAAGGTGGGAGCTCTTAGAGCTTTTCCCATGGTAGGTCCAGTAGAAATCTCTGTTCCGCAACCATCAGCAGGTTGGAAGTGCAGACGTCCTTCCTTTTGAACATGCTGTCTTCTGTAAAGAAGAAATGCTTAGTCACGTAAGAGGAAGTTGTTTCACTCATAATATACCCATCTTCTAGAAGGTCATGTTCCGATTTCTCTTGGTTTGGTTGAAATTGCACTTGCCTAAGGTTTGTTCCTCACAATTATTAACTCTTTCTTAACATCATCTTCTTCCATATTGTGCTCTGGGGAACAAAATATTTTTCCCTACATCTTTCATTATTTCTTCAGCTAGCTAGAAGCAGTGAATATGTCAATACAGCTGATGGCAATGTTGGCAAGCAGTGACCATTTGGACAGGATGGAGCCATTTAGAGGCATTTTGTTTTCATTATTTTGGTTGCTGTGATGCATATCCTTCTCACTTTGGGAGAAACAGGAAAGAGCAGATATTTATGTAGACACATCTGTAGTTTCCTTAACTCCAGCTGAAGAGTCTTGTGGCTTTCAGTTACTAATTGGCAGAGTTCAAAGGCAGTTTGATAATCCTTGCAGATGAGTGTGTGATTTGTGTGTTTGGTTGTTGCTGATGAACAGATGAAATGCTGAACTTAATTTGAAGGTGCAGGGCCAGTGTTGACAAAGTTTTAAAAACACCAAGAAGCCAGCAATCAAAGGAGTCTGCTTATACAGACTTGTAGGTAAAGAAGTGTTCACTGGAGGATTTCTTCTATTTTTTTTTTCCAAGATAGTAAAAATAAAGAAGAAAAAATTATGAAGGCATCCTTGTGAAGAAGTAGAGGGGGTGATGAGGCCTGGTTGCATGAAGCTTTGGGCAATCTGGTCTAGCGTAAGATGTCCCTCCTGCCCACAGCAGTGGGGTTGGAACTAGATGACTTTCAAGGTCCATTCCAATCCAAGATGTTCTATGATTCCATGACAGATTTTGGCTTTAAAGGATGTGTGTTACCAGTTTTAAATATTAAATAAAAAAACCCCACTCATGCTTGCATATTTGCTTGCCAAAGTATATAGAAAAATATCACAGTCAACTGTGAATGTTCATTTTAGATTAAATCAGAAGAATGAAACAGAAGAATATGGTTGTAGACAAAATCTCAGGATCCTTAGGAAATTACTGAATTGAAGATTGGACAGATCTCTGAAGGAGAAGGTGACTCATTGAATATGACCATGAAAGAAGACACTTGCTTCTGGAGAACAGCTGATTTACTTCACATGAAAGAAAATGCGTCAGCAGAAGGAGAAGGTGAGTTATCAAGAAGAAGGAATAAATAAGTACAAAAGGAGAAAGGGATAATTGGCCATTGCAAGAGACTGGAGCCTTTGGTAAAATAGGATGAGTAGAAGATGAGTGATACCAAAGAAACTCACACTGTTGCTCTCTGTAAATACTCCTGGGCATAAATATCAATGACAGTAAGAAAATTCAGAATTCAAAGACCATGTACATACATACGTGAAAAGATAGAGATGCAGTTAGATTGACTCTTAGCAGTCATGAATAGCTTTGGAAGAAACAGCTGCTGGAATGGCCTTACAGTATTAATGGTAAGAATAAAAATCTTTTAAGACAGCTAAAGCAGTTTGGGAAAATAGACTTGGTGGCAGTGGAGGTGACAGTAGCAGTAAACATGAAGTCTTACTCTTTGCTTTGCAAAATTCTTAACAGAATGGTATAAGGCATGGTCTAAATCTGAGAACATCATTCAATGAAAAAAGCCAAAACACTGTATATTAACAGTAAACAGTTTGTTTAGTCTATCAGTGATGGCAGCTTCTGGCTTGCTGTAGCTTCAGCTCTAATCTGAGAGCACAAAAAACAATCACAAAAAGCCTGGCCTGTTAAGTTTGTGGTGTGTCTCCCTGGAGATTGGTCAGGGATGGTCCTTTGAGATGCACAGTGTAAGAAAAAGGACTTTAAGAGTATCTGGATTTGGCCACATTGAAGCCCATTTGTGTTGCTTCATCTTTATGTGTAGTTTGAGAAGAGATTGACTTCTGTGTTAAGAAGAATTGCAAAAGTTTAAAGCTTAGTTTTGTTTGATTCTGAAAAAAACTTCAACCCATATTCTAAATTTTCCCAGTTACTGAAACCTTTACAGATACTTTTTACAGCAGTTGATATAGCAACTGAGGGGCTGGGGCCACATGTGGTTCCTGTGCCCTCTGACAGCTGGATTTCTGTGACATCTGCATGATGGAAAGCACAGGGGCTTTTCACCATCTTAGGATGGTGGGCTGGGGGGCTGAAAGGCTGGGGAGTGCTGCAAGACACTCTGCAACACATTCTTCAGCGATGGAGGGAGCTGACAGGGGGCCTTGCACATTGCCAGGGGACTGTCACTTCAGTCTGCAGATCAATTTGTTACTTGCACATTAGCTCTCATGCGGACAGCTGAGATTTGATTTTTGTTTTCAGTCAAAACTCTAAAGACAGCTGAATGGTTCAAAATTGGCTGGGAGAGACTGTCCTGTGGAAATGCCTTGCGATTTTGTGAGTCCAAAAGTCAACCCAAGAATCCTTTTGTAGGTTTGTCAGTTTAATGCTCTTACTAAGGGCTAGAAAATGTTTGTACCACTGGGATTATATTTTACAAGATATTTGCTTTACAGTTGGGAAGACAGTAGCATCTGTTTTGATCCTGCTCCTAGAAAAGACTTCAAATGGTCAGGTGGGGAAAGGGGACAGACTTGTAGCTGCTGGTCACACATTCTGGTAAGAGTTCACAGTGATTTTCCAAAGCCTTTTCTCAGTCGGCTTTTTTCTTGTTCTTTTGAATGTGTAGTAGCTCCACTGGATCAGTTGTTTTTCAGAGCTGAGGGCAAAGTTTACTCTTTGTTTGTTTAACTTCCAGCATTTCAAGAAATGAAATAATTTTTTTCCTGCAGGCATGGAACTGTTGAACATAATTTTTGATTAATTATTCTAATTATGGTTCCTTAGATATTTATGGAAATGATAGAATTATGCAGCATGTCTTTCAAGAAAGTAGGTTGGAAAAATACTGCATTGTCAGTTCAGAGATTTTTTGGAAAATTTATTTTGTAAGTAATAACATACTGCTTAAAAATCAATTGAACAAATCTGACGTTGTGGTTGAAAAGAGTTCAGCTGACACCTGGCTGTAGAGTGATGATGCGCTTTTTGTGACACACTTATTTAATTCCTATTTTTTTTTCTTGTCATAGTACAGTGTTAACTTGGGTACAAATGATGCTTGCAGAAAGAATGACTACCACACCAGAACATCCATGACCAGTTATATACACCCTCAAGAGGCAAAATTCAGGCCAAAAGGAGTTGTAACAAAACATGGAGTGATAGGAAGGAGGAGTATTGGGAAAACAGATAATGGATGAGGATCTGGTAAGATGTGGGGGTGATTGGCCAAGAGTGGAAATGCAGGTGCTGGGTTTATGAGGCAATACTCCATTTTCATGTATATATTTAGCATTAAAAATTAAACTCACCCTGAAATGAGATGGCCTGGAGTCCTCAAGGATGAATTGTTTATTCCCTGTTTAATTTTTTTTTATAAATGTCATATGAATTATTTTGAGGAAGCTGACTCATGGTTTATGGAAGTCACAGACCATGCTTCTCAAGGATGGGATCTGCTTCACAAGGATGGGGCCTGCTTCAAAGTCTGTCTTGGCTTATGGTGTCCACTTGCTGTCCCCGTGTTGCCACCAGCACTGGCAGTGGAGGGCACCATGAGTAGCCTGTGAAAAAAAGGACCTAATACATTAGGTCTGGGTTTCTCGAAGGAGCTTAAGGAAAAAAGTGAAAATTGATTTTCCCTTTAGCTTTTTGGGGATCCCTGCCACTTTCAAGCAGTTAAGTAAATTAGGAAGTTGAACAGATGTATTCCTCTTATCTTGATGAAAATATGCATTCCCATATTCAAACAGCATCTCCGCATATGAAATGCAAGGCCTTGGAAATACACTGAAGGAGCTCTTGAACTCAGTTTATCATCCTACTTCCCTTGCCAGCTATGAACATGTCTCTTGTTTTGAGAGAAGAGAATATTGGGGTATATTGCGCAGAGCAGGGAACAGAGCTGCAGGAGTGTGATTCAGCTGCAGTTTTGCATATTAATTATATGCTTGGTGGAAAAAAAAATTCTTTTTCTTCATACCCCCCTGTCAGCTAGCTCATTCTAATCTTCCTAATACCTCCCAAATTCACAAAGTAATATAATGTCATTAGAGCAAGTCAGAAAGATCTAAACCCTTTGAAACTGGAATTTGCTGATTCATTGAAATTAAAATATTTGAGACACTTCAGTTTCCCAGAAAAAGTTGAGAATTAGGGGAAATAATAATCAATCATTTTATTTTGCTGTAGAAATTCTTGGTTTTCCATTTTAATATGATACTGAAAAATTTCATTTTGATGTAGTGAGTCAGTCAGTCATTTCACACTCTGCCTTCTGTATTCTTTCCCTGGATGAGTGCCCACTGCTTCAAACTGGGTCAGTTTACCCTTGTGAAATTGCTGTTTAACCTGCTGCAATATGACTGACTTATTGAAGCTGCAGATTGATGCTTTTTATTCTTTGATGAAAGAAATAAAATGGACCTGTCAGGACAGAATTCTTGTACTGTAGAGGTTACTCTGTGTGTCATATTTGTAGCTGGGCTGCTTGTGCCACTTTTGTGTGAAACTAATTATTCAGTCATTTATCCAGCTTCTCTTTCCTATTTCTGGTAAAAATAAAAGTGGTACTTGAAGAAGGCAGTTGCTTAGAAGGTGGAAAAATTCTAATAAAAGCAGCATCAAATTGGCATAGTCATTCTGATCCTGAATATTGGACCCAGCAAATTCTAGCACAGGGAAGTTCAGGAACAGCCTTTTTCCTAGTTCACCCTAGGATGATGAAATAGAGACCAGTTCAAAATTGGTTGGTGGTGAAATGGTTATAGCTAGAGCATTGTGACACTGAGCCATGAAAGGCAGGAGCGCTAAACCAGAGTGATCAGATCTCACTTTACCCAAGCTGGACTCCTCTGGAGAGTAATGTTTTCTGTGTTACTGGTAATTTGGAATGGGTTTGTAGAAACCAGAGGGGATGAGCATTGGTCTGGGTTAGATACTGATGCTGCTGGCCTGTGGGAGCTGGTTTTGTTCACTCATGGTCAGGAAAGAATTTTAATTGTTGAGGGATAGTGTTGTTTTTTGTTAGGCCTCTTTGTCCCCTTTCTCTGTGTTGTGCCAGGATCACTAAGGCATTTTACCTAAATAATTTGCCTTCTGTTGCAAGGGTTTAGGATTGTGATGATGTCTTTGCTTTTCCTGGTTTATTCCTGTGGCTCACTATGACATCTGAAGCATTTGGCCTGTGCTGGTGATGTTTTTGTTTGGGGCTTTTTTAATTTTTTTGTTAAATATCTTGGATTTGGCTTTTTGGCTCATAATGCCATGAACATAGAATAACAGAATCATGGGATGGTTTGTGTTGGAAGGAATTGTACAGGTCATCTAGTTCCAACCTCCCTGCAGGATGTGACATCCCACCCTCAAAGGGGAGGGAACACCCAAGATTCATGGACGCTCATGGTTGGAAAGGAATGATGACAGAGGGTCCACAGCTTATCTTCTAGGCTTCTACACATGGGAAGGGATGCCTTCTGCTAGATCAGGTTGCTCAAAGCCCTGCCCTGCCTGACCTTGATCAAAGGAGTGGCACATCCACAGCTTTTCTGGGCAACCTGTTCCACTGCCTCACCACCTTCAAACTTCTCCTGTATATCTAATCTAAATTCTTCCTCTTTCAGGTTGAAGGCATTCCCCCTTGTCTAATGCCCATGTGAAAAGTCCCTCTCCAGCTTTCCTGTAGGCCCCCTTTAAACACTGGAAGGTGCTATGAAGGGAGCCTTCATTTCTCCAGGAGGGAGTATATAATAGCCATTATTGTGTAGTGTTTCGGGCTAGAGGCTTGCTACTGTATTGCAGGCAACTAAACTTGGTGATTCCTGTATCCCTTTCCATTTTTTGCTTTGGAAGTACTCACTTTGAGTGAGTGCTTCTGGGAAATACGTTTTTAGAGATAAAGTGAGTATGGAAGACTGAACTACAAAGAGAGTGAGGACTAAGAAAGGGTCGAACATTGGAGCAGCACGTTCCCAATGTGGGAAAGGACTTGGAGGGTCTGGAAAGACCTGAGGGACACTAACGTTTTGTAGACCCAAGATCACATAGAAATGCCTTCGTGAGCTATTTGAGTGTCTAGGGGAAAAAAATTATACTGGGAGGTATACAGAGACAAGGCAGTTAATTGGTATGTGAAAAACAGAGTAATTTACCAAAATAAACTGTTAACTGTCAGAGAGGGAGGCTTGCTGTGACACAAACACTGACATTGGACATAAAATAGAAACACTAGCAATGACAAGCAGCCTGGCAGACTCAGGTGTTTTTTTGGTTGCATAATAAAGCAGATTCCAGATTTTTGAGTGACTGGTGCAAACAGCTCAAGATTTTTCTCTGTAGCACCTTATTTTGGAACTGCTTCAATGATAATGAGAGAGGTTGGACACTCCTTGTAGTTACTCTTCTATATTCTCCTGCAAGTGTAAGAAAATAGTACATTCTCAGTCCCTACATTATGTTTCTGGTAAGATCAATTATCGACTCCACCGCTGATTAATTCACTATTGTTTTGTGCAGTAACTATGCAGAAGGTTTGGAAGCACCATCCCAGAGGATCAGGGCAGAGGTTAAGAAGCACCAGCCCAGAGCATTTTGTGTCTCAAAAATCTTCAAAGACTAGAATACGTAGAGAAGACGTATTTATATAGGCAATGGGTGTCATTCTGGAGTATGGCCAATGAAACCACTGCAGTTCTGCACTGGAGAAATGACACTGCTGATGTAAATGCTGAAAAAAACTTACATTATTGCAACCATTTCACAATACAGTTGTTTGTAGAGCTAGATACCTGTTCTAAGTGAAAAAAAAGTTGCCTTTTGTTGACTATGAAATGGATGGTTTAACTGAAGACTAGTCTGACTGATATGCAAGTAATTTTTTTTATCAGCTTCTGTGCTCCAGATCGAGAGCACAGGAGAATATGCAAGGAAAACCAGTCTGCCTAACCAAGGCTGGACGTGGCTCAGACAGAACAATCTGTTTTGGTGTCAGTTGGCCACCACCTCTTGAGCTGGCTTTCATGGGGCACATAGGAGAGCTGAGTGGAGATCAGAGCCTGAAGATTCCCCACACTCATCTCTGTGTATCCTGTACAGCGTGGAAATAATTTGTAGGTACAGCTGGGACAGTCTTCAACCTGCAAAGATTATCAACAGCAAATGGTACTTACCCAATGGCTGGGAAAAATAGTGTTAAAGTACCCACAGTTGACATCCATCTCCAGCTACAGCTGTCAGCAGCAGGATGTTTTGCTACTTTGAGTGAGGCTGTAGTACGGAAAATGACTCCTGTTGCACAGTTTAGAAGCATCATCATTGTTCTGGTCTTCCAGGCAGCATTTGTATCAGCTCTGAGACACAGTTTGGCATCTGCTTGGCCTTGCAATAGCTGGCTTTCCAGTAACCATTATAAAATGTTGTTTAGCGTAAAGATAGTTCTTTTAAAGTGGTTTGGCGGCATTCCCAGTGATCCCAGAGGGAAGAGCAGCTAGGACTTGTTCTCTGGCTCTGAGGCAGCTGTCCACTGGGCTGACCAGGGCGCAGCTGTATGTACTTTGGCTCTGCACCACAACTAGCAAGTAAAGACACGGGCTAGGTTGTCCTTGGCTTCCTGCAATCCTTCAGCATAGGGCTGCATAATGCGAAGTGATGGGCCAGCAGCTGCAGGGTTGTGCAGTGGCTCTGTGTGAGGGCTTGTGATGGCTGGGTGGTGAGGGAGGAGTGCAATGCATGGGGTTTGCTGTTAGATGCAGCCCAGCCATCTCCCTTGAAGACTGTGGAAGTAAGTGCAGGGGACAGCAATCATGCTCGAGCTAATTTTAGGATGTGTTCACCAGAGAAACCTACATTTGAGCTTCCCATCCTAGGTTCCTTTTCTGGGTAATGGAGAGAAGTGAGCATGGTGTCTCTTGTTCTATGACAAAAATTACAATAATTGTCCCATTTCTGTCTGTGGGATATAGGTAAACCTGTGGTGACAAACTCAAGGCCAGACTTTTTGTAGACAGACTTTTACCCTTAGGCTAATTAGAGTGTGGAGAGGTTCAGTAGATGACAGAGGATGGAAGTACTGAGGGGCTAGTTCAGAAATTTGGTTGAGATGCTTTCTGTTCCTGTGACTTCTCAGAGGGTGAGCTCTGACATATGGTCTGGATCAAATGCAAATTTTGTCTGAGTTTCCCCTATTTCAGGCATGTGGTATCTCCTGCATATCTGTGGGGAAGACCTGTATCACATACTCTTCCCTGGTTTTCCTGGGCACGGAGCTGAGTCTTCTGACCCAGGAAAGCAGCTGATGTTCCCCCTCCAAGGGTGGTCAGTAGCACCTGTTTGGTCCTGTAAAACCAGAGCAGGCAAATAGCCATGGTGTCTCATGTAAGATGCCATGGTCCTTGAGTAGCCCTATCCTGCAGCTCTTCATTCCTTTTTTCCCAGTCGTCTGTTGCTGACCCACTGGCTACTGGAGTGTGCTGAAGGCATTTTGTGCTTTTTTCCAAAATATGAAGAGAGAGCAGTCCTTGTAAAATATTGTTTAAAATATAAAGAAAAAAAAAAGCCAAACAAACAAACAAGCCAAAAAAAAAACCCCAAAAAAGAAAACCAACCAAAAACTCCTTTAAAAAACACAGTCTTTTTACCACTAGTTGGAATTGATATGCAAATACAAATGTATATTAGTTGCCAGAGTCTCTTTCTGTCTGGAAACAAAAGATGTCTCTCCTTTAGGGGCCCCTTTATTTTCTGCGAGGAAGTTATTGAACCCCGCATCAAGTAATGGAATAGGTATTTACTAGCTATGCTAAGCAGAAAATTAAAAAATGTGCATTCACTCTTAAATAAAACCTCATTATTTTAAATCAATAAAGCAGATATCTTCCAGTCACATAAGAAGAAGTAGCACAAGCAAAGACATACAGCCATCAGGTAGTGGGGAAAAAGAGAGAAGAAAATTGTGCTTCCAAAATGCTGTTTGTCAGATCTGTCAGGAAAAGTGATTGTGTTGAGCACTGGGATTCATAGACAGGAAAGGTTAATGAGGGTGAGGATTAGATAAATGTTGGTAACTGTAGGTGCAATGAACATAAAACGCTTTGAATTAACAGCATCAAAGTCAAGCCAGGCCCATCTGATAGCTTTCTGTGATAACTGATTGTCTAAGAAAAGAAAATGTGATAAATGCAATCAATCTGTATTTTCAGTAGGACCCTTGAAATGGTGGCACATGGAGAGTTACTGCTTCAGTGGAGGAGGAGGAGCAGTAGCTAGGAAATTGTTAAAGCAAATATAGTGAGTTGCACTGAAAGTAGAAGCATCAGTCGAAGGGCAGTTCACAGCTGAATTTCTTAATGTATTTTAGCTCCCATGCCTTGGCATAGGCTAGGATTGCACTGCTTAGAGCATGAGCTAAAATTGAGGAAAGAGTGCCAGTGCAAAGGATAATCAAAATAATAAACAGATGGAACAGAAAGACTCAAATTTTTTTTCCATAAGAAGAGAACTTGCTGATCACAGCATGACCATCAGATGCAAATATAATCCAACTGTGACAAAGACACATTTGTTTCTAGTCTGTATCAGGTGATTTTTCCAGCAGAGATGAGGAGTTACCTTACTAGAACATGGCTTATTTACCTGAGCAAGAACACTGGGAGAGAATATACTTCTTGCCTATAAATAGATCAGTGGTAAAAACAAGTGAAGGAAAATAACTAAGTAGGGAAAGTTTTGCTGTAAGAACAAGTGTTTGGAGTGAGCATGAATAAATTTAACCTGAAAGCTGGGGAGAAAAGAGAACCATTTGTGAAGTGTGATTCTGTAGTCATCTTCCAGAGAGAGCAGTATGAACAAAATACCTAGCCTATGTTAAAGTGAATCTGAACCAGGTTATAAATAGGATTGTGTTATATATTGCCCATAGAAGCACTGTATTGAATCTGATACCCTTGAGGCTCTTCCTAGTTTTATAATCCAGTTTTCCTAATTCCTGGCAGATAGTAGGCACAGGATCATAAATATGGTAATGACTTTTCTCCTCAGTAAGATATTTTTTGTATTTCTGTTAAAATTCCGTGCAAGTCTGAATTTTTCAGACATGGAAATATCACTCATCGTCTCCTCTTTACTGTGTCATTTAACAAAGCATATGCAGTGTCATACTCAGAATGTTTCATGGTTTTATGTGACATCCGTTGTTGGCTCCTCCCTGAAAGGAGGGATTTTCGAGGCAGTACTTTCAGAGTAGCAATAACCTTTATATATGTATATAAAGTGTATACATAGATGTATACTAAATATGTCCAGTAGCTCATTTGATAATAAATATCTAATGCATCTAATGTACTTGACTATAAATTGTATCCCAATATTCTTGAATTATTTTATGTTTCAAATTATGTACATAAAATCTGTGGCGTTTCTTCAGAATTTCCAACATCTTTACTTTCTTCCATCTCAGTAGTATGAGGAAAGTGGGTTTTGACTGCTATAGATGGAGCCTTGTTTTTTTTTTTTTTTCCAGGTGCTTATTTCTACAGAGATTATTTTTCCACCCAATAAGGCAGTAAGGACTTGTGGATGTGTCTCCTGCAGAGTGTCTTAGCTCTTTTCTAAGAGTGTTCATGTATAAAAGAGCTGCCAGTGAAAAGTTCAGTTAATACAATGCAATTTCTTCAAATTACTCCCCTCCTTCCTTCCTGCCTTTCTTACTCCCTCCCTGCCTTCCTCCCTTTGTCTCAGCAAAAACACCTGGCTCTTCAAGCCCTTCACACCCTAATTCAGGCCAACAACTCGCTTTTTGTTAATGTTGGGGTAACTAGTTAATTGCTGCACTGCCCCCTCCTCTGCTTTCTCTAGCGTCATTGATTGAACCATGATTCCACATGAACTGTATGATTTGTGAATGTCTTAATATCCAGTGTGTCATCCTGATTTAATGCCTGATTTAATGTATCCTGTCTTAGACCCATTTTTTCAATATCCTTTGTACTACATACTTGTTGAAGGTTGTGTTGGCATAGCTGTGGCTACTGAAAGCCTTTGTCTCTAGGATAAAATGGCTGGCCAGATCTTGCTGCACTATATGGGCTCTCTCCAGGTTGAAGATTATTTTTCTATTTGATTTTGATAAAAAGTGGAAATTTCTGTACTATGGTTCATAGCCTGAAATAGTTTGGGTTGGTTTTGGATAAAGTTAACCTGGAAGCTGTTCTGCAGGACCACGCCTGGTGTAATCTAGCTGCCCATCACCTTCTGGTCCATGGGTTGCTGTAGATACTGGGTCTTTATCTCTGCTGTTTGCCAAAGTACATGTAGATACTGTGTTTGGAAATTCAATGGCTACATATTGTATTAGTGATACACTTCATCTCCTTTTCCATTTAACAAGTCTGGAGTATCTGTAAGTCATCTGGTTGCTTACATGAGCTTGGACTGGTCTAAAAATTAAAGAGAATATTTAAAAAAAATTGATGTGCTGGATTTATGTCTCTTCATGTCCTTGTGCATTTCAGCCTGAGATGTTGCTGTTCAGTCTGTTGTCTGGGACTGTAACAAACACTTGTTTACAAAAACCTGTGTGTCAGAACACCTCTGAAAGTGTTCTGATGGATGTCTTCTTGGAAATCAGTTGGAAGTTCTTGCTCTACCTGAATATCTCTTTGGTCAGTTTACTTAGAAATGAGGCATCTATAGAGATTCTTTCCTTTGAACTGCCTTCCCTTAAAAGAGGCAATATTTGAATGTCAGGTGTCTGTCTCATGGTTAGATATTGACCTAATTACCACATGGTACATGGCCTCCTGAAAACTGCTGAGATACCCGCCCTCATGGTAACAGTGAAGCAGAGCAGTGCTACTTTCTGGCATTTCTATATGTGGACAAAGGAGGATGAATGATGCTGCTACAAGTTCTTTGTGAACTCGCATTTCTATTGTTCTAGTGCAGTTTGATATTAAAACTGGGATTTCTCCCAGAATATGTTTTCTTAAAATAATTGAAAATATTATTTTATTTTGATACAGCATATTTACATACTGTGTTATACTGGCAGAATTTCCAAGGACATAGTTAAATAGAAGTAAAGGCTAGCCTTAGACAAATTGCTTAAAAAGTGTACCTGAAGCTCCGAGTTAATTGATATCAGAGTTAAGGTTTTATATGTTCTCATATTTTTGTATCTATATTTAAAATAGCTGGGGGAGGGTGTGGAAAAGTATTTAGTCATATCTGAAATCAGTAGGAGAGAAAACAGGTAGATACACATATATTTCATTTTTTATATTTTTAGCCCAGTGATGATTCTTGTTCATGTATACAAGTGTCTTGTCATCACTGGCTTTATACTTTGTTCTAGAGCAATTTGAAAGTTATTATTGCACTTTGATATAGTAGACAAAAGATAAAAATTGTTGGTTTCCCCTTGTGCCCATTCTTTCAACTGAGTATTTTTTTCCTACAGTGTCACTATTAGCCAAAGGGAAAACAATGTTTTGTAGGTTTCTTATGTAAAGAAACCCCGATATCAAAGGGAGACAACTGCTTTATCTCCAAAAGACAATGAGAACAGTGCACTGTCAGAGAGCAGTGAAATATGTTATGTTACACTTTAAAAAAAAATGTGCTAGGCCCCCAGGAACGCTCATTGTGCTGCTAGAGTAGTCTAAACTTTAACTGTGTTAAGTATGTTTAAAATTTGTTGAGTTGACAGAATATTTATGAATGCCTCAGTCTGTTAATGTGATGTTAGAAAGGGTCTAGTACTGTGGTGGTGAGAACACAGAAGCTGAAACAAGGCTTGCTGAAAGAAGAGTAGCTAATTAGCATTTTCAACTGTGTATGAACCAGCACACACCCTTTTCTGTGTGGCTTAGACTAAACAATCACGCTAACAACACGCCTCCTTTTATTTTGCTGTATTCTTGTTTCTTTTTAAATTTCTTTTTTATTTTTCTAAGGACTGGATAAAAGCAGCTTTAGGTGTTCCGCTTTTTTTTTTCTTCATTGCAAAGGCTGAATTTGCAGTACATTGATGTAGTAAACCCCCCTATCCTATATAGCTTTGTATAAATGTATGGGATATGGTTTGAGAAAGGAAACAACTGTAGATGGTATTATGTCAATTTTTAATGTTCAGCTTCCTATCAACAGCATTTAAACATTTACTCACTATTATGCCATCCAGACAAGTTAGATTCTTTATGTACAAACATATGAAACAGCTTAATTTCAACAGGTAATCAACAATATGAAGGTTTTGTTTATACAGTAAGAATGAAGGTTTTGTTTATACAGTAAGAATTAGATATTTAATTTTAAATACTTTGTTTGATGCAGTTATCTGTTCTACAAGAGTCCAGCTTTTACTAGAGATGGTGATTCTTATTCTGTTTGCTGGCTGCAAGAGTAAAGCAGGAAAAATTATATGTGTACACTTCTGAGTTAACACTCATCTCTGCAGTAAAGCAATTTTATATCTACCATTAAACATGCATTTAGAAACAGACATAAAGGGACTTATTCATACCTCAAAAGTGTATTTTCATGGTTTCAGTGCGCTTTGGATGAAGTTCTAAATATATTTCCTAAATCAAAGGAGGTATAAATTGAATCCAGTTTAATCTGCGACTGCGGTATAGGCAAAAGCTTATAGAAAAAACTGGATAAATACACATAAATCAACCTTGCTGCTGAAGAAATTCAGAGATTCAAAGTTTGTTTCCAGTCTAAAACTGGATGCCCCATTTTGTCTTCCATCTCTTGACTCATGTTGTTGCTCTAATTTAAAAAAGTGGTACCCCAAGAGTTTCACTTCTCCCAGTGAATCATTTTCCTCCCATCTTTCCTTGCACTGGAATTTCTCTTTCCTCTTCTGAGCTTTGATTTGAATAGCTGCTATTTATCTTCTTGGTGGCTGCTGAGGAGTGTGGTGATTCCTCAAAATAAATGTGTCTGACTAAAGTCTGCCTCCTCCAGTGACTGATCTCCACTGATGAGATGTGAGTTTGCTGAGTAACCAGCTTGAATTCTTCCTATAGTTTCCCAGATCTTCCTTTCATAGCCTAGCTTAGTGGAAACAGTAACATTAAGGAAAAATTACAGCTAGTAATAACCATTATATTAATTAAAACTTTTCAGTTAGCCCTGTGGTTCATGGTGCTGGTGCAAAGATGGACAGACCACTGAGACATCCAGACCACTAATTATGAGTCATTCAGTTCTGCTTGACTTGTCCATCTGCAGGGTCCTATGATTCATCTTGTCAGCCTTTTAGGAGTTGGTGCTGGTCTAAAACTTCTGGAGTGAAAAAGTCTTACTTAGATCCTCTTGGTTTTCCTGAATCCTTTCAGAATTTTGATTCATTCTTATATATTGTTCAAGAGTATATGTCCTTCTCACAGTCAGAACTTCATGCAGTCATAAGACGACCTCTTAAGAAGCCACTAGGGCTAAAGAAGTGGCACACATAATAAACATGTACCATTTGAGAAGCCTAGGGTATCCTGCCTTGCCTCCAGCTGCCAGTCCAAAAGACACAGGTTTTCCAGAGGTCATTTGTTGTGCAGATGTCTTGATAGTTCAGAACATCCCAAATGGTACTGGGATGACTCTGTTTGAGCAACTGAATCTTAGGTCGCACTTGGACATTGACCCTTTTGACTGCTAATGCCATGTGTGAGGGTTGGGAGCTGCTTTCTGCTTCACAGGAGTGGGGTTCAGTGGCTGGAGGACAGATACCTGTTACCGTTTGTGTTGTGGAATTCCCATGACATTTGCACTGGCCCTCAGGTTTGACAGAGATCTGCAGGTGACCCATACTCTTTTGTAGCAGCAGGTCCTGGTTGGGCAGGTTCTCTCTGGGGTCTGAATTGACACAAAAGCTATTTCAAAAGTTACTCGATCAAAGTTAATTTACTGACAGTTTCAGTGAGTTTTGCAATTGAGCATTCCTTTTAAATGTGTATAATTGGAATCACACACTTCAGTCATTTCTATTACATGTGCCCATGCCAGAACATTTCAGGCAGGTTACACACAATGAGATAAGGCTGTAGTGGTTGCTTTTTATCGAGTATGCATGGAAACACTGCTGGATCTGACATAAACAGTTGCAGACTGACTGGAAAAAGAAGGAAGAATTGCACATTCACATCTAGTCAAATTGTAATCTAAACAGTTGTCTGAAAATTGAAAACTGGTACCTTCAATTTATATTGCTTATCCTGATGTGCTGCTTTCTGCATCCCTCTAGGGGGTTGAACGGGACATTCCATCTTATTCCATAGCCTGTTGTCATTGATGCATAGTTCTAATCTCAGAATGGTTGAATTTAGTGGCCAAGCTTACAGCAGAGTAAACACAGGTTATCATGTTAGTGACTGAACTAGATTTGGGCATGAACAATCCAAGTGTTTGGTTTAAAAAGAATTTTGCAGCAATTGCTTCAAGCCAGTCTCCTTCATTCTGGTTTTCATTTACCTATATTATAGCACAGAGCTCTGTTCTTATATATTGGTTCCATATTGGATGACTAAATTCGTAATTCTTATAACAACTATGTTGAGCTGAATGCCTTCATATTACTCATTGGTACCCTCCACTGACGAAGACTCTTCCAGTTCCTTTACTGTTGAGGTCCAGTAGTTGTTTTTTTTTTTCTCACAGAGGAACTCACAATAGGAAAAGGTATCCACCAGCACATTTATCTGGAAATACCTTCTGAAGCCATTTGATGTACCTGGGCACTGCAGTACCATTCTGTTGTGAGACTGATTAAGGATCTCTCATTTTATATTTGCAACTATGGAATTGATATCTTTGAGTGCTGAAAAGAAAGAAGATCTAGTCTACCTTCTAGAAACATGTATTGTAATACACATTAAGTAATTCTGTAGCAGTTGCTTAATATCTTCTCCCAGAGGGAGCTACCTTTCTCTTGTTCTAGCCTCTTTGAAGTGACTTTTCTTGTGAATAGATTGGATGAGATCCCCATGATATCCTCTGGAGACCGCCTGTACTTGTAGTTCACTCTTCTGCTGAGCCCACACTGTTCATACACTTACACATGCCGATCTTGGTAATTGCAACTTTCACCCACTCTGCAATTTCTGAGTCACCGCGTTGAGTCTCTCAGGAGCACTATGTGCTCCTTTTTGTACAGTGAACTGACTGACTTCCTTTGGTTTTGCAATAACATAACCTCTGCTGCTTCTGGAGGTGGTAACAAAGTGCAAATGAAGTGTCCATGCTGGAGCAGCATCCCCAGTGTGGCCAGTGTTTTTGAATGCTGCCAGGTCAGGTTTTGTCGTGATCTCCACTCCCATTCCTGCACCTTCTTTAAAAACTTGGCTAAAGGCTTAATCATATCTGCAAACACCGATACAGAATCCTGGGGAATAATAAAACTCACAAAAGATCACAGCTTGTGTGAACTTGCAAAACAAGGAGCTTCTTATTAATTTTTCTCATTCATCTTTTTAAGGTGATTAGTCTATTCCTAAATATTTTTGTCTTTCATGTACCACTTGACCTGTTCATCAGTTCACTTAGAAGTGAACAGCTCCCAAAGTTATGGCTTACATTTTTTATAATTCACTCTTTCAGTGATGTTTGAATCTGACTGTAGATTAATGCATCGTCTCTTTGTGAAATTACATGGATTTGATCAGCCTCTGATAAATTTTCCATGTTTGGTTGATATGAATATTGCATAAAGCTAGAGGACAGTGGAATCTGAGGCAGTGGATACTTATAAAATGGTATTGCTTCCCTGCATATGCAGGGGGAAATTCTTCCCATCCTTGCCCTCATAACAAAATTCCAAAGACAGCATATGCTAAATCTGTTCTGCCAGACTCTGGCATTTTTTGCTACAACAGGTGCGGTTTATGGTATAACAGAATTAATTGCTCAAAATCCATCCATTACCCAGTAAATACTGCTGTCTGCTTTTATGATAGGCCAGATTGGAGCATCAGAAATGCCTCATCTTCGGGCAATTATTTGTTACTCCAGTAAGCTTTTTTCTCTGATTTGGGGATATTTTTACTGCTTCTGTGGTTGATGGTCTGGACTCAAACACTTTGCCATACTCTTGCTAATTTCAGTCTGATTTCTTTTGAGACTGAATGGAGAAAAGCCTCTACCCATTCATCTCTAGTTGGACTTCTGGAGCTTTTAGGGCAGCACATTCATGCATCTAAGGAATAATTTCTGACTGCCAGTCTGTCAGCATTTCCCAACTCTTCGAACATGGATTTTCCAAATCCAGTATCATTTGATGTTCTTATACTAATAGCATGACAGGGATTTCTTTTCCTCTGTCTTTTAGGAGCATTAAATTGCAGTCAAAATGTTCCAGTACCTCTCCAGAAGCAGTTGGGTCAATTTATTTTTAATCTATTGGTGTGCCCACAGTAAGATTTGGGGTTAATTATTAACACCAGAGCATCGGAGCATCTATTCTGGGTTCCTTAAATGCAGGGATGGTGGTAATGAGTAATCTGGGTTCTGTATTCTATAATATTCCTGCCAAACTGTAGGCGTTCTTCCAAGCTGGATTTTTGGTTTAGCTAGTTAGGTTAGGTCCAGCAAGCTGGAATATTTTTGTCACTTCCTTATTTGTCAGGTACACATATTGATGATGGACTTTAGGCTTATTTGTGTTTACCTCTGTCTCTTGCTAAGGAAATTTTTCTTTCTAATACAGTATCTTGTTTGTTTAGCTTCTGCTAACCGCTCAGACTTTTCAAAGCAATTTTCTTCATGTGCTTCCACTAAGCCATCAGAAATACATTATTTCTCCCTGTGAAACACCTGGCTTAGCAAATTTAGAGAAGTATGTTGAGGGGCTGAATATGAACAGATCAGTATTTGCCTTCCCTGTATGCATCTACCAGAAAACCAGGTGATGCATCAAACATATAAACATGCTTGACATTAGGCACCTCTTCCAGAATTTTTATCCTTAGAAGTATTGGAGGTGTTTGCCTTTTATGTTTATTTAGTTATTTTGATTCTGCATTTAACCAAAAACAGTTTCTTTTTTTGAAGACGGATGTCACTAAAGATTATGCATGCTACTTTGGTTGTCCTCCTCACTATTGCTTTGGAGGGCAGCAGTCTTCTCATTTGGCTTCTGCCTTAGCACAAGGAAGAGTTGTGAATCCTGGGGCTTTGGCGTCTAAAGCTGTGTTCTGTTGTTTGGGAGCTTCTGTGGGCAGTCTTCTTCTTCTTCCTCTGCTGGTTTTTACTCTTTTCATCCAGTTTGTAAAAACCTTCGTGAAACCACAGGTTTGAAGTCTTAATGGATGCCTTCTGCTTGACAGTACTATTACAAAGACTGGGTGTTGTGGTTTTTAACATTCATTTCCTCTCAGTGCTCTGACTGGGGAATTGCTTTATCACTTTTATATATTCTATGTATGTTTTTGACATACCAGTTTTATGTGAGTTTTTTGAGAGTTTTATATGCTTAACATTTTTCTCAGTGCTGATTCTAGCATCATTCTTTCCAACCAGAAGGTGGCTTAAAATCCACTAGTGTTCCATTTGTTTTCCTGGCTAATGGTGTATTCAGTTGTCAAAACTGTTACCATCATTCCCATTACGAGTTTCTTCAAAATCATGGTGCTTTTTTTATCCTCCTTGTTCATATGTCTGACAAATATCAGCTCCTGCAAAGTGTTGTTGTGTTGATTTGTGGTGTTTACTACAGCTTGTGCAGTTCTGTGTGCTTGCTTTTCAGGATTACAACTAAGTTCTTCGTGCGTTTTCCCTTGTATCTATATTTTGTGTACTTGAGTATGATCCTGATGATTGGAGCCTGGCCTGTCTTCCAAGAGGTTCATGTTTTGGTAGAAGACTTGGCAGGTCATTCTCAGTACTGGAGCTTTTGTATGCTTATGCACCTCCAGCACGCCCAAAGCAATTTTGATGTCAGTGATTTTATCTTGGTCTTCCCCTAAATACTGCCTGAGCATTATGTCCCAGATTTCAAGTCTTTTATCAGTGACTATTTTAGTTCACTCCAATACTGCAAGATTGTCTCTAAATCACTCAAGAGTACTGCTCTGTACTTTTATCTTCTTTTTGTACTCTGTTTAAGAATCTCTCATATCTTTAATATTCACATGGGTCACAACATTCCTTGAACTATTTTGGTGCAGTTCCATAATTAATCTTTTCTGTCAGAGGTAACAGAAAATGATTAAACACGTCAAGTGTCTCAGAAGCACTTGTTGTCAGAAATAAAGCTATTTTTATCTCGTCTCCCATTGCTTCACAAAGTCAAATGCTGCTTAATTCTTTTGCAGATGACCTTTATATTTTCAGAGGCTGTTTGCATCTCAGGAGACTTGAAACTGCTTTCCCAGCCTACTTACCTCTCGGTGCTTTTGTTTATTTGGACAGAATGATGACTCCAGTGGTTGTGCCAGCCTGTCTGTGTGGTGAGTGGAGTGGAACAGGCACTTTTTCATCTCACTCTCTCGTCTGGGCATTAAAAATGGCTTGAGTGAATTGTGGCCCAGAGGTGTCCCTGCGCTGCATGAGAAGTGCTTCAGATGCAGGTGATGGCAAAAATGAGGTGAGATGAGTCCCTGCCAAAGGGTGTGTCCTGTGTTTGCACAGCCTCTGATGGTGCTGGTGGGGTTTGCAGAGTGCTCTGTGCAGTCCAGCTGCCTTCTCTCTGACTGCCATGACACAGGGTGCTGGCCCAGTAGGTGGCCTTTCAAAGCAAGGTGTGCCTGAGGGAGGTTTAACTCAGGGTTTCTGCCATGACATCTCAGCTTTCTGTACTTCAAAGGAGAGGTTTCCTGCAGCAGCCACCTGGCACAGTGGGATCAAGGGGGTTTTGTTTCCTTCCATCACACTGTGGTCACCATGTCTCCCTGCTGCATATCTAACTGATAATGTTCGTTGTGGCTGTGCATACAGAGTGTGAAAGTAAAAGCCTTCCAAGACTTTCATCTGCTTTAAAATCCAATAGCAAGGTGTAAAAATAACTCTTACCTGCTTTCTTATCTTTCGGGTTTGTTTTTTTTCCCCTTCTGCTAATATTTTTGGAGTACCTGCAATGCATCCTGATGCCTGTGGCTTAGCTTCATGCTTTCAGCCTGGCTTCTCCCTTTTATTCTCATGCTAGCAAAGCTCTGTTTTGTCTGTGATGAGAAAAAATGGTGTTCTATCTAGCCACTGCGCCTTCAGACAAATACTTAATGCTTTTTTGGGTATTTTGTCTGTAGAGGTGAGTATCACATTAAACTGAGGCACTTATTCTGGAGTGAATGCACTGATCTACAACTTGGGGTATCTGGTTTAATTTTTCTTTTTCTGTGCATACTGTAATATCTCTGTTCCCAGCTCTTAAAATAGGAATGATATTGCTTTGTGCCTAATGTGAGGCTGCCATAAATTCATTCCTGTTCATGAGGCAACAGAATGTTCCAATAACCAGTACATTGTGTGAAACAGTGGCTAATGTGTATTGAGAAAGGAACTGGAACAAAAAGTGTAGTTCAGATGTGTGATCAATACTTAGAGCTGTAATTCTTGCAGATTTTACATGGAGTGATTGTAAACTGAAAAATGTTCACTTGGTATTCTGTGTACCATTTACATGGCCTAATTCTATTGCAAGGTTGTTGAGCTTGGTCAAAAATACTAAATTAATTAAATTATCATCTGTGGTAATTTTGACTAACAGACTGTAAAAATAAAACTGGAACACTACATAGTTGGGAAGAAGTAATTGGGGAGAAACAGAGTAAGTATATAACTAATATCTATAAAAGTCCTGTGCTTTATATAGGAAGATGTTATTTTACTAGTTTTGAAATATGGGAAAAACCTGAAGCAATTTCTACATACCTGTATCTGTTACTCAGTATTAAGAATATAGCTTGACTGAGAAAGAGAATGTTTGCCCAAAGACTGTGTGTGTAAAACTGACTTAGGATCTAAGGGTGAAACTTACATTAAATGTGACCTCCTTTTGTTGCAGCTTTTGATTAAAATACTTATTTTTGATGATATGGGTGAAAAAACACATTTTCCCCTTCCTGGTACAAGGTACATTGTGACTAATACATGCTAGGTTTTTCCATGTTATTCAAGTATTTATTTCCATTTCAGAAGGGCTTTTGATGTGGAACTGAATAATGATGTTTTTGTTGGAAGTATGTCAGCCCAGTTTCTACTAATCAAAATCCCTTTGTGTACCCTTTCCAATTAACTCTGCTCTTTGTATTGCTAAATCATAGAATCATTTAATTTGGAAAAAATCAACCTCTCTGGGCAGCCTGTGGCAGGGCTTGACAACCCTTTCTTTCAGTGACAAAATTTGTTCCTACTATCCAATCTAAACCTCCCCTGGTGCAACTTGAGGCCATTTCCTGTTGTCCTGTCACTTGTTACGTGGAAGAGGAAACCAATCCCCACCTGGCTACACCCTCACTGGTGTAATTTGTCATTGTAATGAATGATAAAGTTCTCTCTGTGCCTCAGTTTCTCCAGGCTAAACAGCTCCCTCAGTTGCTCCTCATCAGGCTTGTATTCCAGACCCCCTGTGAGCTCCCTTGCCCTTCTGTGGATATTCTGCAGCACCTCAGTGTCCTGCAGTGAGGGGCCCAGAACTGTAACACAGGATTTGAGGTGTCGCCTCACCAGTGACTGAGTACAGTAACACTTTACAATTCAGTTTCATTAATATGCAAATAGACAGTTAAAACAAGATAATTCATCTGAGCGTGGAGAGCAAGGTATTAGTGCAATTTATTTGTGAAATGGATGGTATTATTACTGGTTCAGAAGACACAGAACTTAGAATTGAGAAAACTTGTTCTGGAGGAATGAACACAAATTATAAAATTGTGATGTTCCCAATTAAAATTCTTGATTTGCTCTCGTGAAGGCTGTGCATCATGATAGATGGAAATACTGAGAACTTGCAGAATGATCTGTAGCAGTGTCAGACTCAGGAAGATCTTAATGATCACGGAATTTAGAGGAGTAGTCAGGCAAACAAATGCCTTTGTATTGCTACATTGTCTTCACATAGAATATGTGAATTCTTGGACTATATAGATTTGTCCTGCCACAGAGTGGGCAATCTCTGACACAGTAGGACTTTGTCAGATTATGAAGCTTGTGTGCCTGTGTTGAATTACTTCTGCTGTCCCTGCAGGATGTTGACAGGACCTAGCCCATGCTATGACATTGCAGGGTTTTTTTTTCTGTCTTGGAAATGTGTTTGACCTTTCCCAGGCTATTCAGGTCTCCTGCATGAAAGTGGCAGGTGTGACCTGAGTCTTTATTATTCTGGAGTGGCAACTAGTTGCCTGTGTTAAGGCAGCTGTTGGAGCCAGAGATCTCCACTGGCTGTAGTGGGAGCTTGGACATCTCACGTGTGGACAGTGAGATAAAAGATGTCTTCAGCTCAAAAGGAGTTCCACCCTAGAAAAAGGATTCATTTGCCTGAAGATATCTATAGGTGCAAATTATCATTTGATGTATTCTGTAGTATCTCAGGTGTCTCTGTGGAGCTAAGAGATGTGATTTAGGGTTTATTGGGAGACTCACAGCATTCTAAAACAGACTGGAATTTGGGCTGGAAGTCCAGTTTGCTCTGGAGTCTGTAAAACTGTATTAACCATCTAATTCTGGGCAAATGAATTCTGTTCCAAATTTCTATATAGGCTCTCTGCTTTGTCACTGGCTTCTTCCAGCTTTATTTCTGTGCACTTTTGACTGCTTCATTAATCTACATCCACAGAGCCTGGGGACTTTAATGCACTGTTTTCTACATTTAGCATTTTTTGTAATGGAAGTATAATTTCGTTTCATGCACAATCGAGAGGGCAGACATTTAAATGGCCTCCTTCTTGCCACCTTTCATCTTCCTATAGAATATGTTGTGCCTAAACTGAATAAGTCATCAGTGGAGAGAGGTGGACTTGCAGAGTGACTCACACTTCATAACTTAGACAACAGTTTTCTCATTTTCTGTAGAGGCAGAGCAGGTGACTTAGAAAGTAAAATTGAGTGAGATGACCTGACATTGCTGCACTTCATCTTTTTTTGTTGCAGCGAGAGAGTAAACAGCACCTCTCTGTGCATGTAGTGGGATAATCTGTAGAATTCTCCTTTCTTCATGGTAGATCCAAAGCTACTAAAATGCTGGAAGATCTCTCTCCACTGATAGGAAACAGGGAGGGTGGGAGTTCTGGGGGCCACAGTCCTCGAGGTGTTCTGTGGGTGGGCAGCATACTTGCAAATGAAGATGACAGAGATGAAATTATGTGTTTGAGAATGTGCATGGTGCTATCTTAACAATTGAGATGGTAAACTGGAGATGAGTCACGTCCAAGAGAGGAAAAATATATGGCCCCTTTATAAGAGAAAATTTGGGTGTGCAAATTTGAGTTGCAAGTGGTAACAAATTTGTTCCCACTGGCATTTTAAAAATCGTATTTTAAATGTTGGGTGTTGGTCCTGATGCGTAATGTATTTTCTTTCCTGAGCGTAACAGAGCTTTGGCGTGAAGTAAAATAAAGTTTGTACTTAGGTCAGCTTTTATTTTTGGCATGAGAGTTTGAAGTCATTACTGTAGTTTCTCATGAGCACCAAAACCCATTGTATTAATGCGGACAGGTGGTTAGGCTGCATCATGTTTATTGGAGCTATTGATGTATTATAAATGAGAGCATCTACACTAAAGGCTGCAACTGAGAGCTTGATTCAGACCTGCACATAGGTGTGGACTGTGATTCACAGCCTCTGAGTTTGTTCTCTTTGGGTTTTGGTGACCACTCTGAAAAGGTGTGGGTCTAGTGTCCTGTGTCAGATCTGTGCAGATGTTTTATTTACCCCACAATGAGTCAAAGGCAGCAGGTTTCTGTTTCAGGTTTTAGGGGGCTGCTGAATTGAGCATTGATTATTGGTCTTGCCTTTAGTTGTCCTTTATTTCCAATGTTTTTTCTCCCAGCAGTGATAATTAAAATTCTGCTACAGCAGTAAAGTGGTAGAATTTGCTATTTTCCTGGGTAATTAACAATGTTGATGTCAAAAATTATATTCCTAGTAATGCTGGCAACTGGAAGTGATTGTAATTCAAAGCTTGAATGGTAAGAGTGTATGAAAATAGAACTGTAAACAGCAGCTATCAATAAATTAATGGTAACATTTGCCAACATGGCAGCTGCACGGAGTGGAATTATAAGGCTTTCTATATGATTTATGTTTCAGAGAGGGCTAAAAATGCATGTGATATTTTGATATATGTTCATTTGATCAGTGACTTTGTATGGTGAGTGTGGAGGTTCATCACATCACATATGAACAAATACTGAGTGATGAGTCTCAAAATGCAAATGTAAACTGTTAGAGTTATTAGGTAGGATTTAGTCTAATGAGGGGATCTCAGAATTACAGAATCACAGGCTGGGTCAGGCAAGAAAGGACCACAGTGGTTCATCTGGTCCAGCCTCCATGCTCAAGCAGGGTCATGCTGGATCACATTGCAGAGAATTGCATCCAGATGATTCTTGGATATCTCCAGTGAGAGAAACTCCACAACCCCCCTGGGCAACCTATTCCAGTGCTTGGTGATCTGTACTGTAAGAAGTTCTTCCTTATATTCAGGTGGAACTTCCTGTGCATCGGTTTCTGCCTGTTGCCTCTTGTCCTATAGCTCTGCACTGCTGAGCAGAGTCTGGATCCATCCTCTTGGCGCTCTCCTTCAGATACTTACAGACACTGGTGAGGTCCCCTCTCAGTCATCTCACAGCTGAACAGGTTCAACTCCCTCAGCCTTTCCTCATAAGAGAGATCCTCCAGTCATCCTTGCTCTTCTCCACTGGACCTGCTCCAGGAGCTCCATGTCTCTCTTGTCCTGAGGAGCCTAGAACTGGACACAGCATTCCAGGTGTGGCCTCACCAGGGCAGAGTAGAGGAGCAGGATCAGCTCCCCTGATGTGCTGGCAATGCTTTTCCGTCCTAATCCACCCCAGGACACCAATGGCCTTGGCCACAAGGGCACTGCTTGTCCACCTTGGCTCAGGGACAGCTGCTTGTCCACCAGGACCCCCAAGTCCTTCTCTGCAGAGCTGCTTTTGAGCAGATTTTCCCCCGCCTGTCCAGGGACATAGGGTTATTTGGTGCAGGACCCTGCATTTTCCTTTCTGGAATTTCAGGCAGTTCTCTGCACATCTCTCCAGCCTCTTGAGGTCCTTCTGGAGGGTTGCACAGAACTCTGTTGTATTGGCCACTCTCCCGCCTTTGTCTTGTCAAATCTCATATTTTTACCTTTTTATCAATGACCTAGAAAAAAAGTGGCAATTTCTACTAATGTATAGATTACAAAAGATGGGATATTGATTCACAGAACAGCCAAATTTGTTTCACAAGCCAGGTTCAAAGAAAAGATATGTTTTAGATGGTGGAGGGCTCTGGAGATATGGTGGTTTAGATGTGCATATGCTTACAGTGTGATTCTGTGGCCACGTAAGCAGAAATAGTGTGGTAAATTGTCTCTGGTTTTACTGCTGGAAAGACTGCCGCTGGCATATTATGTCCAATTCTGCTTCTGCAGTTAAAGACAGATGATGACAAATTGGAAGAGAATCAGAGGAGAGCAGTGAGACTGGTTAAAGAGCTTGAAGGTAATGCCTGAAGATAATGCAAGGCTTCAGGAACTTAATCTATTTAGCTTTCACAGGGAACATCAAGAGACTCTTCTAACTGACTGTAAGATCTCAGGAAAGAAATTTGGTACTCACAATGTTCTCACAATAAAAGATAAAATTATACCAAGATGAGTGTTTACATTCTGATGCTAGATGTAAATAGTAAATTTTAATAGATTAAATTGAATTATCGGAATAATTTTTCAAGACCTGTGGCAATTTTTTTTTCACCAGACTTTCTGAAGTCCAGATAGGTATCTCTATATTCCTATATTGTGTATTCTGATTCAAATAGTATTAAGTTCAAAGGTGTTTCTTTGTTTTATATTGTTTCAGAGTTTTGGTCAGTTCTTAAGATTCTTCTTTATATATCCATGAATCTGCAGATAAAGTGATATTCCTATAATGAAAACCTTTTTTGAAGCATGTTTGGTTAAATGCATTTTTATTTTTGTAAATACTGGCATTATGTCTGAGCTTAGTAATAGAAGTTATCAAGTCAGAAGTGTGTTCACTGCCTGTAATAGTATCTCATGGAAAATTGAGATGCTCTTTTCCCCAACCAACTAGTAATTTCTGGTTGATACATGGTATTAATAGGGGTTTAAGGGGTAATTTAGCTATTGTAAACTATTGATGAATGAATAAGACTGAGCCCCAGTACTTGAGAATAATTGTGTTACTTAAAATGGATTTTTGGGTCCATTAATTACAGTCTTTATTTTCAACAGGCCCATGCTAAGGTCTGGCATCTCTACAATGACCATTTCCGTGAAGCTCAAAGAGGACAAGTGTCCATTGCCCTTAGCTCCCACTGGATAAAACCCCAGCATATGACTGAGAAGAACATAAAAGAATGCCAAAAATCCCTTGATTTCGTGCTTGGCTGGTTTGCTAAGCCCATATTTATTGATGGTGACTATCCAGAAAGCATGAGGAGCAACCTCTCATCTCTGTTGCCTGAATTCAGTGAGGCTGAGAAGAAGTATATCAAGGGAACAGCAGACTTTTTTGCTCTATCTTTTGGAGCTACCCTGAGTTTCCAGCTTTTGGACTCCCACATGAAATTCCAGCAGTTGGAATCAATAAGCCTGAGGCAGCTCCTTTACTGGATAAACAATGAATATAACAAACCCCAAATATTCATTGTGGAGAACAGCTGGTTTGTTTCTGGTACCACCAAGAAAGATGATGCCAAATATATTTACTATCTCAAGAAGTTCATTATGGAAACTTTAAAAGGTAGGACTTTTTTTGTACTAATACATGCTTGAAAAAATCATACTGCAATATAGCCTACAGAGATGTGTTAAGGCACCAGGCTGAAAACTGATTTTCGTCTTTAGCATTTATCTTGGAATTTGTGAAATGAGACTTCAAGTCCCTTTCTTGGGTTTGTTCTTCCCTTGAAGAGCTCTCGTATTTGGTGAGCTTGATGCTGCTGTCCTTGAAGTCAGTAGGAAAATTTCTACTGTCTTTGGTAGGAGGAAGTGCAAGACATGTAAGCTGTATTCTCAGTGGCTGTAGGAGAATTTACTGTGTCATATATTAATAGCTGCTTTCCTTATCTGAATGCATATGTACAAAACATAAGAATATATATGTGGGAAGGTAAATAGTATGCAGTGGGAATTCCTCTGAGAAAACCCGTAAGGCTGAAATAGTACATTTTAAAATGAAATACTGGAATCTTTTCATTCTGCATCTTGCCCTTGCACGAATTTTGCATTTCTACAGCTATGGGCATCAATCACAGTAATTTGAATTTCTCAGTTAAAGGAGAACTAAATGGTTGAGGACATATAATCAAAATAATTTAATTTGTTAGCCTATTATTTTTTCCAAACATTAAGAAAAATACACAACCTTAGATGAGACTTATTTGCTGTTCCCCTGTTTCCTTCTGGCAAAACATTTTTTCAGTCCTAATAGTTGCCAAGAAGTTGTTGGGGTTCCTATTTCCATTTTCATTGTCTTTTAATTTCTAAATTTACAATTTATTAAGTGATTTATTTGTCTGCAGTTTACTGTTCTTGGTTTAAAGAGTATTATTTTATCTATTAGTTCAGATGAGATAGACATTGTGTTACTTTGCCATTTTCATATGGTGAATGAGAAAAAATTGCCTTTATTTTATTCTCAGCAGTAATGAAGATGCAGAGGACTCCCAGATTGCTTTTATCTGCTATTCCAGAAACCTAATTATTGCAAATAAATTAAAGGTGAAAACCTGAGCCAGTGGATCCAAAATAAAAGGATGGAAGCAAAAGAGTACAAAAACAAACAGTTTCAAGTATGATGTTCACTAGTTTGCATGAAGTCAGATGAAGAGGTCATCTTTATGAAGGGATCATAGTCCAGTCACCCTGTTTCTGCTTAGATTTTAAATTGCTGGAAGTACATACATGGATCAGTCTTTTAATCATAGCTGGCTGGAAGCAATCTCAATTTACAAAGTGTCTTTCCTTTTATTGTATCACTCAATAAATACTAAAAACAGCAACAAGAGTATGATAAACTTGTCATAAGATACTGGCACTTGCCTAAACCTTTTCTAGAAATCAAAAAGAACAAAGAAAGCAGAGACAGACTGGGTCTGCAGAAGGGACTTTGGTATCATTAAAATGGAAAGTATTGCACCCAAATCTTCTGTAGTTAGAATCTGCAAAATCCAATGTAAATACCATAGTTCTCTATGCAATACCTTGGGGAATTTAGTTCCAAAAGATTCAAAAAAGGCATCATGCTGGCTGTGAGGAGAGTTGTTGGACAGCATTAAAAACCAAACACAAAGGCACAAGTTTTTTCTCTGAGAGATGTAGATATGCCTATCCAGTACAATAAAGCACTGTAATATGAAGGTTTTTGAGGTGTTTACCATGAAATTATCTCCAGTCGTCAAGGGACAGTAAAATGACACTGAAGCTGTGGCACTGAGAAGCAAGGGTGAATAATTTAGACACATAACATTTAGAGCCACATTACTTGCTAGATCTTGCCAGTATCTGTGCCTGGTTGTGTGTATGCACTGGTTCAGACAGAACTGCTTATTTCTGCATCAACTTTAACAAGTAAGTGCAGCCCAGTTGAAGCAAGCTTGTGCAGTAAAAAAGAATTGGTGTTGAGGGCCAGGTTTCCACACTGTATGTATTGCTGAAACTCATTTCTGGATTAATTTCACCCCAGCGGTACTCAAGCCATGCATTCTGAGTCCAGTGTGATGTGAACTAAAGCATGATGAGGGAGATTTGCTCAAAAGTGTGCTTCTGATTTCACTTGAAGTGCTGATGCAGGTGTCCATTCTGATACCGCATGCTGTAGACAAGCTCTGTACATTTTTTTAAATTCAATTTTTAATTTTCCTTTGGGAAAGGCTATTTATTTGGGATTCACAGCCCTGTTTGCAATTTTTTTTTCCAGGCACCATTTAGGGTTCATTAGAGTAAATAGAGCTGTAATATAAAGTTAAATATTAATTAGAGCTGTTAATTGGTTGGAGATGTCTTCTCCCATGTGTGGGTATCTCACCAGTCACTCTGGGGTCATATTCGCTTCCCTCCTCCTCTGTCTCCAGTGCAACAAACAAACTGTGCCTTGTAAAGCAGAGCTTGTTGTCTGGAAAGGTGTCCAAGCTCCTCTGGGTCTTGTTGACCAGTGGAGGTCAGGACACTGTCTGGGGAGTTACCCAGTCTAAATTCAGAGTCTTAAGGAGAAAAGAAACAGCCAGGCCCATGACAGGTAGGACCAAGCTATTCTCAGGTATGTCCAGAGGCAAGATACTGATCTTGGGCACCTTGCAGATGGAAACATGGGCTGAGGGCTTCACACTCCTCCCCTTCAGGCACTGGGGTTGGAGAGAGGGTTTTAAAGATCTGTATTTGTTACTTATGGGTCTGCCATGTTTCCTTGCACGTCTTCTATACTCTTGAGCAAAACAGGGCATGAGCTGAACTGCTGTTTAATTTTTAACCCAGTTCTGGCAGAGTTCTGGTCTGTACAGTATCACACTTGTAGGCATGCTCTGGGGAATTGCTCAGATCAGGGGTCACTTGCAGTGGTAGTAGCATGGACAAGGCTGCTCAGTTTCCGAAGCAAGGACAGTCCAGGTTTCAGTCAACCCCGTTTAGTCACCAACAGACATAAAGGAAAAAAGAGAGGCATAGACGGAAAGAGGAAAAGGAGAGGAGGGGCGGGGCGGGGAGAGAAGGGGAGGAAAGAAAAGGAAAGGAAAAGGAAAAGGAAAAAGAAAAGAAAAAAGAAAAGAAAAGAAAAAAGAAAAGAAAAGAGAAAAGGAGATAAGAGAAAAAAGAAAAGGAGAGAAGAGAAAAGATAAAAGAAAAGGGAAAAAGGAGAAAAAAGGAGATACATTAATTTTTATTGTGGTTTGCCATTAATATGCAACCTGTGTGCGATACGGTGTTTGGGACTTCTAGACTTCTTGGAACTTCCAAACATTTTTCGAGTTGCTTCTTTCCTAGGTGACACTTAAAAGTTAATACATTTTTTAAAAAGGATTTGAGGAGGATTTTTACAAGGTGCTCAGGAAGTGTGGGAGTGCTGTGTGATGACTTACAGAAGGGTGAGATGCTGTTCAAAGAAGTTCTCACTGAGACTGGTTCACACAGAGGACCCGTACTGACTTTTACTCTGCTGTATGGCAGATGTCATCATGGGTGCATGCAGAGGTTAGAAAAATAGTGGCATTTGCCAAACACAAAAGAATGGTGCCTTTAGGAGGAGAAATATTCCATTTCCTTAGACATTTTCTCATGACCTCTGACAAAGACTGGGCCAAATTTGTTGCTTATTTAACGGCATTGTTCCTTTAAGTGATTCAAACAGGGTTACAATCAAGAATCCATGTGGTCCCTCATAACTGATTGTAATGAGGTAAAATAGTAAAGCCAGGAAATTAGGATCTTGTTTTTCTGCTTGCCTGAAATAATGCTGTCAGTGTTACTAGGCTGGTAAATATTATGTTCAGTCAGTATCCAGTTTGGGCTGACAGAAAATGGTGAGTAATAAAGATAAATTTTGCTGGCTACAGAGCCAAACACCAGTTCAAAAGAACGCTTAAAAATGTGCTTAAATTGCATTGCTGAATTAGGGTGAGTCTAATTATGTAATTAGAATAAGCACACTCCTTTGTGGTTTCCTGGAGCTGAGCCTTGCCCAGGAACATTTTGCTGAATCTCAGTGTTTAATAGAGCTAAAAGTGAGTAGCGTTTTGAATCTTACAATAGTGCTGGTAAAACCAGCAGATGCCAGTAGATCGTGACATTAACCTTCAAAGCATGTGGTGATTTTAGAAGTCAAACACTTGACCTAGAACATGCACATATTTTTAGAAACCCTTAAGTATTTGAGCTGGAAAATGCTGTGACATAAAAGATGTAAAGAGACAAAATTACCAAATAAACAGTGTCTGTATTATCACTTCTACTTGGAATCTGTGGTAATAAAAGTTCACGTGCATGCCAAACGTGCTGTCACGTTTTTCCCAATATGTATTTGGAGTGGAGGGGGAGGAGATGAAAAGGAGTATAACTTTTGTTTGCATTCAGGGCAGTGCTGCAGTAACAGCTAACCCAGAGTGAGCTGCAGCATGAGCAGAGCTAGGCAGAGCAGGGCAGTCACCAGCTCCGTGGCTGCAGATGGCTCAAGCACTACTCTGAGGCTGAGGTTTGGCATGTCTGATGAGCAGCACTGCTCAAACCACTGCTGCACAGCATCTCTTTCTAAATCTCGCTGCTTTAAAGCCAAGCCAGGTACCTCTGCTGCCTTCTAGCATAATCTGGCAGCTTCCCAAGTGCAGCTAAAATATGTTGCCTGAATAGGCTTTGAGGAAGGCCCTGAGATACTTATCTGACTTGTTGTATTGTTCATACACATTAATGCTGCGAGCATTGCTGTTGGGGTGTAATCTACAGAGGAAAAATGAGCCCTGTGATAAGTTTGGGTTTGTCCTTTCCTCAGCTATCCGGTACGACGGCGTTAACGTGTTTGGCTACACGGTCTGGTCCCTCCTGGATGGCTTTGAGTGGCACAGGGGGTACAGCATTCGACGTGGACTGTTTTATGTTGATTTTCAAAGCCATGACAAGAAGTTGATGCCCAAATCTTCTGTCTTGTTCTATCAAAAGCTGATAGAAAAAAATGGCTTCCCACCTTTGCCTGAAAATCAGCCCATAGAAGGTATTTTTCCCTGCGGCTTTGCTTGGGGAGTTGTTGACAACTACATTCAGGTGAGTCTGGTAATAAAGCTGACAGGCTGTCCAGCCAGATCAGTGCACAAGTTCACAGTGACATATTTGCTGAATAGGGTGTCTTTGCCACACTCTATGTGTGTATTATCACAGTGCTGCAAGGAGATGGGTACAAGGCTTTTGTGCCAAACACTGTGTCTTTCATTCTTCACCATTCTTCATTCTTCATTCTTTCTGTGTGTGACCAAGGAGAGCCAGTCAGATGGAGACACTATAAATAATATTTTAGAAAAATGTATGGAAATGGAAAGGAGTCTGATGCTTGTCTTCCCTGAACATCTGTGATCAGTTATGGGAAGTCAGTTTGTTTCAAACGGAAGTCCATTAAATCTGCTAAACTGTAAAATGCATGTTTTAGAAAACTTCCTGAAAACTCCTAAAACTCCAGTGGCATGTTTCTACATCTTATACATATACATCCTGGTACTGTTCTTAGAGAGATTTTATATAAAAGGAGGTGAATGATAGTAGATTTCAATGAAATTTCTGAATTTCTTCTATTTCATTTTATGTCATACTGTGTCTGATTGTGTCTGATGAGGGCCTGCAGTGCCCCTGCATAAAACCTAGCTAGTTCTCAGCCCTCAGTCTTTATTTCAACTGATTTGATACTTTGGGAGAATTTTTCAAATTATAAGACTTTATAACATGACTAAAAATTGTACCTTGGTTATGATCGCTTTAACTGTTGGGCTCTGTAATTCTCAGATGCTATTTTGGGTTGCACAGTTTCTCTAACCACAGTAAAGAGGTATAAATTCAAAGCCAAGGCTTCATCCAAGAACAGAATTTTTAATTTATATTTTCCACAAAGGCAGAATCTTTCTTAAGGCTGGAATGTGAGGAGTTTGTTTGTATTTTTCTCACTCCAAAAGTAAGATTTGGCTTTGTTCTCTTGAGAAATACTGCAGCCTCCTTACCTCATGTACTGATTTTCAAGAAAATTTGAGTCATTCTCCTAGCTCTCAGATAGATTAATGATTGGAAATGGAATTGTTGCTTTTGGAGTCAATAACAACTAAAAATTGCAGAGTCAGTCAGCCTACAACAGCTAAAAAATCCCTCCCATCCCCAAAACCTTCAAAGCTGAATATTTTCGTTTCAAAAGGCCATTCAAACATTTTGTGCTGTAAGGCTTAGGTAGTTTGATTTGTAGATGCATCACAGTGGAAAAACTGTTTTGACAGCATTCCCACAGTATTAGTGGCAATGCATGCTTTAGTAATCTACAAGGGACAATTCTCCAGAAAAGCAATTTCCCTCAGACATGCTGTTTTTTATTACTTTCTTCTATAAGCACAGTACTGACCTCTCCGGAGAAAATAGCAACTGATTTTCAGCAGCTTCTTTTATACAGTCTGCAGAGCCTCAGCTACAAGTTGAACACTGGTTGTAGGCTGACACCTGCTTTTCAAACAGAGGGCAGGACAAGGAATCTGAACTCAGGGGTAAACCACACACCAAAGATTAAAAAGAAAGAGAAAAGGACAAATAAAGACCGTGGTACCACTATCCTGTGGTTTGGATCTAAAAAGAATTACACAGAATATGAATGAGGAAATTTCACACTGTGCAGTATTATAAGTAGTCCAATTTTTCATTTTCTAGTCCTCACTGTGCTGGTGATTTTCATTAAAAAGTGAAAGTATAGTTTTGAGCAACCCTGAGAAACTCATCTTGTACTGTGTTACTGTGTGTCATATAGACAGTTCCGACATCTGAAACCCTAAAACCGTCTGGGAAATGCATTTTCTATTGGAGTAACATATAGTGGGTGTACTCAGAGGCCCAAAAAATTAATTCAGACATCAACAGCCTGCTGAAATGACTTGGAAATTGCTTCAGTATGAATTAAATAAAAATGAATGTCTTAAGCAAGAAGGAAAAATTTTGCTTGTCAACTCAATTCTTGCTAAAAATCAAGTGCAGAGCATTACTCATCTTTCATCATAGTCAGGACAAGAACAGAACACAGAAATGATGTTGTATTCATTATTTCTTTTCCTGCGTTCGGGAAGTGGTCTTGAAACTGACTGTACTGGGTAATTTGCAGCAGACAGTCTCTCTGTAGACCCTCCTTAATGTTGAAAGAAAAACGTTGAAAAAATTCCTGTAGTCTTCACTGAAGATCTTCTCTGGAAATCTGCTGCAGGATTAGTGCCTTATCCCTGAGCAATCCTTATTTCTTTTGGAAACTGGAACAGCCCAGAGAAGACATAAACATGATGAGCACTAGCATGAGCTTGTTTGGAAAGTAGAGTGAAAATGATATATAGATTTGGTATTTTTCTGACATCACTTGTTAACAGAAAAGTCATTCATTCACATAAGCCCGAGATGCCAGTATCAGAGATGCTGAATGTAATGTTTTGACTTAGGATATTCTTTCTCGGGGCTGTGCCTGATGGTTATGATGTTCCCACCTACCCAGAGCAAACAGCTTGAATGTGGTGTGTTTCTTGTTCTTCCTAGGTAGACACGACACCCGCGCAGTTCCTCGACTCCAGTGTTTACGTGTGGGATGTTCACCAGACGAAGAAGCTCATTAAAGTGGATGGAGTTTACGCCTCGAAGCGCAAGCGTCACTGTGTTGACTTTGCTGCTATCAGGCTCCAGATCTCTCTTCTGCAAGAACTGCGTGTCACACACTTCCATTTTTCATTGAAATGGTCTTTAATCCTTCCTTTAGGTAACCTTTCTCTAATCAACCACACACTTGTACATTACTATCAGTGTTTTGCTAGTGAACTTCTCAGAGTTAACATAACTCCTGTTGTTGCATTATGGCAACCTATGATTGAGAATCAAGAGCTTCCAGTTTCTCTTGCCAAATATGGAGCTTGGGAAAACACAGAAACTGTTCAGGCTTTTGTTGAGTATGCCAGATTCTGCTTTACAAGTCTTGGGGACCATGTCAAATTTTGGATCACCATGAATGAGCCGTCTGTGAAAAACCTGACATACACAGCAGGGCACAACCTGTTGAAAGCCCATGCAAAGGTCTGGCATCTTTATGACAAAGAATTCAGAACATCTCAGAAGGGCAAAATATCTATAGCTTTGCAAGCTGACTGGGTAGAACCAGCTTGTCCTTTTTCCAGGAATGACCAAGAAGTTGCTGACAGAATTTTAGAGTTCGACATTGGTTGGCTCGCAGAGCCCATCTTTGGGAATGGAGACTACCCAGAGGTGATGAGAGCGTGGCTTCACCGAATAAACAGTGTTGACCTGTATAATTTCCACTTGCCTTACTTCTCAGAAGATGAAAAGAAGTTAATACAGGGCTCATTTGATTTTTTTGCCTTGAGTCACTACACTACTACCCTGGTGGGCTCAGAGAAAGAAGATGCAGTAAAATATGACCACTACCTTGAAGTTCAAATGATCAATGACATCACATGGCTTCACTCTCCCAGCAGAGCTGCAGTAGTGCCCTGGGGACTTCGTAAATTGCTCAAGTGGGTGAAATCAAAGTATGGTGATGTCCCAATTTATGTTATGGCTAATGGGATTGATGATGGCCAGAATATGGTGCATGATAAGCTCAGAGTGTACTACATAGAGAATTACATCAATGAAGCTTTAAAAGGTAAGGAACCACAGATGGTTTATATGTCACAAATCCCACTATTAGTATACACTGTGTGATAGAGTATGTTTAGCTTTAAAATACATCCTCAATAGAATACCCCATAAATGAGATGTTACTACAGTGTGACAGGTAATTTTTCCCTTGATTTATGATTGATTGGTGTTAGTAAACGTCAGGAAGACTGACCTTGCTTATATTCTGCATAAGACAGCAGAAGTTTTTTATGGATTCAATAAATTTAAATAGAAGCTATGTGAGTAGCTCCACATGTACTTAGTCAGATTTTCATCTTACTGCGCTTCTACTGTTGTTTTGCTTTGTTGCTTCTCTCCACTGATGTGCCTCAGGGCTGGGTATGGGTTCTGTTCCTCAGTTGTCTCTGTATCTTATCCAACAGTGATCTTATCCAACAGTGATCTTCATAATAATAATTCAGCTGTCTACCTCATTATGCCATTTCCTGGACTGTTTCCTGCTATTCAGAACACATACCAGTCTTTTTCTCTGTCTCAAAGATTCACAAATTACAGGGCAGAAAGGAGGGATTTTGAGTCATCCTGCCGTACAGCACATGCTGTTTTTTTCAGAAAAGCACAAGACCCAAATGAGATAATTTTTAGTGATGGAGAATCTTTGGCACTTCACAGTGTATGTGTGTATATATATATATATATATAAATCTCACTTCTACTATTAATTGCTCTAGCTTCAGCTTTAAGCAATTTTGTTGTGCATTTCCACATGTATTTTACCTATGTAGGTATTTGCAGACACAAGACAAGCTCTCTCTCATTTGTCTCTTTGATGGGTGATACAGACAAAGCTCTTTGTGTCCCTTGCTATAAAGCATCATTTCAAAGCTCTGAGTTACTAGGTTTTTCCCTGTATGCTGCTATTCCTCATGAGAGGGGTAAACCCAGACCTGGACACCCTGTTCCTGTCACAGCCACACTCAGGCAGGTATAGCATAACCTCTTACCCTCCTCATTTCTACATGCAAGCAGGCTGTAGGCCCTCTTGGCCATGGCAGCAGGTTGGTTACACAGATTCTGTGGTGATTTAGTGACATTTAACTGAGTTACAGATTCCTGCCCCCCATTCCAAGCACAACTCCCTCTTGAAAAGTAGGTCTGCTTGTTCTTTGGCATCTTCCCATTTGGTCGTGTTCAAATGCCTGCTGCTTGTTTGTGCAAACCTTGCTACACTATGTCTCTAATCTTTGTGATACTTGCAGATACTGTGAGAAAGAGTTTTACATTTATTTCAGGTTGCTGATATATTTAAGATCATCGAATAACTTAGTCCTAAAAGCTGAGCTTCCTGACTGTGGTAGAAATACATACACTGTGACACTTGCTTACCTGCAATTACATTTCTAGACTTCCAGTTCTATTACTTCTTAATTCTACTTGAGACCAATTGAAATCTGTTTATTATGGGCTTTCCTTGACCTCGTAACATTCTATTTTCTTGATCCAAATGCCATATAATACAAAGTCATTTGCCTTGTGAAGCTCTAAGTATATAACATCAAACATCATTACTTTTATTGATCTGTTGATCTCAGAAGAAAAAGATGTCAAGTTATTTTGACAAGATTTATTTTTCATAAAGCTAAGCTGATTGGCATTAATCATATATTATCTCCTAAATTTCATATTTATCAAGGTTTACATAATCTCTCCCACTCTTTTGATAGGTAGTGAAGGATTGTTGGCAGTTCCTGTCCCCTTTATTAACTATTGGCTTTAACTTCCTCCTCTGTAATTTCCACCTCTTTCGCAAATTACTGAACATCAGTGTTAAGTGCCCAAGAGTTCATTCTCCACCATTTTGTAGCACTTGATGTGTGTTTTATAAATCTATATTAAAAAACATATTTTGGCTTTATTTGGGCTTGTGGTTCCAAACTGTTTTTTTTCTGTACTGCTCGTCTCCTTGGCACTTCTCTTTTCAAAGTGTCTGTGGATATATGGGCTTTTTTCCCAGTTCCCATTAGCAAGAGCCCCTACACATACCTCTGCTTTTTATGGAACTTTGCCTTTTGTACTGTTCTGGTACCACTGTCCCCCTGTCACTTCTTTCTCCCTCTTCCGTCCAGCCTGTAAATAGCTCCTGTGTTTTTCAGTTTAACCTATTTTCTTTTCCCCTTCTTTGTGGTGGATAAACATGTCTCTGCTAACTAGCTGTAGTACTTGTCCTAAAGCTTAATCTCCCCCTTTAGACACCATACACTCTTCCATAGTGTTTGGTCTGTCCGCTTTTCTGTTTTTTTCTTCTCCCTCTCTGGTATTGCACTTTTGTCCATCTTGTTGTTACGCAACCTTGGCATCATGACTGATTCAGGTTTCACCAAGACTTGAATTTCTTTTTGCAAGACCTTGTGCAGTAACTAAGATGAATTAAAAATGTGGTGTCCTTACCTCAGTGTCACAGTGTAGAAGGGGATACATGTATGCCCTAGCCTTAAAGTCCCTATTCTGCCTTCTTCCTCCAGATGGTTTCAGGCACTGCATGTGGAAATTTTTGTGCATGTAATATTGCTCACCTGCACTGTTCCAGGGGAGCCAGCAGGTTTGTGCAGATAAATGATTCCAGGATACAGTACGGGACCCTTTGGACTGAGGCTGTATTTTGAAGTGCTTTGTACTCTGTTTAAGTACATCTTTGCCAATTGAAAACAAAGAACAGCAGTAACCATTTATGTAACACCATTAAATTCACCTGCAGTTCTGCAAACACAACTAATTATCCTGGGCAGCAGCTCTGTAAAAGGGCAGGTAAATATTGTTTCATTTATCATGTGAAAAGTAGGTTAGAGGTGCTAAAGTCTTGCATGTGGCTTCAGAAAGAATTGTTTCCAGAAGCATATGAAAGTTCAGTTCTGTGTTCATCAGCTTTAATTTGTTAAAACAGTGATTTTGAGAGATAAACTATTGCAGTTTGTGTTTGCTACCTTGGATTGGTTTTTTTTGTCAAGCGGGATGGATGGCTCAAGGTTAACACTGCAGCTGCGGGGCCTCTTCCAGTAGCTGAGTTAGCAGTATGGACTGTGGACATGTTCTCAGTGAAGACTAATACAGGTCATCTTAGATCAGAAACTTGGGTTAATAACAAGAGAGGGCTGTGATTTGCATAACCTTTCCCCTTGCATCGGTGATATCCCAGTACGTGGCCTCAGCGTGGCTGTGCGACTTTTCTGGTGTCACTGTGCCTTTGCTAGTGAGAAAGTGCAGCATCCTGACATCCTCTGTTCCTTGACTGTCCCCATCAGGATGTGCCCTGCAAGGGAGAAGGAGCAATCAGAGAAACAGGCTGCAGAAAACCAGGGGCAGGAAACCTAAAACTTGTGTTCTTTCATACATAACAAAGAGAGCCATCTTTTCATTGTAGGCTCCATGCTGATCATTAAACACAGTCAGGCACTCACAGCTGTGTTTACCAAGCACAAGGAAATAAATTGCAGGATACTCACAGATCACACTGTCTGGCAGTGGCTGACAGATTCTTACTTTTTATGAGAAACACTTCACAGATGTACATGTACCTTACCTAATTTTGGAGGGGAGAAGTGCAGATGTGGGTTTAACATTCCCCTGCCCTTCCTTTACATATGGACATATGGTACTGCTCTTGAGTGCAAAGTGACATTGATTCATTTCTTCAACCTTTTGTTTTCTTTTGCAGCTTACACCTTGGATGATGTTAACCTTCAAGGATATTTTTTCTATTCTTTTAATGACAAGACTGCTCCTAAGTATGGTCTCTACAGCTACGTTGCAAATCAATACGAACCAAAGCCTTCTCTGAAACATTACAGAGAAATAATTGGCAATAATGGTTTTCCTGGTCCTGATGCTCCTGAGTTGCTGTGTCCAGAAGAGGTTGCCTCGTGTCGTGAATGCCACTTCTTCCGAACGAGAAAATCATTATTAGCCTTTGTCTCTTTCATATTTGTTGCTTTTATTGTTACTATATTCTTCATTACTTACTACTCCAAGAGGGTAGAAAGAAGGTATAAATAGAGCTTCTTCCTTGAATACATCACTCCCTGTCCTTTTTCTTGCATCCCTTTGGCAAATCTGAAATAAGAATGCACAATGCTGTGATTGCTTCAGCATTAGGAAGGCGTTTACATTGCCTGATATTGCAGGATATTGACATTGAGAAGCTATTGCTTGCATATGGCTTCCAGAAATCATTTCTTCTGTTGTAGTACCTTTGGTTTGTAACCAGTTCTTGATTCCTGTGGTTGGAGTTGTCTCACAACTTTCCCTGGGACCTTTTGTTGAGCAGATGCTTTCCCTTTCTTGGATTTGCCTTGCTGAACTGGACAGGTGAAAATAGGTTTTGGAAATGTGGTGTGATGGAAGAGCCTAAATGTTAAATTCTCTGAGACTGGGGTGAAACAAGAGTTTACTTTTCCAAATTAGGGTTTAACACTAATGTTTCTTAACCAGAGCTAGAACCTAACTGGAGCAGGGATCATGACTGAGAGGAAAATTGCAAATGGGAGCTCTTGTTAAATCAGTTAACTAGTACTGAGACTACATCTGGCTTCGGGATGCCTTTGGCGAACTTCAGTTAAAGGAACTGTGTCTTTCTCAGGGGGGTAAGAAACAGGGAAATATCCAGGGATAGCAGGGGTCATGCTGTGTACTGAGAAGAGATGGGAAGGTGAATGGGCTTCCCTTTGTTTTGCTCAGGAAAAAAAAAAGCAAAGAGCAGGAGCTGGGATGTCTTCACTATCTCAATTGGCAGAAAGGTGTGTGCCTGACCCTGTGCCTTCTTGCCCTGTACCCAGGGAAATGGCTCAGCTGGGACACCCCATTTCTGCATTTCCCACAGCCAGCTGAATTCAGCTGCCACTGCTGCTGCCCAGCTACTTACCTGCTGGAAACTTGTGGTAACTTAGCAGGGATGGTCTCTGCATGCTATTTGTGTTGAGTCCAGAGACCTTAAAAGCCAGCATTTTGGTGTAATTGCTGCCAGGGTCTGAGAGTGTGGAGCTGTTGGGCCAGACCTCGCACAGGTTGGGTGGAGGTTCTCCTTTGGGCAACTGGAACTGGCAGCATTTCATCTCAAAGTATTACTGGATGTCTGAGGGCCTCTTGTTTTTCCCTCAACAAGATAAAATAGCAAAATGTTAGCACCATTGTTTATTAGTAGAAATAGAGAGAGAATGGGGAAAAAAACCTATGTCATTTTGCCTGCCTTGTGAATTGCTGCATTTGGAGGCTCCTCGATATAAAGCAGTATGGTCATTTTTCTCTGCTCTCTAACTCTAGGCCTGCATTGCCTTCAGCTGTAATTGTATCTTTATTGTTAATGTGAAAATGTCACTCACTGGAAAGAACATTTGAAAAGAAATGTGCTCTGTGTTAATCAAGAATTATTTCTCTACTAAAGCTGATTATGCAGTATTAAATGTGATGTTTATCTACTAGATTACTAGAAGATGACTAAATAACCTCCCAGGGTTCCTTTCAACCTGAACACTCTATGATTCTATATTGTAAATTAAAACTTACATGTGAAATATGATTTTAATTTGTAATTTAAGATTATATTTTTTCTTAAATAATGTAGAGAAAAAAAAGAATTAGTATCTTCTGATAATGATTAATATATTTTTCCTCCATTTCCAGTCTTTAAATGGTCTCTCTTTGCAATGATGTATATTTTGGTATTGAGATTAAGGTGCACATCTCAGGGTAAGTGATAAAGTATTAAAAATATGTATAAAATTATTTATAGACTGATAGGACTTGCTGTAGAGGAGAACATTCCAAACTGCTGTATATTTATGCGTTGGTGCCTGGTGCACTTAGGATTATAAAGAAATAGCCCTCCCTGAGTGTATGAAATGTGGAATGGCTTTTCCCTGGCACGGCAATGAATCACTGTGCAATACGTTATGCCAGCTGCCAGATGCTTTGCAGTACGTAACAGAAGTGATGTCCATGTAGCACAAGCTGTACCCTGGTCACGCCCAGCTTGTGTGTTTGGTGTGCCTGTGTGTGTGTGGTGTGTATTTTCTGTTGGTCAGACGTTGGGGCCTGACGTTTCTGAGGAGCCAGGGTTGTACCTGCCTCCCCCCAAGGAGGCTCAGGGGGCCTGGGCAGGGCAAATCCAGAGGAGCACATGTGCCATAGGCACAGTGCTGATGGTCACCAGCCTGACCTGATGCTTCACGAGCCGTTCCCATCCATCCAGCTGCTGCTGGGAGCTGTGGAATGGCCCAGGCGCAGCACAGTGTGGGGAAACAGCAGTCCCAGCATGGAGGAGACACAGCAGGCTCTTCCCATAGAGGCTGGGTGATATGTGACCACCGACAGGCAGATGGCACCAGCTGGATAGCTAATTTGTAGGTAAACTGGGATTTGTTGCTGTGTGATCATATCCACTCATGGAGCCATGACCCATGGAACTAACACAGCCTTTGGCGTAGTCGCCTTCAGAAGAGGTTTTGAATATCACTGCAGAGCACAGATGGCTTGAGCAGGGCACGGTGGTTGCCAAAGCCTTCTCCCAAGCATCCTGCCTGTGGTGCAGCCTGGGCCAGTGAATTGCACAATGAGGGGCTGTTCTGATGGAGATGATGGTATGGTTTTGCCTCTGGAATCTGCTTTATTTTATGTAATCAGGGGACCATGCAAGTTTCCTGTCAATTGTCTTGAAAAAAGTCACTCTTCACTAACAATAAAGAAGCCCTTGAGTAGGCAAAGATCGGGTACCTGTGCAAGGTGTGCTTATGCAAACTGATGTGGAAATCACCTCCTTTGGTCCTGCTGTGGGGCACTTACTGCCTTCGATGCCCACATTAGAGCAGTGATCTGGCACTCCCGACCCCATCTGTGCATCCTGAGAAATGCAGGGAGCAGCAAGGACTTTGGGCAGAGGGGGCTTCCTACTCAGGCTGCAGAAACAGCTTGGTGGTGGCTGGTACTTCGTTTTCTGAAGAGCAACAAGGCTCGGCATGTTCAACTTGCAGCTTTTTAGGATGACTGCTTTCTTGATTTTTAACTGTGTTTATAGAATGAAATGTTGTTGTCAGTTTATTCAGTGCTCCAGATTAAACATTATATCTGTTCAAAATATTTTTGTGGCATGTGTGCAAAGCTTCTGGTTTATTTCTTGAAAAGATTGTGCGGAGTGACTGTGGGAGGGATGTCTTTGCTAAATGACAGGATGAATGTTATATTGTTTTTATAACAATCGCAGAAGTGAAATAAAGATACTGAATGTAGCAAATTGTAACATGATCTTACTGTTTAATCTGTCCAGTTTCTTTGCCTGCAGCATGAAGTACGGAGTGTCTCAGGAGAGACTATTGTGATAACTCTGCAAGGAGTTTGTGTTGCTGTTTGTTTTTCCAGTGACACAGAAATAACTCTTAACTTTTGTTGGAGATTTCTGGGGCCTGTGGCTAAACAGATGTTCTTCCAATAGACCTAGGAGTTTGGAGGTTTTTGTTATTTGAGGGTTTTTAATGTTGTTTTTTTTTTTGAAGTGACTGTTGCTATTTAGAAAGCCTCTGGAAGTAACCATACCAGTTTAAGAAGAGTGCTTTGGTGTAATAGCTTATTCCATAGTAACACTGCAGTAAATCTGAAAACTTCTATTCCAGTAGAGCTACTCCCAGGCTTCAGGGATTCTGTCAGCATGGTTCAGCACTAAGCATGTTTGTGGTATCGTTGTTAAACATCCTAAGGAAAGTAAATGTCAAGATTACGGGAAGTGGGAGCAGAACAAGACAAACCCAATGAACAGAACAGGGACCATACATGTCTCAGCATGTTTTAACACACAACTTGCCCTTTTCTCCTTGCATTGTATGTGTTGCTTTCAACTCACTTAGGAAACTCAATCTGTTCATTCTGCTTGCAGAGACCGCTGAGGTGAAAATTCCCTTATTCAGGGTGAAGAAGTCAATTCTAGGTGCCAGACTTTAGTTTTGGCAAGGAAAGTTCAATCCTGTTCCTCCTGCGATCAAGCAGAGCCAAGAAAAAGAGGCATGGAAAAGAAAAGGGAAAGCTCTTCCTGTCTTTGATGTGCCACTCATGAATTGCCAAACCACCCTTCCTTAGCCCTCCGAATGTTATGGCTGGTGCAGGCTTAAGGTGTTAAGTCCACCCTTCTTGTTAAGCCCACCCTTTATAAGAGATTGGAAAAAAGGAATAATGAGGTGAGAAGAAAGTGTCAGGGCCCAATATATCAGAGCCTTTTTTGGCTTCATGAGTTGAACAGAAACACCACTGTCAAGCAGTTCTGAGCAAAACTAAGATTTTTAAAAAATCAGAAAGTTGAAATAACAGCAGCCTGCAGCCAGGACGCTTGTGGGTGCTGACATTTCACTGGCTATTATTCTGTGATGCTTTCTGTGTTACTGGAGGAGTAGCAAAAGCATCAGTGAGGCAGAGAGAAGCCAGGGAAAATACTAATGCAGCATGGCAGAAAAGCCACAGGCACAAGCAGATGAGCAAGTTCCTCATCCTGGGAGCTGAATGAGCAGCCCCCTTCTGTGGGGATGGGCGGTGAGACTTTGAATATTCTTTGTTAATCTTTTTTTCCCTGTATTTCCCATATTTCTCCCTCGGTGATATACCTTCTTTGATGATAAACCTCCTACACGAGGAATTTAACTGCCAAAAGCCTTTTTCTTGTCATGGAATTACAACTTGGTGAAGCCTCATTATCTGATCCCAGCTCTCCTGAGGTCCTCCAAATCTGGCCCAAGTTTCAGGAGACCCTGGGAGTCCGAGGTGCAGGAGAGATGGTCAGTCACCAGCACTGAGCAAAGCAGTGGGAATTACAGCAGTGGTCTTTTCTAAATACTAAAATTCACTGTGAGTGGGATTGGTTTCTACTTTAGTTCCTTTCTGTTAGTGGAAACGGTTTTTCCTTACTAAGAGTAACACACAAAACTTTACATGTTTGGGTTTGGGGTTTTCTTTTTATTTTATTTTGGTTTTTTGTTTGGTTGGTTTTTTGTGGGGAACGGTGAGTTTTAACATTTCCCCTGTCATCTGGGATGCATGATGGACTTTTCCCTGATGTTTTTTATGGCATCAGTCCTTGCAGGGGAGGAGAGCACTTGGGTAGTGACTTCTCAGTGCCACCTGTTTGGTTCTCAGGAACTTCCAAACCAAAGCTTCCCTCGGGGCTGTGCCCTATGAGGTGCATTTCCAGGCTGGACCAACACCTCCAAAGTGGGACATATGCTGGGGTCTGGGGGAAAAGCAGGGCCAATGGCATGTCCTGGTGAGATCCTGGCTGAAATGGTGGTTTGGCTCTCTGTACTGAGCTGGGCAGTGCTTCATTGCCTTCTGCATTCAGGGCTCGGTAAAAGGCCCTCTGCAGCTCTGTAAACCAGCAGGGCTGCACAAACACAACACCTGACCCAAGAATTCTGGTTTTCCTCCTGCTAGAGAAAGCTGTGAATTGGCTGAGTGTTCAGTTCAAGAGGTGTAATGGTATAAACTACCTGCACTGTAAAGTTTTATGAGGTGACAAAGTTTTGTAGTCTGGCAATGGTGCAGTTGAGCTGGAGGCCATTGGGTACCCTGCCAGGAAAGGGAGGGGAGCAAGAGGGTGAGGAGGGCTTCCCAGCAGGCTGCAGCCTCTCTGGGTAGCCTGGAGGATGCCTTGAGTGGTGCAAGGCTGCTGTTTCTCCAGTCTGGGACATATGTGGCACGTAGTGCTGTGTGAAGAATGGAGTAGAGCAGGCTCCAGTTCTCTCATCACCCCTTCTTCCCCCTTTGGGCACATATTTATATGCACTTGGGGGGCTATGAAATGCAGGGCTAAATACTGAGGTATGACAGAGGTATGTCAAGGTGTATAGCTTACTTAGAAGGCAAAACGCCGTTTACAGGCCTTACAGATTTTTTGTTGATAGTTTTCACTTTGCAGCAACCCTTCTGCCTCCCCCTCTCCACGAGGATTAGATGGGTCTTATTTCCAAAAGCTAAGAAAATAAGTCCTCATAAAGGAAACTGCCAGTGTCGCAGCCGCCTCTCCCAGCACTTGCTGAGCTTTTAAGTCCACTTCTGATGCAAGTTTGTGAATTTTATAGACATTTGTAACTCATTTATCTGCCACATTGCTGCGGATATTGCCTTTCCTTGCACCTCACAGCAGGAGGTGGCGGGGGTCCTGCTCTTGGCAGCACGTGGTTGCTCCTGCTTGGTATTCATGGGCACATTCCTCTGGCTGATGATACATTATTATTGGGCTGGAAGAAAAATAATGCAACCAAGCTCTTATTATTTTATCCTTTTATCTGTTTAGTCATATTAATGTGGGATCATCGTTACATAAATGAACAGGAGATGCAGTCAAGGACGTTCATGTTTAAAGTCCTCCAATGCTCTTGTACTTCAGTCATCCATCTTCTGTCTTTAATTACAGCAAGTGATCTCAGAGGCACTTAAAAGATTAAATTACTCAATTATTTGAAAAACCCAAATGCAATAACTGTATCTTTTTGCTGATAAATACCAGCCATTGCTGGAAAAGGTTGCCCAAGGCGAAACATATGGGGAGGCCAAGGAGGCCATGTTGTAGCATTTTGGCTTAACCAGTGATACCCTTTTAATTTTTCATCATTTGCAACTTTTATTTTTATTTGTATTGATAATAACCACAAACTTTTCCATCACTGTCCTGGTGTTTTCAGCAGTGCGATGAATGTCACAGCCCAGCACTTTTCAAGTGCTGTGGCACTTCCTTGGCTGTGGAGAGAGGGACATGAGGACAACCACAGGTTAAAAAGGCTGGCCATCAGCATGGCCAGGCAGTGAACCCCATCCAAGGTGATGCTTGTGGATGGAGGATGGTTCAGTGTTTGGGAAGGGGATGTAATTAAAATACAGGAAGTGGCTCTCTCCATGGTGAGGTGGGTGGTTTGCTGTTGGGAAAGGTGAACATCCATGCTGTGCTAGTGGGCAGGCTGTCTTGGGCTCCCCAGCCTGGTAGGACACAGGAAAGAGGGACAAAAGCTGGCTCTGAAATGGTGTTGTGGCTGTCCCATGGCCACAGAGGGAGCTGTTTATGTGTCCTGTGTGTGGGCATTGCTGCCGATACTGCATCCATGCATCTGCAGCAGCAGAGTTTGTCCTTCCTGACCAGCAGCCCTATTGCTCACTGGGGATCCCAGCCACTGAACAATGGGAAGTTTTCCCTAAACAATTTTTATTTTGCCTCTTTTGCAAAGGAACAGATGGTGTTGAGGCCAGTTCTGGGAACCTGGCTAAGGCGCTTGTGTGATCCCTCCACCCTGGGCCAGGGGAAAAGGGATGTGACTCTTCTCTCTCATGAAAGAGTAATCCAGGCTGAAGAGTTAAAGTCCTGTACTTTCCCTTCATAGGTCCAACCTGAATTCCTGTCCTGCTGGGCACCAGACAACAGTGGGCAAAATGGTAGAGCAGCCGTGAACCAGAGTACTCTACACTTTGGCAATGGTGGGCTCCTTTCTCATGCTAGTTGGACAGCAGTGAGGCACAAGGATGGGGTTTTGGTGCTGATAAAAACTTCCTGCTATGGACTGCTCCCAGGCTAAATCTCTAAACTGAAAGAATCTGGGGACAGAAGAAGGACTCACTGTTTGTTGTCAAGCCAGACCAGCTGTGGTGCTTCATGTCCAACTGCCATGAGGAGCAAGCCTGGCTGGTATTAGCGGGGAGCAGTGGGGTGGCCACGTGGGCTGGCAGACTCTGGGTGGGTCTGGGGATCAGGCTGCCCTCAGGCAGCATCTGACCCACACACGTGGTGGGGCACTGCTGGCCCACAGATGCTGCTGCTGAGAGGGTTACTGTCCTCTGCTCCACCACCTGTGGTTCCCACATTTATTTAATTAAAAAAAAAAAGAAAAAAAAAAAGAGTAAGTAACTTGATACACATCCTCTCAAGAGCAGCAGTCATTCCAGCAAGGAGCAGGCCAGTGGTCTGGGGAAGGACAGATGGCCCTGCAGCTAATTTGCTCCCATAAATCGCAAGCTGTTGCAAATCCTCACTGCATTAAATGCTGGCTCTGTGTTTATGGCCATGTGTCTGTTTTGGGGCTGCTATGAGCAGGAGATAGAGCAGAATCTGTAGTTTTAGGCTGCGTTTCCCTTGTGTCTTTTATGCAGAATTGAGCATTTTGATTAAGAAATAAGCTGTAATCCTGTAGCTGGCTGCCAGCAGAGCTCCATGCAACTTCTCTTGCAGCAGAGCCAGGTATTCTCTTGTTGATGCACTAGCACAGCCAGGAGCTCATCTTGTCTCCTTGCAAACTGCTGCTAAGGACCTGCACACTGCAGTTCAAGTCTCTGCTCAAGGCAGAGAGCAGTTCACTGCCTTTAGTCTCTCCATTTTGTGGGATTCTCATCCCTGGGAGAGGATCAACAGCCCCAACTTGTCATTGCAACGGGACTGAGGCTTATGGTTATTTTAGTACTCCGGCCTTCCTGAAGAGAAGCAGAAATGATCTCTCCTCACCCTGGAGTTTTGTCCCTGTTGTAGGACACAAGGCATTGTGTACTCAAGCCCTGGCAGGCTGGCCATGCTTGACTCCTTGTTGCAGCTGGAGCTGGGACTACTGACTACCTGGCCATGGTCACCTTGCCCTAAAGGCTGTGTCCTCCTGTGCATCCTGGGCTGGGTTAGGAGGTGCAGGCTGGAGCCCAGCCTGTAGGCAGGCATGCAGGGACTGAGTGGGACAGAGGGCATGCTGGGCTCAATGACTGGGCTCAGGCAGTGGAAAAGAGCAGTGGAAAATAACTACCTGTGGGAGGTCAGTACTAAGGTGTTGGCATAGAGAACCTTGTTTCAGAGTCAAAGGCGTGGAAGGAGCTGAGTCTCCAGGTTACTTTTTCTGCAAGAGATGCTGACTTTCATCAGAGGTGTCTGGGACCTGCTATGGGGTTAGGGAGGGTATCTCAAGTGTGTGAGATCTCCCCTACATCAGCCTATGTAGGACAGGCAAATGGTTCTCTGCAGTGTTGTGACATTTTCTCTGTCATTTATTCATTAACCTGAACCCAGTGCTCTGACCTGTGTTTGCCCTTGAGCTCCACACATCCTTGTGTTTGCTGAGCAGAGTCTTGCACAATGGAGCAGGGCAGTCTGCAGTTGCACAGTGGGTTCTGCTCTGCATCTATTGCTGCTCTGGGGGACTTGTTGGCTTTCTACATTGTACTGCTGAGTGGCCCAGGATATTGAGGGTCACCATTTAAAATGTACATTTTAGGAAAATCCAAACACCTACCTTGTTACCAATCTGTGGCTTGATGCCTTGTGTTCCTGGTCCTGTCACACCCTGATGTGTAACTGCATTGTAACAATAGTCTGCCTGGCCTAGAACCCATGTACATGAAGCCCATGTGCAGATGTGGCTGACACACATCTGGCAAAGAGACCACGACATGATCGTGCTGAATTCCCAGGGGATTGTGAGTGGGTCATGCTGCTTTCTGTCTGGCAAGGCCTGTGTTCACTCCCCAGTGTTTCACATCACGACTGAGCTGGAGCAGCACTATGTTTTCATCCTCTCCTATCTGACTGGCAGGCTCCTGCAGTCTTCTGTATATTTATTCCAGTATTTTCATCTCACAGTCATCTCAGGGTGCTCACCCTGTGCTCTTGTCTAACAACTACCAGCCACTTGGGAGAGCAACACCTCTTAGGCCTGCTCAGCACCCTGTTCTCTGAGACTCTGCTTCTTTTAGTAAGTCAAGATAGAATTGGAGGGATATAGACACATGACCTGCTTACAGCTGCAGTAAATTTTCTTTTTACAAGCTCGTACAGTGCTGTGCTTTGGATTCAGTATGGGAATAATGTTGGTAACACAGTGATGTTTTGGTTGTTTAGTCATGCTCACCCTAAGTCAAGGACTTCTCAATTTCCCATACTCTGCAAGTGAGGAGCTGCCCAAGAAGCTGGGAGGGAGCATGGCCAGGACAGCTGACCAGAACTGGCTGAAGGGATATTCCATACCACAGAACAGCATGACCAGTATATAAACTGGGGGAGTTGGCTGGGGGGGACAATTTCTGTTTAGGGATGGGCTGGGCATTGGTCAGTGGGTGGTGAGCAACTGTACTGTGCATCACTTGCATTTCTTGGGTTTTATTCCTCTCTTTTTTATCCCCTTGTTATGTTGTTGTTAATAATAGCAATAATAACATTAATTATTTGTAACAACAACAATAATTTTGCTTTATTTCAATTATTAGACTATTCTTATCTCAACTCACAGGTTTTACCTTTTTCTGATTCTCTTCCTTATCCCTCCAGGTGGTGGGATAGAGAGTGGTACTTAGTTGCCAGCTGGCCTTACACCACAACACCTATACAAAGGAATGTTTAATCCATCTGCAGGACGTGTAAGACAAACCACAGAAATCGCCATCATGCCACTGCACCTTTTACTCTTTTTCAATGGCCTGATGGATTTGAGATGGCTGATGTCTGACAATGTGAACCTAGCACTCACCCTCCCAGCTCCAGTCACTCCTGTGAACCTAGACCTAAATTATTGACAAGAACATAGATGCAGAAACATGGCTGAATTTGGAAAACATAATCTTTGCTGTGAAGCTCACGTATACATAAGGGTACTACAGGCTATAAAGAAATCAAGGGTGGCAATAAAGAAATCAAGGGCTTAAATTCAGCATTTCTCGAGCCACTGGATGAAAAAAGAGTACAAAGAAACACGATTCTTTAGTGTATGCAAATTTATTCAACTCTGAAATTATTTATTTACAACTAATGACTGATACCAAAAGATGAGGTAAAAATATGAGGTATTGATATGAGTATAACATTTAAAAATGCAATTATCATAATGTATCAATGTAACAATACAAAACACTGTGGTAGCTGAATGGTAGACATGGCATAATGTGCATTTTGAAGAAATCTTATTTCAACAATACATGGCTTGGAGATGCCAGAAGCTCATGAGAGAGCTTTTGCAAGGGCAGGAAAACAACCATACTTTGCTAAGGGTGGCAGGTGGCACAGGGCCTCTTCTAGCTGAGCAATGACTTGTGAGACAGGATAAAGCCACTGTCCAGGTTTTCCCTTCTTTTCCTTAAGACATTATTTATTGCCAGACACTGCCATTCCCAGGGCTAGAAATTCTGTGCCTGTTAATGCTGAGGCACTGTTGTATTTATTTATGTAAACTAAAGTAGCAGAAGTGCTCTAATTGCTCGTGTTTTGGAAAACAGCCGGCATGAAATCTGCTGCCATGGCCACAGGCGTCTGGGAGGAGCTGTTGCTCTCTGGAATGGCATTCCCAGATGGGGAGGCACTGTTTGCTCCTGGGAAGGCTGAGCCTGGGCAGTGGTGGTGCCAGCAGGCGACTGCCAGACCCCACTACAGCCACGTAAGGGCCCTGTGAGTGCTCCCCTGTCTGCAGGACTTAAAGCTCGTGATAGTTGCACAGTGCAACTATTGTTGGCCATAAACTCGAGGCAGGAGCTCCCAGGCAGCCAACATCCCTTATCCTAGGACTTGCACAACAAAACATGAGTGACACGGGTCATGGGCGAAGATGACAGTGACATTTTGGAGTCCTGCTCCTTCAGAGGGACACGTTGGAGCACTGTGGGTCAGTGTGGGTCACCCTGCCCACCCTGAGCTCCCACAGGTGTGCTTCCTCAGGTCTCAGGGCTGTCCCCTGCCAGCACAGCCCCCATGTGTGTGCAGGATGGCATGTGGGGTCATGCTCTAGCAGCTGTCACCAAACACAGTCCACTGCACAGCCCCTACACCTGGGGAATGGTCAAAGCTCTGGTTTTGCAGAGACTTCCTCATTCACTTGAATCAGGGCACAAAGCTGTAGCTTTACACAGGAAATGCATCCTGCTCAATCAACCTCGTACTAATCTTTCTGGATTTTGTTGGAAGGACTGAGCTGGAACACTGGCTGTGAGTGACTCCACTGGTTTATGCAGCAATAAATAAAGTCTAAGTGAACAAATGCGATTAATGAAGAACAGTATTAACAGGCTTGTACATTCTTATTTAGTCATAGATGTAATATTTTGGTCGTAGGTTAGTTAAAAACAAAATGGAACCCTGCCTCAAAGGCAATNTTTTATTATATGACTACTATTACTGTTACTATTATTATTAATATTATTATTACTTTTAAAGCATTCTTCCATTAGCAAAATAATAGGTCCCTGAAAATGAAATTATATAATAGGCTTAAATGGCTCCTACTCCTCATAGTCCTAATCCTGCTCCCACCAATGCCTACAGAGGTGGGATCATGCAGATCAGTGCAATATAAGATGAAAATGCTTGCTGTTACTATAAAAGCAACCTTTCCAAGAATAGCATTTATTTAGTCTTTTAAATCTCCAAGATGTGTTTAAAATCTTAAAAAATCATAGTTATTTGTATAGTAAGAATGTTAAAAGGCATGGTGTTCATCTGCACGTCTTTGTGTCCACTGGATGTGGAAAACCTGCTTTGGATTAGCCATCTCTACGGGAAAAGGAAAGAACACAGAAACACTCAGAACCTAGACAAAAGGCTTACAAAAATAATTAATTTACAGCTTAATAAGTCACCAGTCTGTTTTCAGCCATCGCAGGACACACAGCATTACCTTGTGCTGTCTGAGGGATGAGCAGTTACCTGGAACACTGCACACAGTGAGGTTCTCTACTGACAGACACCAGTCATTAAGGCAACAGGTAAGTTTTCAACACCTTCTACTAAAAGTCACAATTCTGCAGCTGAACATAAATGGCCTCCACAATGTCTGTCTCAGATGCATCTCCATGTATTTTATTTGGTGAGACTGATTCCCTCTTCATTATTTTTAAATGCACTGTAACCTCCTTCTTCCTTAGTTCCTGTAATTCTTCCTACATCTATTTCTAGGTACCTTCTCATAGCACACGCAAACACAAAATGTATTTGAGAACAGGCGTTTGTTATCACACAAATTATGCCTGGTAGCCCTGTGATAACAGCAAACACGGCTTACGTAGCAGTGACACACTAAGAAACAAGTGACAGATCCACTTAAGGTCCAACTGATGCAAGTGATTTGCACTGAGTTATATACAAAATAATTAATTTATACATATACATATATATAGATAGAATATAGATAAATATATACATACTGTACATTATTTATTTACAATTAAAATATGCTTCTTAGAAGCCTTTAAATACCAGAGTTATGTAACATACAAGTAATGGCAATAATCTGTTTTTAAAGTAATAAAAGCTCTCTGAAGAAATGTTTAGTTCAATAATCAAAATTAATACAGAATGGATGTGGGGGAGGGGGGAAAGGTGAAATCTCCAGAATAAAAGAACTTTCCTATAAAATTCCTTTTTCAGCTTTATATAGACCCAGGTCTGGTCAGATTTCTGCAGCTTAAATAAGACCTTTGCTTTCAGTATTCCTGTTCCCTGCCAGACCCTGATTTATGCTCACATGCTCCCAGGAACACTTCCTCAGATTTTTGTTTCTGGTCCCTCAGCAATCAGAGGTTGAAATGAGTTTCTGATCCTGGCAACTTCTGCTGCACACAGATGTCCAAAGCCTTTGTTGTACCACTCTGGGGAATGTCCTCTGAAGAAATGAAAAGAGAATTATTGAGAAACTCAAATACTCAAGAAACATGCCCCACAGAAACGTGCTTGCCGGGCTTCCCGCTCCACACTGCCCACAGTAGTGGTGGAGATTCAAATACTTGTCTTTTTAAGTGCACTCTGAAGTTCTCCCTTGCAGTAATCAAATAAACAGATTCTATTTCTAAGATGACACCCTAACACTGGTAGACACCGAGTGGAGAAAAGACTGCAGGAAAACTCCAAAGCAGCAAAGCTACCCTAACCATGCCCTCTGTTCCCAACATCTCCCATCCCTGAGCCTGAGGGTTTTGTCCTGCTGAATGGGCATTACTTTGTGCAGGCGGGACACTTACTTTAGGTCAATCCTGCAGATGTGAGTCAGCCTGGCTTTTCCTGAGCCACAGGGCTCTATCAAGTACTGGGAGTCCATTACAATGGCTCGCACAGCTCCCATGAGAGGAGCCTCTTCATGCTCCACAGAGATGGCAACCAGCATGCACATCCCCTTGGGCAAATCTGTCCTCCATGTCCTGCAGGAATGGATGCAAGATGGAATCACATTAGCAATGAAACTTTTGGCACATGCATAAGAACCACAATTGAAGTTACAGTTTGCTTGTCTGCCTGTCCTGCCCGTGGGCTGTCCTGGGAGTCCCTGGTGGAGTTTCACGTTCCCCAGCTGGTAGTCTGACCCTGATGTGAAATGGCCACCCATCTATGTGTCTCCAGGTGGAGAAGTTTTGTTTCTCAACAGGAGTATTTTGTAACCATTAGAATTCTAGGGCATGATAGAGTGTTTTGCAGTCAGACAGATGTTTTGGAAAGGAGACAGACCGAGGATAAGCGATCCAGCAAAAGCTGAAACTGTGCATTGCACCCATGCAGGTTTACAGAACAAGAAATGCAGTTTAGTACAGCAGAAATCCTCACTAATATCCAGAATATTTTTCAAGAGTGTCTGAATTAAAAACAAAATGGCCTTCAATTTCTTTCCTCTCCAAAGTTTCTAGCCTCTTTTACATGCTGGAGAGGTTTTCCACCAAGTTCAAGATACCTAGACTTTAATAATTTTTTTGTTGTTCTGTAAGCATTCTCTGCCTACCCTTGTGTTTCACATCTTTCTCATCTGCACTGAACCTCAGAGGATAGGTCTGTGCACTTTCTATGCTGTGGGAAGAAATGAGCAATTCCCACTGTGCTGTGCAACATGCATCATCCTGCTGTGGATTGTCTGAGACAGGGATTATGCTTCCTTGGGAAGTATCATATTTTAGCAGGTAAGCTGCTTTCAAGGACTGTTGAAGTTTGGACTTCAGCAGATAATTTTAACATTCTGCATTTTTCTTACATGAAACTGAGCTGTTATTCAAGACACTGCAGGAAGATACTGACCAGAAGATTTTACATGTGCCTGGGCATTAATAAAATTGATGACCTGTCATGGCAGATGAAACATGGGAGAAGGAAATCACAGCTGAGATCCAGTATGAGAAATGCTGAACCACCTCCTGCGAGTGCTTGCAGAGTTTTTAGATGTGCCCACATCATTTTGGTGACTAGCCAGCACTACCTGGGCTATTTGGGAAGTGGAAAGTTCTCTACCCCAGAGATTTCAGAAGACTTGTTTCCTGTTCCCAGGCAAATGGATTTAGGCCAGTTTCAGTAGTTCTTTAAATGCCTTAGAGTAGTAAAATCAGGCATATGGCACCCAACCCACCAAAATGCTGTCATACTTAATGAACATTAAACACTTGTGGATTCTTTAATAAAAGTGACGCCTGTGCAGAGCAGCTGAGAGCTGTGTCATATCCCAGGCATATGAAACATTTCCCCTCTCCTCTTACCATCAGAGTGTTCTCTAGGGACCCTAATCCCCTTGTTATGACTGTCACATTGAAAAAAAAGGGAACAACTAAGTTGATCCTTTCACAGCCCAAAGTTTGACTGAGAAGGGGAAAATTGCCATCTGTTAAAATATATTTATTCATATCCCAAGAGGTGTATTATAATTTCACTGTTCACTTCCCACCAATCATAAGGTATCAAATTGACTGCAGTACTGCTGGCTAACCTTGCTCTAGACTTAATGGTATCAATCAAAAGAGATAAACAACAGAATCTGACAGATCTGCCTGATGGCTGTTTTCAGCCCTAAGAACACACCAGGATTCATTTTTATGATATGTATTTCAGTCCTCGGGGGTCATTCTGCCTGGGTTAGTGAAAAGAATGAGAACTCGATAGCAGGATTTTCCTTTAACTGATGTGACTGCACAGCAGGTCCTTCAAGAACATAAACCACCACGAAACCTAATAGTGAACTAAGTGGCAAATGAGAGGACCAAATTACAGTCATCAAAACCTCCCCGCCACTGGCAGACCATCTTCTCGGTGCCATGCAGAGGCCCAAATTTATCACTGGTTCAAGCTAATGACATTACGTAAGAAGATTATTTGCAAAATAATGATAGATATATAATTATATAAAATATATAATATATATTTGATTATAAAATAGTTAATTTAGCCCAGTATACTGTGGGAAGGCAAAGGAAATAAGAGTAATGGGAGCAGTGGTAACAGAAAACATTTTTTAAATCTTCCCTTAATAGTTCCAATAATTCTTCCCTCATACCAACAATATCTGCATGTTGTCATCCTTTAAGAGACTACTAAAGTTCATAAAAGGGATGTACTTTCATAATTATATTTTATTTGGCTCATCTTTTTCCTTCAATCTTCATTGCCTTTAATACAATTCTGACTCCCTGGACTACTTCGTTTGTCAAAACTGCTTTGTATTTCTCTGTCACATCATTTCAATCATAAAAAGCAGGGACCAGAAATGGGAATGCACAAAATCATCCTGAAATAAGTAACTGTAGGACTGACCCTGTAAATGAAATATGTCAGCAGCCCCACAATAGCTCCTAGCAAGCAAAGGCCAGGATTTCAAAGGCAGAAGGTGGATTAGAGGGTTTTTTTTTTACTGTTCTGTACAGGCAGATAGACAATGGCAGAACTGGGATTGAATGTGGAATATTGATACACAGCTCTACATTTATTTGAGAGAAGTCATCTCCTGGAAGAGAGAATACAAATCTACTGCTTCTTTCTCTTCATTTCCACACTAGGATTTTTATGGATCAGCATTTATTCATTTACAAAGACTCCAACTGAAAATTTAAGATAATAACTTCTATAGACACTGTATAACAGCCTTAGCTTAAAAGCACCACTATCTTCTCTTCTAAACATTTGGCTCTTAAACATCAAACGTTCCCCAGAGAACAGCAAAAGCAGCGTAAAAAACAATTGGGTTCTATTTGCACTGTTTTGACAACAAACAAAGCTAAGAGAGAAGAGCAGCTATTATCAGACATCTGTTCTGGGGAAGAAATGATATTTATGGCCTCAGGAGTATGTGCTGCTCAAATTACATCAGAGAAAAGGTCAGCATGCTCTAGGTGTATGACTAATTCTGTTTGAGAAATCAACACTGCTGCCGAGAAGTAAAGTTCCTGGAGAGCAATTACACAGATGTGAATTATCTGAGATAATTCCAGATCTTCCTTTATACACTGCAGGAGGCAAAGGTACCAGAGAACCACCCTCAGCTTACCTGAGAACGACAAAGTCTCGGACAGGGTGAGGAGCCATGCTGTTCAAAACATACTGGTAAACTTCTGTCTGCTTGTCCAGGCTCTCCACCACCTTCCACTGCAAGAAATCCTCGTCCCAGAGGTGACGCTCTCTCAGCACTCGATTCAGGACGACTGATGGGGGCGCTTCAACTTCAACTGAGGCTTTCCAAAGCCTTAGTGGATTCCCATCCCCAACCTGGAGTGAAGTGACCAAGAACACAAACCCCCATAATTTATATGCCTATGTTAAGATGATAACTGAGGACAAAATCTCAATGTGTGTGTCTGACTTCAGTTTAAGAGCATTCCTATTTCCCTGCTAATCATTACTATTGTTGCTATTGCTGCTGCTCTGCTACTCCTGGATGGAAATCTGAAGTGATTCATGACTCTGCTCTCACAACAGAATATGTCTGGACTAGTTCTCATAGTGCCAGTGAGGTTCTGCATTACTTCTGGTGTGACAGACACTTTTCCAAGTTCAAACATCCTAAGTGCAATGATGAATGTGTGTCTGCAGTAAAAAGAGATGCGCGATTGAAACCCTGGGCTGAAATAAAGCAAATACCTTTGGCAATCTTATATACTATCTGGGACTGAGGGTCCATTAACCCTCCTGGTTAATACATTGATTCAGTCATGTGTCAGATACACAGATGTTTGCTCCTCAAAATAGCTGCAAAGGAGGTATTGGGAAAACACCTTTCAAAGAGCACAGAGTGATTGCTAACTCCTCCTTGCTCACAGATCCCGTTTCTTGAAACACCTCCACAGCTTACAGGAAGGGGAGCAGAAAGTGCTGGGTTATGCACAAGGTGAATATCCTAGATTGCACACATACAGCTTTTCTGCATGGTTTTAGGGGTCCTATTTCAGGCAGTAAAAAAGTTAACTGTAATCACTGGATCTTGCAAGCCCTGCTTTTCTAACCCTTCCCTACCCTACCGGTCTCATATACCAATATGAATACTTCAGAAACCTCTAATACCTCCCACAGACCCAGGATTGTTTCCCCAGAAACCCACCTTCCACACCTCCCACCTTAAATTATTTCATGTTGTTGTAATTATTTCTCCCCAAAGCTTTCAGGTCTCCATTTCCCCTGCCCTGGAGCCCCAGACTCCCAATCCCCTCTGTAGTCTCACAGGTCCTTGACCACCGGCCCTACAGGCCTCTATTCCTCTCCACATCCTGCTCCCACCCGAGCCCTGTTACTCTGTCCCCAACCTCCCACAGACCCTCCCTGGAGATCTCACTCACAGAAGCTGCCTACAAACCACAGTAACTGCAATTTCTTTGCCCTGACAGAGGCATTGCACTTTCCCAAGCTGGGGTAATGCTGCCTCCTGCTCCCTCGCCATTCAGATCTCATATTCCTCCCAGTGCTCTTCTCCTGCCTAACCCACCCCTAATCTATCCCCTCCTCTGGCTGGCTGCTGCTGGTTTGGAGACCTCTGCTTTGCTGTTGCATTTCTAGCAGCCTCTGAGGACTCCACTCTCTGCAGAGACCCTGCAGCAGCACCCTCTGCCTCACTGCAGTACTCTGGCTTTCCCTGAAGAAGTGATGGAGCTGAAAACAAATTCAGAAATTTTAATAAAAATCTGCAGTATCAAAAATCCACATGAAAAAAGGACAAAAGGATCAGGGATAAAACTGATCTGCTTAAAAAAGCATAGGAGAGCCTGAGGAAGTTTTGTAATTACCTATATTCTAGCTGTGTTCTCCAAACTGCTAGCAAACATCAAGAACTGGCCAGAAACTTTTCATGTCCCCCAGTCAAAGAGCTTGTCCAGGTAATGTTCTCTGTTGTTTAACATCTCAGCTCACTCTCTGGTTGTGCTGTTTGCTGTATCACTTACTTGACCTATTTTAGAGACCCCAGCTTGCTCTGTGTGCCTTTTCTAGAATCTCATACTTTAATCACTATTATATTACATTTTTAACTGCTTTTAGTAATCTTCTTGAAAATAATAATTAAAAAGTGTGCCTTGACAGAAGGAAGGGTGTGAGTTTTGCTATGCAACATGCCAGGGTACCCCATAACTGAGCTGCATTTTGCTTTAGTTTCTTTACTGCTTCTTTCATGCCTCCCCCAATTACCTTTTTGTAGGCGAGTTCTGTATTCTCTACACTGGAACATGTGACCCATCCTTTGAATTTCTCTTTTGCTTCTTTCTGGAGATTCTGCATGAGAGTTTCCAGGTACATCTGATAGTTCCCTCCTTCCTCATCCACTTGCTTCCCAAGCTCGTCCAGGGTAGGAGAATGCACTTCTGCATCAACATAGGAGTTTCGGGATTGGGTGATCATCTCGTGTGGGACCTGTGCCACAGAAGGGAGGGAAAACACACAGGGAAAATCTCCTGCTGAGAACTTTTCCTTAAGACAGTGTGTTTCTAGGCTGATGGATCATTCAGCATGAACCTACAATCTGTAAAATGCACACCAATTTCTGTCTTTACGCAAGATGGAACATCAAAGTAGTCTAATGAAACAGCCCATGGCTCAGAACAGCTCTACTCATGCAGAACCGTATTAGACTGATCAACTGGATGTCAATAGACCACTGTTACTCCCTCAGCCCTCAGAAATATTGCCTTGTGCTTCTGGGGAAAGAAGATACGAGCATTTGCTGTCCTCCAGCTGCAGTGTAAGTAGCTTCAGGAATGACTGCAGCTCTCTATGTGATTTTTACTTTATTGCACGACACACAGAAATAAAGTGCATAAGCAATTATTTTTAAGATGAATAACTTTTAATTGAGGCCTTAAAAGCATTGTAATAAAGTTTTACACTAGCAGATTTTGATTTTAATTAGACTAAAGTTTCCTAGTCCAGTGGTTTGGGTTGAAAATTGTCACAGAATAATTACCCGGCATCTTTTGAATACTAAAAAGGAACCGCCATAAAGAAACAAGATAAATAAACTTTGGATGAAGCAAGTTTACAAATAAGTGAGGCACCGATCTCTGAGCTAACATGAGACAGAAAATATAAGCATAAACATAAATACTTCAAAGGGTGTTGCATTATGTGGCCATGAATAATGCTGTTTGAGTTTCTCACTCACCTCAAAAAGTTTGTTGCATTCCATTATCATGTGAGCAAGTCCCTGAGTAGCTGCCAGGTTTTCACTGAGGTCCTTCTGATCTGGCTTCCCTGTTGCATATTTTTTCTGTATTACTCTGTAATAGAATTCAGTATCTCAGGTAAAGAGCTGAATCTTTTTAATATGAAAGCAAAAAGCTGCAGGAAACTCCCAACATCAGAGAGGAGCCTCCCTGCCNNNNCCTCCCCCCCCCCCCCCCCATCTTTTGTTTCTATTTATCACCAGGACTGCTCAAACTGTTGGACCTTTTTTAAAGGAAAAATGTTTACCTAAAATATTGTTCAGCCAAAGGTAAAAGCAGGAAAGGTTATGCATATCCTGAATGATGTGCTGCACATTTTGAAATGGATTTTTAACAGACATGATGTAGAGTGGTTTACATTGTTACTGCTCAAAGCCCTTGTTCAGACACGGGTTATACATGTACTTGACCAAGAATCTCAGTGTATTCTGAACCAGATGGGAGGGAAAAAAGTCAAGAGGCACCACTAATGTTTAGCCGGGCTATGCCCTGTTTAGTCTACACTCACCATGTTACAATTTTAATGTGGCCTGAAGTAAACCCTGTTTCCCAAATGGCAGAATGTAGACAGTAAATTGAAAGTGAAAAAAACCACTCATTGAAAATCTACATATCCTTTAAAACATGGTTAATCTTTGACTTCAACCAGAGCAAAATCAGCCCCTTTTCCTTTACAGAATTCAACATTAGTCATGCAAAACTCACTAGTGCCCCACTGAAAATTCCACAAGGAAGGCAGGCACTGAATATTCACAACAGACAACCAGAAATGCCTGCTGGGCTTGTGGAAACAAGTGTGCTTCTGGCTCTGCAGCAGGGGTTTTCCCCTCTTACTGAAGCCATGCCCCATTTAATGTGTGCTGGAAAGCAGATGGTTTGGAAAATTTTGTCCCGCATACTACTGAAAGCATCACTCCGTATTCAGGATGTGACTATTTATAATGCTGAGAAGAAACATACCTTGGTGAGCTTTCTTTCTTCACTATATTGAGATGGAAGAGGGAAGGGGCCAGACAAACAGCGATATTCATGGGAGTCATCTGATTTTCCTCCACGGAGGTGACGTCGCTGAGGAAGCAGAGCAGAGTCTGCAGAACCTCCCTGTTCTCGTCGGCCATGAGCATGATGGCCGCCTGCACCGCCTGCAGCCGCTGCTCCTTGGGGACATCTGGGAAGGAGAAAGTTCAGGGGGTCAGTTGTGAGATCAGATGAGGAGTCAGAAAGATAAAGTTATCCCAGACATTCACAGGCCCCTCGAGTGTTCAAAAACTGCACAGATGTGGTGCTTAGGGACGTGTTTCAGTGGCGGCCCTGGCAGTGCTGGGTTAATGGTTGACTCACAGAGGTCTTTCCCGACCTTGGTGAGGGCTTTGTGAAGAGGCAGATGACAGGAGACCAAGGGGAAAACATCAGCTGGCTTCTGGAGAGCTGGGTTGTGCTCCTCTACAAAGCACAGCCTCCCTGCCAGTGTTTGGCATTTGTTTGTTTGAAGGGCTGCTCCCAAGAAAAACATTGGACTGCATTTGAACTTTATGAAGGGAGAATAGTATCAGTATTCACAGCTTTAAATAGTATTTTTCAGGTTTTCCTTGTACCCTGGCAAGACAGAAGTTTAAAAGCCTTGGGAAGCTTTGGGAACACTTACATTTGTGTTCTAAACCTTAGAAGAGTTTAATGAAAGAAGTAATGGATATACTTAAATAGCATCTCAGACAGATTCATTTCTAAAACTACCGTAAGTTCTCTCAGTTTGGACTTTGAGTCCTCCTCTGGGTATTACATACTCTTTATAATCAAATGGAAGAAGGAAAAAAAGCAGATTTACAGTAGAGGGAACAGTCAGCTTTTAAGATTTGACTGCTAATCCTGTACAAGCATTTTATTTTGAAACTTTCAGACATGCATGACAAAATGAACGCAGCTCAATACTTCTAAAGTTTCTAGAAGCAGCAGGGCCAGGTTTTTCTGAGAAGTCAGAGGAGCCTTTGCTAAATCCCTGCAATGTGTCTTTTCTTCCCACAACACCTCCTGGTAATCCCTCCCTCCCCTTTACTGTTGCTCTGATGGGTCTGGCACATGAAGCAGAAGATCAAGCAGTGCTTCAAGTCACAGGTAAATATTGAACAACTGGGAGTTTTAGGAAAATGGAGAAAGTTTCATCAATGCTATGCCATGTGGACTACTACACTGATCATCTCATCCCAAATCCTATGTGTCACAGCAATTCAAGCCATTTTGGATATATGAAAAAGGTCTTGGATATATGAGAAATATCTTCAGTGAGTCCCAGAAAATCAGAAATCCCCTGCCAATACACTAGGAGAGGAAAAATCCCTCCTAACTTCACATTAACAATCTGTTAAACAGAACAAAGGACAAGAAAAAGTCTCAGCTACAAATTAGTTTAAGTACAGATATTATGAAATACAATTGGTATCCCAGAAATTTTCAACTTTTTTTTTCAGTGAAGGGATTTTTGTCAGTACTGTCTGAAACAGAAAAATATACTTCTTGTTGGTGACATGGAAAAAGACGCCCTGCTACTCATTCTTAATCCAAACAATATTTTCTGCCCATCTTTTCTTGTTCCTACCTTTGTTTAAAGAGACTCATCTTCAAGTCTTTCTGAAATCCTTTAAGTCCCAATGCACCTTGAGAACATCTTTCCTAGTTCATTTTTTCCCCTTCTGATCAGTGTAAAAGAAGTTCTTCAGACTTCCCACTGCAGCACCATGCAGACCTTACAGAGTCAGCCCATGGCCCTTTTTACATTTTTTGTTGGCTGGTATCAATGTTTCCCCATTCAGCCTCATGTCTTGGAAAAGGGGAGTCCTTCTGGCTACAGATCTGCTTATGCTGATGCCACTGGGATCTGCCATGTCTCTCTTCCTTTAGCAAGAGGGTAATTTACTTGCAGTCCCTTCTGTGCAAAGATAGGACAACCCCAATTTTGATGAAGCAATAGTTTAAAGGTGATTTGTTTCCAAGGGCATGTAGAACGTATCCTTGGAGTGGATAATCTTCTCCTTGGCCACCTCACCAAGGAAATGATTGTGACTGCCATTTTATTAGCAGCCAGAATTCCTGTTGCTTTTCTGAACAAGCTTATTAAAGTGTGTGCAGGCAGACAACTTGTGAGCAGGAAAGAAGGGGAAATGATGGTCCAGGGCTAGGCACCAACTCCTGCAGTTAACTTAGACAAGACATCGCGTACAGCCAAACCCGCTAAATTTATTTGCAGTGCTGTCTCTCACATGCAGAATCCCTGTGTTCTCTACCAGCTACAGACACTGGGATGGTAAATTCATTAGTGACTGTGTGCCACAGACAGATTTTTACAGTAAAGGGAAGCAACGGAAGTATCTGAGATTCTTAAGCACTGGGATTATGCAGTGTTTTAAAATGGCTTTCTATTGTTTTGGCAGCTGAAACGTCTGCAAGTGAAAAGACTAGACACACATCTCTTTAGTGATTCCAATTATTTGGCTTAGGCTGGCTGCATCTGCCAAAGTGCTGGCTGACTGGCCCTCATAATGGACATTGTCAGGAAAAAACCTCTAATTCCTCTGGCTGCTCAGAGTTTTCCTCGCTGTTTGTTTCTCTCTCAGTCTGGAAAAGAGATACACAGTCATTTCCTGATTCACAGGAACTTTCATTATTCTGATGAATCTGAGTCTCAGATTTTTCTGAAGATTTCTTATGCTGGAAAGAATAGAAGAAATCCCCTGGTTTCTTTCTTTCTCTGTGAGATCTTTACACGGAGCTTACGATCTATATGAAGACAGCTTGCTTTTTGCATGTACATTTTATTGACTATAATGAATAAACAAACAATCAAAAGCCACAGCAAGGAAGGGGTCTACAGAGACATATATTCTCATGGTCAAGTACCACTTCTCCATGCCCAGAAGACTCACTTATATTGAGATATAAGTGCATTAAACAGGACCACAGTTTAAAGAAATCTGACAAAAATATGAGTCTTCAGGCTTTTTATATCCAGCAACCTTTTTTTCTGTCTTCTTTCTGATTGTGAGGGTGATATTAACATTTTTGTTCCATTAAATTTGACACTGAAATGTTTAGGTGGTTCTAAAGACCTCTTAATGAAAGATTTTGAGGGCAGAGGGGTTTTTTAAATCTCAAAGGCCAGCAGAAAGAAACCTATCCAGAGTTAACATGCCAAAATTATTTACAGTATACTTCTATATAATATATAACAATTTCTAATTGGTTATAATGATGGAAATCGGTAGAAATATCAACTTACATTGATAGATGTGCAGAAAAGTCTCTCCTAGTTTACTTGTGAGGAGAGGTTCTGGCAAGTCCCTGAAGAATTGCTTGACCATGTCAGCCACATCGTATGCTGACTGGTCCTCATAGCAGACGTTTTCTGGGGAGCTCTCGTTCATCTGACGCAGGGCCTGGATTCGGGATTTCACTCCAGATTTCCGAAACAGACCCACCTGAAAACGTACCATCTTGAGTTGGGTAAAACGGAAAATGGCACTTGAAGAATATGTATGTGCTATTATATACATTTATATAGGGGGACTTTGATCATGACCAAAGCTTGGGTTGCTTATTTCACTCTAGGCAAGAAGGAGGAAAATGTGCAAATGCAATTGATGCTCCTACAAGTCTCACAGGCAAGCTCAGGCTCTCACAGCAGGATTGCAGGGGTTAATAATGCTGCTGCTCTCTGTCCCATCCTAGAGAGAGGGTTCAGAGTGCCTTGTGGTTTCTCTGCTGCCTGAGAAGTTTAAGCAAGATGATCTGCTGATATAAATCAGCCTGGCTTGCTTGGCTTGGATGACTGTCTGTTGATTTACTCCAGCTGAGAATCTGGCCCCTCGTGTTTATTTGGGTATATATTTTGAAGACTAACAAGAAAATATTATGCTTAGCTAAGTAATAAATGCTGTGGCAAAAGATTAGTACCTCCTGGTAGAGCTTTAAAATCAAGATGAAATCTATTTTTTCCCTTTCGTGCTCTCTGCTTCCAAGAGTTCTCCCAGATCCCACTGAAAAGTCCAGTTCGAAAATGGGGGCGACAGAGGGATTACTTGTTCATGTCACTAAGATACATTTTTATCCTGTTTGCTTTCTGTTTTGAAAGGAAATGGTAATTCTTCAAATGATGCCTTCAAGGCAGGGCTGCTCTTTCTTATCCTTCTCCATCTGAGGAATTCCCCTTGAGGTGAATTCCCAGGCCTCAGCCATATTATTTATTCCCATGTAAGTTTACAGTGCTTCATTTGGGAAGTGCTAACACTGTTTCCCTTCAGTTTTGCAGGGAAAAAGGTGAAACATTGCAAGAGACCTATGGGAAAGGCACATTTCCAGTTGGGAATTTTATACTCTTGTTCCTCTGTGACTGCTGTCTCCCTGGTGATCCGTGCAGCTTCCTGGATGGCACAGTCCACCAACAAACAGTAAAGGCAAGGGAATAATGCCTTCTGGCCTTCTCCCCCCTACTTCCTTACTTTGCTGCTGTAAGAAGCAGCACAGAGTTCACAGAGGACCCTCCTCTCTCTAGAACACCTCCCATGCTCCCCCAGAGGGTATTTAGGACTTTGATTAACTCGCACATTAATGCACCAATTACATAGATCACAACTCTGTGAGGGGGTATATTTATTTAATTACTTATATGGAGATGAACCACTGCGCCGGACTGGCTGTGAGACAGCTCTGCTATGTCTTCTTATTGATGAATTTAGTGTCACTTGAGAGCTAAATTCTAAATTTATGTACAGGAAGTAGAGAACTGGAGTGTGCTCTGTGTTCTGTATTTATGATCCCAAGTGAAGCTCTGCTCTTTTTCCTGACGAGCATATAAGAAAGAGCATCCAGCTCTTTTCATCTGGTTTTTCCTTTCCTTTTCTCTTCTTCTTTTTAAATGCCTTTTCCTCATAGAAATATGTGCTGAAGATGAAGAAGACAAACTTGCTAATTCTGTCCAAAAAAATAAAGTTATGGCCTGCAGTAGATAAGTGTCAGAGCAGACGCTCAGTTCTCTCTTTTTGATGGAAAGTGTCCTTGCTGGTATAAGCAACCATTAAAAACTTCCAGCTAAGTCTGATTTGAGAGGTCAGATGTCAAATCTCACCCATGCAATCTCCTGCTGCACATCATTCTACTACTCTTGATCTCTGTTTAAAGACATTTATCCAAGCTCCTATTTTCTTTTCTTTGTATTAATAGAAAAAATTAATAATTAATCAAAAGGGTTCTTCACTCAATAGAAAAAAATGTTTTAGGCTCTGTTATGCATTATTACAGACCTATTTTGTAAATAAAAAGGGATTAAAAATCCAGAAGTTATTCTGCCCCATCTCTTTGCTATCCCCAAGCTGTGTGGATCATCTTCCCTACAAGCATATGATGCATGACAGAAATAAAGATGCAGTTGGAAAAGGCAAAGCAGTTTCTCTTTCACAAAGTGAAACTGAATTACATATCCTACAAGTAACTGTGGGGCTCCTCATGCCAGTTTAGGGATTTCAGTGGCAGGAGCCAGACCTTTCCATGGTTTAGAGCAACCTCAACTTTACCAAGTGTGTGCAGTAGAAGCTCTGACACCTGTTCTGAACTCTAGCTCACCTTCTGCAGTGCACAGAAGAGACACATAAGCAAGATGCTGGGGGAGCCTGGAGGCTGCCCAGGTCTCTGTCCAGTCATTAGGACACTTTGAATTAAATGGGAACAAAGGGAGTAACTGTAAAGCAGAGAAGAGAAGCTAACTGCCTGGAGTGTTTTTGCCTGGAAAGGTTTTTGGTGAAAAGATATTTTAAAGGATCCCAATTTGTACTTCTCCTCCTTTTTTAATTCAGTATTTTCCCAATTTTACTCCAAGAAAAAAACAAAGCTGAATTGAAATGGACCTTCACAGAGTTCTGATGCTTCCCAGCCCATAAACACAAATGGAGCAGATAGCTGTCTGAGACTTCTAACACCTTTTAACTGCCTCAAATCTCTCAAGAGCTTTTTCTTTCTCTTTTATACTCCCTTTTACATTCTCCCCAATTAATCCTCTCTCTTCTCTTTCTTCCTCTTGCTTTGCTTCTTAGCTGACAAGCCCATCCCCATCCTTACATCTCCTGTTCCTCTTATTTGGGCGTCTCCTCCTCCAATCTCATCACTAATTCCAGGCTTGCTGCATCACTTTTCTTCCTACACTGGCTTTCCCAGCTCAGTACACAAACCCAGATGAGCACCGTGGCAACCAGACATGTTAGCTCCTGAATATATCACTTCTTCTTGTGCATCTTTCCCTTTCATCCTCTCTTAATAAATTTCTGAAAAGCTGTTCATGCTGCCCCTTAGCTCCTGCACTACATATGGCTAGCAGAACTCATTTCACCTCACTTTTGACATTGTGGAGTTAGTTGTCAAGGTATGACCACTACAGGATCCTTTTACAAAGAGGAAAGACCTGAGTCTTTCCACTGGCTATAAAGGGAAATGACTGTGATTCACTGGAACACCTTTAATTGTCAGATTTCAGTTTTGGGGAAGATGACTGTCGCCCAACAAAAAACCTGAACAGCAACCAAAATGGTGATTAGAAAATGTGAAGATTCAGAAAGACAATTCCACCCTTTTCATGTGCTCAGAGCTAGGAAAGCAGCAAAGTCTGCAGAGAAAAGTGCTAGTTGCTTTTGAACTTACAACTATCTAAATGCAGTTATGAAAGAGGTCATATGACATGAGGTTAATAACAGTAGAGGACTGAACATAAACAGCCAGGAGGTTTCTCCCAGTCCTATGTTCATAAAAATACACATCCTCATCCTTAGGGGAAGAACAGTAAAAATATGATTAGTATGTCCCTCTATAGCTAAAGGGAATAAAAAAATCTGAAATACTTTGAGCATGAGGATGTCCCAGCTGGCTTGTTGTAGCTAAGAACACTATAAAAGGCAACGTACCATAATGGCTTTGGCATTGAACCCCTGCTGACCTAACTATCTGGATATATCTGACTCTGTCAACAGAATACTTGGAATATTTTGCTGAGTTTGCTCTCTATTCTTGGACTTTTCTGTCTTTGCTAAGTAAATAAAACCTTTTGTACCATATCTTGTGAAACGGTGAACGCAGTTAACCCTCAATGGCAACAGTTAAGCATAAGCAGTACAGATACATGTAGAAGTGGGAAGTCCTGATCTCTTCCCAGGTTTCATGCAATATACATGAAGATCTCAAAATGTTCTTTGAAGTACACTGTTGTATACAAATCAGCAGGACTGTTACAGCTACAAAAATTTAACAGATTAGCTGGATAGAAATCTCAAAATGGAAAACTTTCAGTATTGGCACCAACTATCAAATCACCAGAGGAGATTGAGGCCCGACATGAGAGACAATAATCTTCAAATAATCCTGGTACTTAGTACAAAAATGCTCACTGTTGCTTGCTTAAAGTGGCTTTTCAGAAAAATCCAGCAAGTCCATGGAGTGAAGTTCCTACCTGGTCTAGACAGTTGCTCCGTAGGTAGCGCAGGGCTTGTTGTATGCTCTGGGGCAGAGGCTGCCCTGTTCTCTGGACATGAACTATCAGGGGCACACCAAAGACATTCTTGTCCCTGTAGTCAGGGACTTTCATCCTCTTCATGAACTTTGGCACAGACCTGAAAATTGACATGAACAGGCTGCATGAAAAAAATCAGGGTATTTACACACTTTATGAGTAACATTACTGACAGAAATTTGTAACTGGGGCCTTTTTAATAAAGATGGTAAAATAATGTTTAATGAACAATACACAGACACTTTACAATTTGCATAATTGACTAATTTCTTAATGTCTGTAAGTGGATGGCCTCTAAGGCATAGCATAACAATAAGTTCTAACAAGAACCTTTTACTATACAGGTGTCATCCAGCTGTTTAAACAAGGTTTAAAGCATCTTTTAGGGACTCACAGGAATGGGAGAGCAAACCTGAGTGGGGAGGGAAAAGGAGGCTCAGTCCTCTAACATGCTGAATGGTCTTTCTACTCCTAGTTACATGATTTAGTATTTCTATTGACTAAAACTTTACAAGAAGAAATGATGGTGGGAAATCCCTATGTGTCAGATTCCTCCCTTGTGTTATGTGATTTATTCTAGTTGAGTAACTTAAGTGAAGATAGTGAGCTTGCTTTCTTCAAAAAAATGGTTGATGAAAATACGAACCAACTAGATTCCCTTTTTGGGAGTCATGACTGCCATGGAATTAAAATAAAAAGAATGAATATGACCCAAATGTGACTAAGAGTTTTGTCATCTGTGTGGGAAGAAGTAAAATCTCATTTTAAATTACCTACTGAAGAAGTACAGTGCATAACTCTACAGCTATATAAAGTCCCTCTCTTAAAACCCCTTGGAGACTGATTATAAAAACTGAAGAACTATGTCTCAGGATGAAAACCTTGTACAAACAGCAGGACCTAGAACTTGCTATATTCTAGTCTGCTTATTTGAAGTTGGGTAAGGTGAGATTCATTTTGGTGCAGATGTCAGCTAGCCACAAGGAGTCCACCAAAGGAGAGCAGTGAAATGGGGGATTAATCTTACTGAATTCTAGTTCTCTTACAGAGATTTAGAAAGAGTCAGTAGTCTGTACTATCTCCCTACCTATTCTAGAGAGAAACACCTCTGGAGGGTCACCCAAACCCTCTGCCTTGGATTTAATGGGCTGCTTTGGGATTGCATGTCTTTTCCCTCTCACCATAAACAGCCAACCTGATTTTATCAGACTAGATTTATAACAGATTACTCTTTTAACTTTTCCTAATGACTGATGTCAGTGAGGTGAATCTCACATGTATCTATTGTATCTATTTTTCTGTTTCTAAAGGAACAGAACTTATCTTACATAGCCCACAGATGAATTTAGTGGGATTTTGGGGAGGTGCTTTGAGCATGAAAATCACAATGTAAGTATCAAGTATACTGTATCTGGATTGGGTGCCTCAGTGTATTAGGGAAAGATTCTGTCATCCTTTTGATTATTTCTCAGATACTTTTAAACCCTTATCCATGCCCATTTTTATTTCTGGTGTACCTCAATCTGTCGGGCCCTCCAGGGTTCATGTACAATGAAACATGCAGGTTTCTGTAGCCAGTTGCTACAGAAGGAGCCATATTATGAACATTCCCATCCATGTGTGCCTCCCTCCACTCCCTGAGTGACCAGGTAGCTCTCACAGCTGCCAGGGCTGCAAACTCCCTCTGACACAGGTCCAAAGACTGCATCTTTGATTTCTAGAGAAAATCTAATCTATCTGTAACTATCCTAATCCTTCTTTCAAAGCACAAACAAAACAATATCAAACACATGAAGCAGCAGCTGTTCCTTTTTGAATCACCAAACAAATTCTGGGTAGGACTTACTGTAAACTTTTTGTACATTTTAGTCACTCTCTCCTACTCCTGTTTATTTTTCTAGAACTGTAGCATTGTTCAAAAGGCCAGGTAGTCTCTCTGTTGGAGCACAGGAATGAAGCCAGATTTCCAGGATCTCCTTCTGACTTTGCCAATGAGCCACAAGGCAGCAATGGATTAAAATGGACAGTTTCAAATCCTACACTTGAAGTCAATGGTTCCTTCTAATTGCATTTACTTACTAACAGAGTACCAAAATTAGAAGAAACTATTTTTTTCCTAAAAAGTCTCCTTCCAGTTACCAGTGGTACTCACCAGGTCCAGCCATGTTTGTTTGACATGGAGTACTTTTCCATGATGGCAGTGAGACGAAGCAGAGAGAATTTTTGCAGCAGATTCAGCTGGGCTGCTGACTGGTTGCTGATGTGAAGTGATGCAATGGAGCGGCTCAGGCGATGAGAGATTTGGAAACTGTGCCATCGTAATTGCCTTTAGCAAAAGAAACGATAGAAAAATCAGAGAACTGATTTAGTTGGGCAGAAAAGATGGTGAGATAGGGCTGGGCAATATATAAAACATACATAAACACATATGTGATGGCCTGTGGTGTGTCAACTGAAAGAAAATGTACCTTGGAGATAAATAAAACAATTTAGTCAATCTCTTTAATTTTTGAAATGCCCAAGTTTTGTCTTTTTAACATTAGATTCCCAAGTGGGTGTGGGTCCTGACCCTATACTTGGGGAAGCAATGCTGGCTGCTTTGGTCTTTAGTCCACACACTTCCAACAGGATGTGGGAGATTTAGATACAAATATTCTTTGCCTGACTCAGAATTGGTGTCTGATGCCTAGTTTCTCGCCTCCCAGAGGACTGACTTGACCACTGAGGTATCTGGAGATGAGGTTCTCCAAATATCTCTGTTATTAAATGCTGCAGGATTTTTTTGAAAAAGGATTAAACCTGTGTCACCTTAGCTAGTGCTATAACCACCAAGCTATTGAACCACTTCACTCACATCTTTTTACTCCAATGGATTTTCTCTATATACTGGATTAATCAGAAAAAAACCCTCTAATTTTATTTTCTTGTTTCACTAAATGTAAGTTCTGGCTCAAATCCTGAAAACTTTGGCGCTGCTCATTTACTCAATAGTTTCCTCCAGTTCACTTTCACCTTTGAGGTGGTGGTGAGCAAGCACAGTCAGCAGCAAACCATGGCATGGCAGAGTCCTCTGTGAGGGTGTGACAAGACTGACAGCAGATCAGAAGACACCAGTATTATCAGAAATACCAGTACCAGAAAATACTAAGTATGTTCTCCCTGCTTTTGCACTTACGAAGCCACCCTACATACAACAGTTTAGACTCACAAAATTGTTTCCCCAGGACCTTTGGTACTTGGCTTAACAGGAGTATAACACTCTGACTTAAAACAGATCTGTAAACTATTAACAAAATTCCACTTTTCACTTTGTTAAGAAGTCAATCACTCACCATCATTTCATCCCACCCATGTAAGGGGCTGAGGCAGAGTAGGGAAGTTCTCTTTGAGCACAAAGGGGCACATTTTTTAAGCAGATCAGTGCATTAAAAAAGTGCATAAATCTACAGAATCATAGAGACATGGGTGCCTAACTTAGAAGACAAATTAGAAAGACATCCTATAACATATACACGGTCCTACTATGTAATCAATGGATCAAGGGATAAAAAATGCCTTAGTTTGCTCTATTAAACTAATTCTGCATTAATTCCATGTAAGAATCTCCACAGCACAATGTCCCTTCCCTCAAAGTCCTACCTTTCCCTGGGAAGTCCTCATCTCCATACAGGATGACCACTACTGTAATGGTACCCTGTGCCTTCTGATTCCCAGGCTGAGAACTTCTGCTTCATTATATTGTATTTCACAGTCTGTGGATTTGTATGCAAAATTTTGCTACTTACCTGCTTGGCCTTGTGAGTGATGCTCCCACCCCAGAGTCCCTCCTGTCCCTAACACCAGTGGCTTCGGATTCATTCAGGGATGTTCCATCTCTGTCCATGTCGCTCGGGGTGGTCTGGCCATCAGACACAGAGTTTCCTTCAAAATCCAGAGTGATCTGTGTAGGTGACTGGAAAGGCAATGGTGGGGATTCCCTGACTGACACACCACCAACTGGCAGACTGGGCAACACCTTCTTTGACCAGCCATCCACCACCTCCTGCAACCCATTGACATGTTGCAAAATGGCATCTAACTGAGGGAAAAGGACATCTTTCTCTATGTCCAGGAGGTCCCCAGTACTGGCATACAAGTGGGAACCTGGCACATTGTCATAAATACTAATTCTGCTCTCTTTAGGACAGCCAGCCATCAGTCCAGATTCCTTTGGAGTGGAACAGTTCTGCTTTCCCAAAGAGATGCTGCCTGTCCTCCAGTTTACACTGCTACTGTTGTCTGTAGGTGAGAGGCTTTCGATAGAGAGTGCCTTTGGGAAGGTCCCTGGTTTGTGATCCTTGGGAATGTGCACAACCAAGTTCTCTTGGGAATGAAATTCATTTTTGCGGTTTTGGTCCACCACTTGCCGTAAGGCCGTTCCTGCCAGAACATCCAGGTCCTCCAGGTACATCCCACCTCTCTTGTTTGCTTCATGGCATTTGCGTTCCTTCAAACACGGCGTGCTCACCCCACTGCTGCTGTTTTCAGACTGACTGCTGTCACTGCTGGATTTGGCAGAAAAGGGAAGCCCTCGTTTGACTGAATCTTGCCCCAGATTTTGGAGATCGCCATTAACTATCTGTACACAGTGCATGTCCTTCAAGGATTTTGGCTCAAACTGGAGAACCGGTCCACTGATCTCTAAAGGACCTGTTCTTCCTGAACCTTTTAGTTTCCCATGCACAGCTTTTGCTTTGAGTGTCTCCATGCGTTTTAGAAAGGTTTTTGCTCTGGCTCGTGTTGGATTTTCATTCTTCAGGCCGTCCTTGGGGGACAGGGCTGTGTTTATTGCAGTGGAGTCCTGCAGCAGAGTGCTTTCCACATCATGATGGGCAGAGCAGTCGCAGCCCTTCCTGGCAGCGCTGGTGGTGCCAGACTGACTCCTGTTGTCACTGCCCCCACTGCTCTCGCTGTGGATCGATGAGACCTCAGGCTCGCTCAGGTCTGTAAGGACACTCTCACTGCTTGTCGTGTTTTTCATTTTAATGTCTCCAGAAGAGCCATGTCTGTCGGATCGGTGAAGCAAAGCGTCAATGTCGTCCACCCGAGACCATCGTCTGCTGGTTCTTTGGAAAGTCCATTTATTACTGATAGCACAGAGGTCTTCTTCATCTGAATCTTCACTCTGGAAAAAAAAGCAAGTGGCACATGTTAAAATTGAGTGCTTTAACTTGATATTTGAATTAACGCGATTGGGCTGCTCCAGGTGAGCAACAGGCAACAAAGTCTCTCCAAACCAAGTTTATGGAAGACTGGTGATCAGTCCTTTCATAACAACCTCTTTCATTTAATTGAAAAGACCACAAACATCTTAACAAGAAAGGAATAAAAGCCTTCTCCATGTTAGGAGTCCCACTGATACCTCTTGGCTTCCATGGACTGCCTGTGCACTGAATTGTGTAGGGCTGATGCCCACAGTGACTGTTTAGGGAAAAAAAAATGTTTTGAAAGGCCAAAGTAAAGGATTCCTGATTTGCAGGGGTGGCGTTAAGATACACATTTAAAGACAGGGAAGTAGCTGGGTACTACATCAATGTGAGCTATTTAAAAATCCAAGACAGCAAATATCTGGTGCTGCACGTAGTTTTGCAGTGAGAACTAAATAAACATCTATAAACTTCACAGTCCAGATACATCTAACAAGATTTATGTTTCAGAAACATAACTACAGATAAATAACCATGATGCTTAAAAGAACAATAAAAAAAATAGTTGGCAGTATAGCTTAGGGTGTGTCTGAGTGCAGGCAAAGGAAAGCAGAGAAGGCACCCATGGGGTGTGGGCAGGAGGAGCAGCCAGGCTCAGGCTGGCATTGGGCAGCATTTGTAGCTGAGGTGAGCTTTCCTACAGTGGGAACCACTGTCTTCTCTGCTGTCATCATCAGAGGCACCCCAAACGTGGTAACCTGAGCCTGCCCCACTGTCTCTGGCTTCCTCCAACCTCTCCTGAGGCAGCAGCAGCCCCACAGCCCTTCCTGGTTTCATCCATCAGCTGGAGGTGTGCAGAGCTGTGCTTATGTTTAGGCAGCTCCAGGAGCTACTCTGCAATGCAGAGAACATGTGCCTTGAAAAAGAATTTAGATAAAAACCTCACCCTATGAAATTTTTCTCCTCTGTTTGCTCAAACAAAAAAGATACATCTTCAGCATGAAGCCCACAGTTGCTAATGAGTACCCTTTTCCTGACTTTGAACCGGACTTATACTGCATTATTCTTGTGCATTTGTTTTAAAGCAGAACAAACTAACTTCACCTACATGACATCCAAACAGCTCTTCACATTCTTGGAAGCAGTATGAAGGCAGTAAAATATGACAGGCTGTCAGACTAAAATGAGGTGCTAAACCAGAAAGACTATTTTGGGACTGGAAAAATTCTCATTTTAAAAGTCTATTATTAGAAGTATTTTTATATGAAGTTTCGATGGTAAAGTTATCTCCAGTCTCTGACTAGATTTTTGCTGGCCTGTCTAATTGAAAAATGTAAACCAAATTTTACAAGAGTGCCCAAAACCTTAAATAATGTGAAACCTCAAAAGCTGGAGATAGGGATCAGTAGCGTGCCAGGTCTCATTGATGCCATAAACTTTTGCCAGTTTATCACTTCAAGTCAGCCAGATGTTTTAGATTATGTCCAAACCATAAAATAAAGTATAGCTGTGAAATTTTGGGTTTAGGCATTCTTCTTTCTTTTGTTAACGTTAAGGTGTACAGTGATCCTGTGAGTTTACAGGAATGAATGGAGATCCTCATTCTGTGGCTTTTTATAGAGAAAAATTCAGCACCTAGTGAAATATGAGGGAAGGGGCTAGAAAAGACTAACATTGCTTTGGCCATTTTGTCTGCAGGGAAGAAATGGCATATCAGACAGCTCTACCTTTGTTTTAACTCCACAGCTTGCTGTATGCATATATGGACCAAAGGACTGCACACCCTCAGGAACTTAAAAATCCATTTATTGTGGTCTTAGTAGTGCCACAAAGTGGATATTTTAAAAACCGCAAGGGTACGTACTTTTAAATATTTAGCAGTGGTAATTATATCTACAAAGCATACCACTGCTGAAGCGTTGGTGGCACCAGCCAATAGGATAAACATATTTTTAAAATTTGTTCTACATTGCAATATGCCAAAGGGACCTTAAAGAAGATTCTTGGCTGACACAAATCCCTGTAGCTGCACTGACATTACTGTATGAGCTGACAGGATTTAGCCTGTATTTTCTACAAGCTGGAATCGATTAAAGTAGCCAGAGTGGTAGAGACATTGCAAAAAAACCTGAGAGCACAGAACAAAAGACAGAAATAAAAATAAATTCAGTGGTAAATATACTTTAAATCAAAAGTTTGTGGGTTTTTTGTTTTTGTTTTGTTTGTTTGAGGGGTTTTTTTTGACAAAGCAGAAATGAATAAAAATGGATACTGGTAGTAAACAAGTTTTGGCTCTAACCACAGCAAAGACAGGATTACATTCTGCATAAAAGTCACTTAGAAAATACGGAGGCTTTTCAGTGTCAAAATTTTCAGCTCAATTAAATAAAGGCTTAGCTTTGTGTTCTTTTTAATTGATAAAGAAACATGCTTGTGTTTCATCAGAAGCAAAATCAGGAAAATATGAAATGCCTGGATGCTGAAATACTGCCATGGTGACTCACTACAAATTCAGCTGCACTGTGAGTCCTATGACATACTGTGCTTTTCTTTTGATGAAATCAGTAGAAATTCTGGAAGCCACGAAGATCCTGAATGACCCGCTGTTCTTGTCAGACATCTGAGTGTCCTGACTAACAAAACTGTCCCAAAAAAATGTTGAGAGCACTTAGCCCACCCACATGTCACCAGCTAGGGGGACAGCGGATCAGGAGAAGGTCTGAAAGCAATGATTCATCTGACACAGGCAGAGCAGACATTTTGGAGCAGTGACTGTATATTTCTACTGACCTGGGGTGAAATCAAGTGCACGGCTTTGGAGCATATTCAAAAGTCCAGTTAATACCATTATGTTTGGGAAGATGAGAAGAGGCAAGTTTCTTGAGGAGTGACTGGTAACATTTGCCAAAGAGAAAGAGGTTTTGATTCACAGATTTGTCACAGCTGATTTAAAATAGTACAGCTTTTTGACTGAGGGTGAACTTGCCTGAAATACAGAGGGATGCTAACAAAAGGCAAATAGTGGATTTATTTGCGGTGGAATTCTGCCACATTTTTCCAGCTGGGGGCAGGAATTCTCATAAATCGACAGCTGCAGAAGGCAGTTAATCCAAAGGCTAATCTCTGTCTGTCCAAATCGCTTACGGACATATTTGCAAAACATACATGAGGATTTCTGTTTGCATCTTGATGAAGCCAAGGGAAGACAGCAGCCCACAGTGGAAATGGTCTGGGTGTGAGAGTGGGCAGTGGGGAACGCTCATGCTGTGCTGGCTTTCACAGGAACCTTGCCTGGCAGCTTGCTTGGCCATATTTTGGTGAATCACTCAAGCAGCTGTGCAAGTCCTGTGCATACCTGTTATGCTGAAGCTCCAAAGCAGGCTAATTTTGCATTTCATTGCTCAGATCACCATAGAGACTATTAGGAAAGGCAGTATCTACAGCAAAAGATTTATTTAGTTCGATGATCAAGTTCAGACCCAGTTTCTGGCTTTTACACTTGCATTTACATTTCCTCCTGTCAGCAGGCTCTCCTCCCTCTTCTTCTGTCACCCACATTCTCTTCTGCTTTCAGTTGCTGTGTATCTGTGGGCTAAAATCTCCTCCAACTCCTCTTTGATTACATTTTTTTCTGCTCAGCTGCTCTGTGGCCTTGTGCAGGTATGGACCTAACTAGATTCTGTTCCCTTGAAAGAGTACCAAGTAGGTACCACAAATTAATGTCTCTTCCACCACAAATTAATGGTCATCTGCAAGGAGAGCAGCTGAAGACTTCAGTACATTCAGAGCAGGGAGGAGCGGCAGCAAAAAATTAACGAAAAACAGACATAACAAAAACTAAACCAAACCAAACCAAAAAAAACCAACAAAAAAACCCCCCTCCCTTTTTAACACAACATAAAACCCAAGACAAGAAAAACCCCTGATGCAGTGAAAGAAAGTCCCTGCAGTTTCAGGAAATGGACAAAATAAAAGTTAAAGAGGCTAGTACACAGAGAAACAAGCAGACATGTGCCAAAGCAGGATATCTGGACATTAAAACCATCCTCTGTTCAAGCTTCCTCAAACACTGAATAGAGTATGATGAGACTGAATTTGCAAAGACATCAAAAAAGCAGCTCTCAGAGGCAGTTTTTAAAAAGCACTAGACAAACACTCCAGGAAGGAAAAACAGAAACCAAGATTTCTCAGAGCTGACAACTACCATTGTACAACACTCAAGGACTTTGGGGAATTTGTGACCAGAAAACCAAACGTTCAACAGTTAATGCTGGACATGTTACAAAACTCTCAAAATCAACAAGCTGTTTCTGCAGCCCTCACTGAAACCCTTTATGCTCAGATAATTCCCATGTTAGACAGGAGCTTGTAAGGATGTCAGAGTTTATTTTCATATTCTTAACCGGGAAGAAGTCAGTACAAGAAACAAAGAAAAGAAGTTATTTTCATCTGAGCAGCTTCCATTTCTTCTGAGCAGGATCTTCCACTGTGGATTCATATGGCATTGACAAACAAGCCAGTCACATAAAGCTTTACTGTCTTCTCACCCACTAACTTTAATTGCACACATGTAGAGTTTAAATACTGTGTGAGCTCTTCCAACACACATAGCATTTACTCACAATTTCTATTCTGTTTGTGATTTCAAGATTCAGCAATTCACATTATCATGCATCCAGATAATGCTGACATGCATGTTCAAAGTAAAATAAACTTAACTTACTTTTAAGAGTATTACTGAATTAAAGGCTAAATCGGGGCGGTCTTGTCACAAAAGCCAGGGTATATGTAATGAAGTTCCCTTACCTTTTTTCTTTGGAAGTTCACATCGAGTTTCATTGAGGCGCACTTGTTCAGTGTGTTCAGTCGTCTACAGGGCAAAGCAAATGCAAAAGATTAGCAGCCTCTGACTAAAGGGCATGATTTTTTGCAAGTTCAAAACATTTTCTCTTATCTTACTGTAGGGTGCCAACAGCATATAACAGCTTCAGAAAGGATACTGGTCATTTATTCCAGCTTTATGACCACTGCATGAAAAGGAACCCTTAGTTTCACTTTACTTGATAACCAGGTTTGATAGATTGTTTTTTAATTCATAGACATTTCTGTACTTAGCACAGGAAACAACTATAAACAAACACCTGTGATAGCTGGGGAAATGACAAGAGAAGGAGGTGAGCTGCCTTATGAAGGACTGTAACATAATTGGTCTAAAATGGGGATTACAAAGCACCGGTGAAAGACCAAACAAAAAACCAGCTGCAGTTCCTCACTTCTGGCAGTTGGCATCTCCTTTACAAAATTAGTATAAAAACCTTCTAGCTTAAAAGTTTCTCCAAAGCCAACAGTTTCTTTTCTACTGTCTGTGGATCTTATACAGAGGTTAACACATCCAACATGTAAAAAATTCTAACATTTTAAAATAAATATTTTTAGCTATTTTTGACCATGTTCACACTGATGTTACCAGAGTCTCTGTAAGGCTTCTGCTCCTTAAATCCAAGGCTATCCTGTGATGACAGTGAGTTGAAATAATAATCCATGTGTCTGTGTATCCATGTGCAAGGATAGCCAGAGGACAAGTAAACATACTCTTTCAATAGAGAATCTACTCTGGTAATGATAATTGATTTGGTATTATTTATACTTAAAGATCCTGATCCATGAAACCATCCAACTTCTAAAAGCAGAGGCTCAAAGTTAAATATGCTCGACTATGACAATTTTCCATATCTAGGACTGAATTTCAAAATAAAGGGAGGTGAGTGAGAGAGCCACGTGTCCACAGCACTCCTCTGTTGGCTGCCTGCATCTCCTGTGTCTTTATAGCAAGACCTGTCTGTGTTGCTTTTGGGTTGCAGGGAGAGGTCTCCAATATCCAGAACTTAACATTTGAAATGCATGTGATAAGTTACAAGGACACATGAAAAAAGTATCAGATCAATAATATAATCTTTCACATAAGAAGATTATGGCATTAGCATATTCCTCCACAGAACTTCTAATATTAGAATACCTTCCAAATTGCCATCACTAACAAAGAACCAACCCACCAAATGTGGATCTTCCTTAAAAAAAAATTCCCTCTCAAAATATCACCTGCTCATTTGTAGATCAAATATTCCTTCCTAACTCAAGCCAATAAATCTCTTATGCTGCATCAGAAAACTCCTGTGCTCACAGTATTAATTTGGGTATAATGTATGCACAAGCACACTCTCCATGCATGATAGCAATGCTGAAATAAATTCCAGGGTTTGTGGCTGTGTAGCTATATCCGCAGCCTTCTGCCCACAAATCTTCTTCTGGGATTACATCTATTATTGCAAAACTCCTCTTTTGCCCAAACACAGAATTTCTCAACCCAAAGTGGCATTTCTTGGGGCCCTGGGGCTGAATAATGTTCAGTGATTCTTTTGAGTACAAAATGTTTAAATGTGTGTATCGATATCAATTCCAAGTATACAGAGGCACAGACACATTTTCAAAGGACTCCAGCCCAGCTTTCGATCTTTAGGGACAGCTTCCTCAGGGTGGTGAATATTGGCTAATATTGGAGTCCCTGAACCTCTTTGTCAGCTGGCCTGTGCTGCAGGGAAAAGTCTGTAGCTAAATTTCCACACCTGCTCACTAAAACTAAAACTACTTTTTACTGGGTGCCAGGGAGTTCAACCCCAGGTTTTAAATTCAACCCCCTACAAAACATTGGTATGGTTTTTTGGGCCCTTCCAGGGCTGGGGAAAGATTTCCCAGTGAAATCAGAGAACTAATGATCATATTTGTGAGTTTGTCTGGTACTAACAGCTCAAATCCAAGTCAGTCTGTTTCAGCTTCTTTTGCCTTGTTGATGCTGCCAGTGGTGGCAGAAAGGTTTTCTCGTCAGTTTAAAGTTGTCAGATGACTGACAGCCAATTCCTCAGCAAGTCTTTTGAAAAGAAAAAAATCCCAGCAGTTTCTGGCTACAAAGGCTGTCACCGATGTCCCAGCTGAAGTGAGAGGAGCACTGCACTTTTATGCCACTGCTTAAAAACATGGGAAAAGAATGCCTGTTTATAGTGTTAACAAAATACAAAGTCTGGACTTGAGAAAAGGCAGAGGAAAACACATTAAATAAACACAAGAGAGGTGGCTATATAAAACCCAAATAATCTAGGATGCATTTGAAGGGGTATTTGGAAATTTCTGCATTGTTCAGGGAAAGATTGCAAAACATGAACTAAGGCAAGTGTTTCAGTGATGTTAATTTCATTTAGTCTCCAGAGCATCACAGGTGGTTTAACACTTTGAAATCATTCTTAAAAAGCCAGCAGAGATTTTCAGGTGCCTAAACAGATGTTTCTGGTGTTATTTTAGATCCTCTGGAGTATCAATGGGTTCGGCTGCTGCAGGTACCTCAGTCCAGACAACACATGGAGAAGTCTGGGCTATCTGAGGAGATTTAAAATGGCCATAGACACAAGTCCTTAGGGCTCTGAATCCCAACCCCAGTGCTGCAATTAACTCTTATGACAGAAGTTCTTCAGAAGCAGGAAATCTTTTTTTTTTGCGTCCTTTACAGCATTGAGCAGTGTTTACAAATAAATACAAGCTTGTAGCTATGCAGGCTCAGGCCAGCTGAAAATCCTTGTGGAGGACCTGTTGTCCTGCTTTAAGAGCTACCCAAGTAATAGGGAGACAGCTCTGAAGTGAGTTGGAGTTCCAGGAGAATCCCTGGACCTGTTTTGCAGCTGCTTTCAAGCAGGTGCTTTGGAATGCAGCCAGGGCCATGGGCCAGTCATGAAGGAGAGGCATCATGGGGAGGAGAAGCCGGGACAGCACAGTGTCTCCCGCATCAGCAGATCTGCAAATGCTCTCTCTTATGGATTGTGACCAGTAAAACACACTATGTGCTTGTGTAAATGCCTCTCTGAGGGAACTACTACACTATTTCTTTGCTTTATTTTTATTTCTAGCCAAGTTTAGGTGCTGCGTGCACATGTCCCTGCCTGGCTTCTTCCTGTCCTGCCAACTTTGGGAAGAGGACATCAAGCTCTGGATGCTGGGCTTTGCTGAAGTCTCAACACTGAATAAGAGCCCTTCCAGCACCATTAGGCTGGTGTGCAAGGCTGGCACTGGCATGTCCCTGCTCCACCAGTTTTGTGCATGGAGAGAATGCACTGTTTTCCAGTCCTATCACCTTTTCATCAAGGCTTTCATCCCTGAGGGAGTCACCTTGTAGGCTCCAGGCTCACATGAGATGAGTAATCTCTCCTGGAAGTCACTGGGAGCCATTCTACTGCCTCCAGGGCAGGGCTTTCTGCCTGCATATGGAGGGCTGGGCTTATCCACCAACAGCACCTACAGCAAGATAACTCAGCAGACGGTACTGACTGTACACTCAGCATTTCAGAACTCTGGTTGGGAGGATGTCCCATCACATGCAGCAACCTTCACTTTGTTTATGAGCTGTCTAAGAGACAACAGCTATGGAAAAAAAGGCTGCTGGCTGCTTGGCACAGCTCAAATTTTAAGAGCTTGGTTTAGGAAACTGTGTATCAGACTGTTATATACTTGTTCTTCATGTTCTTAGTCACTTTATTTACGTGAATACAAAAAGTACAATGTGGCTTGGCTTCTTCTTCTCACTCTCTTATCACAACAGCCACAAAAGTTCTCAGAGCAGAGTTGGTTGCTGCTATTTTGGAAGCGACACAGCTATAAAATTTTCATGCTCAATTATTGTTTTGGCAGGCTGACAGCATTTGCCTGCAGATTGCCTTGGAATTCTCTATTGTTCATTACTCAATAAAATCTGAGTGGAATGTCTTGATAGATATGCCTCTAACCCAAAGGCCTCAAATTTGGTTTTTACTCTGCCAAATTTTCAAATTATATTTTAAACAGCAGGAATGTTAGAATATCTCAAAAAGGTCACTGAAATCTTTTACAACAGGGAGTCTTAGACTTTCTGACTAAAATACTACCAGCTGCCTTAAAAAAAGGTTCCTCCTCATTTGTGTCTCATGTTGTCTAGTATACTTCAATGCCAGAAGAAAACTGATTATAAAATGAGATTGAGGGTCTGATTTCAACCCACAAAAGCAGAGAAATTCAGTGTTTAGGCTATTATTATTCAGAGCTAAAACTGCTCAAACTGATTATCCATGCTGGCATTTCAGCTTTAAAATTATCTTCCCCCAAAAAAATGAGAAGCCCATTTTGTTCAGCACTATGTGCTGAATGCACTATTAGTCAGTGTGACGGTTTGGTCACACATAGCTTTAAGGGCAGCTTTGAATGTTTGAAGAATGAGAGTTTGTCTGCCTACCTGGGAATAATAACCAGCCTTCTTAAACTTTCTCTTTCCTCCAAGTGCATCACAGCCTGCAGCTCTCATGTGGTACCTTGGCATGCACCTTGCAGTAACACCATCACAGAGCAAAGGAAGGACAGGGAACTGGCCACAGTGGTCAGCTGAGCTGTGAGGATTTCCACTGGAAATCTTAGAAGATGCTGGTTTGATAGCTCACAGAGTAACAAAGCTGGTACTGGAGCAGCAGCTGACACTGTTCGCTGTTTCTGATGAATCTGAATCTTGGCATTTGCTACAATGGCTTTTTATGGCTCGCTTTCTGAAGCTACTGAATTACATCAAATTAAATGTCTGCAATCTGAAAACATAACCTGTACATAATGCTTGTATTTCTAATATTATGAGGAGAATATTTTAAACAGCTTTGATCTTAATTTTTTTAAGATCTAAGCTGTTTTAAAACTCCCAACAAAAATTCAAGTAAACAAGTGTTGTCTTCTGAATAAAATAATTACAGAAAAAGTTGTTAGAGAGTCATAAATCCATTTATCTTTAAAGTGTGGAAATATCTGTGTCTATGCTTTTTTCTATAGGTCTCATCACTGTCCCTTGATTTAGGCTAATGTAAATCATTTTTCCCATGAGTGCATCTATCCAGCTGCTAGTTAATTTTCCAAACCCTCATATTTTAATAAAAGAGAAAAAAACCCCAACCCAACCAAGTCTCTAGCTTCTCAGCTTGCAAAATAATCCTCATAAATATATCAATGTAGTGTAACTGTAGGTGTATCTGTGAGTCTACAGAGAGGCTGGAGGTGCAAGAGGTGAGCTATTCCCATTTTTAGCTGTGTAGGTGTTGGATGCCTGGTGACCATGCCTGTAGCAACACCATTGCCAATTACTCCAGAGAAGAATGATTAGGGAGAGTCACAGAGCTATGAAATGACTATATCTCACCGTTTTCTCTAACAAGAAAGGGGCAGGAACAGACACCATTCTTGCATTTCTTAATGGTCCTTTCAACTTTGTGGTAAAGGGTAGAGGGGAAGAGATCTCAATCTCCTTTCGCTATCACTTTCCAGTTCCCAAACTGCACCAAAGTATGTCTTCCATCATGCCAGACTGAAGCAGGGGGATTTACATATGTATGGAAAGAAGGTTTCTCAGGTGTGAGCATAGCAATCTCTCTAAGCAAGCAGCATAGAACAGCAGAACTTCAAGTCTGTAATTAATTCTGTTCCCAGGCATCTGTGAGAGACATTACTGGAGAATCCAAGTCTTTCCTACTGGTTTATCTTCAGACAAAAAGGCTATTACACAGGGAAATAGAGATTTGTCCAACTATCTTGATGTTGGTGTTGTGAAAGTTTCCATAACATGTAATGAAGCCTGCTTGGTTAAGGGCCAGACACTCCTTTGTCCTGACTTGAAGAGGAGAGCAGCAGAACCCAGCTTGAGCTGAGCACAGGGGAAAGAAGAGGGGAAGAATGTCTCTGCAATGTGGTTTTGCAAAACTGCCAGAGAATTGCTGTGTCTTGAGCCCTGGGGGACAGGACTTGAGCAATGCAGTACAGTGTATTTATCACAGAGCACAAAAAGCAAGATAAACAGAAAACACAGGACTCCTGGGAGGGGCAAAGCACTGATCAGTTGTAGAATCTGTAGTACTGGGTTTGGTCCCACTTCTGTTACTGGTGCCAAATGAGAGTACCAAGGGAATCACAGCAGCATGAAAAGCATGCCTGCTGCCAGAGAAAAGGGCTTGCTGAATTCTCTGCAAAGAAGTTTCATCTTTTTTGCTGGACTTAGACATAGAAGTTATTAATATGCAACTCAAATGTGACTCTCATTTATTCAGGGTTTGCTTGCACTACTGCTAGTTCTTAAAAAGCATCTGTTTCAAATCCAGTGGATTTGGGTCTTCTCAAATCATGTGATGCTTTCTGTGAGTGTAGTGGGTCTCCTACTGCAGCATCTTCTGTAAGAGAAATTAACTCAGAATGATGGCATTATAGATCTCATCACTTAATGCACCTGGACAAGCACACATCTCTACTGCTGCTATGCCAACAGTTAAAAAACAGCTCATGCTTTTAAATTATCAGAAAAGAAACTTTGAGTGTTATTTACCTGCAAAGAGGTTCTACAAGGTCCTTGTCAAGAAAATCATGATCCTTCTTTACTGCAGCAATGTCAATGGGAAACTGGGAGTCTGTAAAATGAGACACAATATTAAGATGACTGCTTGCTACTCAAATGAAAATACATTGTCTATATCTAAATTGCTTTGAATGTGCTTGCTCATTGAAATCTAGTATGACCAATTTCACTCAGCTCTGGTTCCCTTCCAGCTGTATCTGTGACCCTTTCTGACAGCCTATCAGTTTTTTTTCTGTTAAAGGTATAGCTGAACAACCAGTGTATTATAGTGACAGCAAAATTATTTCATTTTGGCTTTGAAAAATACTCAACTGTTAGCTGTTCATTTTCACCTTGCACAAATGGATGAGATCAGGGAATTACCACCACACTTACTTTATCTACATGAGCAACAAGGTTTTGCCTTCTCATTACAGTGACTTAATGAGTTATTTGCTAGAAAGGCTTCGCCCAAGCCCCAGAAATGTTCTGTGCTTTTTTTTTAAACAGATCCAAATAACAATGATTTCAGACAGAGAGTTACTCAAATAACAGACAAAAAAACCCAAAACAAACAAAACCCAACTGAATTATAATCCCCAATATTAGCTAAAAAGAATAGTATGCTGGAAGCTGACATATTTAATGAAAAGTGACACGGCTCTGTAACGGTGGGACAGGTTCCAGTGCTGTGGTTGCTCTCCAGACTGTTCTGCCATGCTTAGGTACCTCAGCAGGATGCTGGGATACAGGAACTTCAGCCAGCATTTTCAGACACTACTGCTCAACACTGACATGATAGATGCCTGTGAAAAGCACCTCGTTTTCAGAGACATAGGCTGTCTAGAGCACATATTGACTGTACGGGAACTGTTGGAGCCCAGCACAGGTTGTTTTTTTGGAGAGAACATCCCTTTGATGCAGGCAGCAGGTGCTCCTTTCTCTGGTGGAGTCAGTATCTGCCATACTCCAAGTACAAGGCAGACACAAAAGCACTACTGGCTACCCAGGGACTGTGGTAGATACACATTTGTGTCAGTTTTAGTCTGGCAGGCTTATTAGTCTTAGTTCCTTCCTGGATTTAATAGAGTCTGCCTGCCTCCTGTGGAGCCACCTGAGCATCTCTGAATGGTGTTCCTGTCCCCAGGCACCTGAGCAGCACAACAGGACCAGCACCTGAACCCTGACGGAGCTCAGCTGGCTTTGGGGTGTCCTCAGCATCCCACTCCCTGCCATCCTCAGCCCCACACAAGGGGAGGGATGGTGTCTGAGCTGATTCCCTGCAGACTTGGCTCTGACCCATGAGGCTCCTTGGCCCTCATTCCATGCATGGAGCTGTGCTGCCTCCAGACTCATGCTGACCCTGGAAGGTGTCCAGAGGTGTTTGGCGGAGCTGCCTTTCGGCTAATAAGCCCGAGTGGGCCTGAGCTGGCTCCGTGTCTCTGGCAGGGAGAACACGCATTTTGGGAAAAAAAAGGCTCAGCCGCAGTTTCCCTCTCAGTGTTGAGCCTGGGGAGAGCAAGAAAAACCCAGCTCCAGTCCCCAAAATACTACTGAACACAGCAGCAGGGCGACCATTCGCCCTGCCCTCAGGGATACTGCTGGCCTGAGCATGAACTTTACACCTAGGAAGGGGACATCACCATTTGCACTGATTTAGACTGAACTATCAGCTTTTCTTACTTTGCAAATGTGAAGTGCAAGTCAGATCATTCACTTTTGGTAACTGCAGAGTCTTACTTTCGGCATGATTGAAATTTTCAATGACTTCTAGTGTTTTAATCTTATTTCAGGCACAGTTCAGAAAGTTTTTAGAAAATAGACTCAAGTTTTAGATATTTTGTAGTTGTTTTTGTTAACATTTGAGGTTTACACAAGCTATGTCCCTCTTTTTTTTTTTTTAACTTCCCATGGCTACGAGGCTAAGAATCTTACTTTTCTTTATGCACTGGTATGACTTCAGCAGCTGAGGCTTTGTGAAGCATCCAGCCATGGCCATAACTCAGTCAAATGTGGAGCTGGATGACTGCAAGCTCTCCTGGCAAGGGCCCAGTGCACTTTCAGAACTGCACAAAGAGGAGAAAGACCTACTTACCCTCATAGAACTGAGCATATTGGGGAAATCCAGCTGCACGTAACCAGTCACACGCTTCCTTTGCCTCGATTTCTGGGCAAAAAGAGGAAAGAGAAAAAAGTTCACACTTTGTTACTTTGAATTAGCAGTTCTTTCAATTACAAATTAAAAACAAAGAAATTTGGAAGTATCTATTTGCTGCTAAAGTACTGTCATCACTCTGAATCAGAGTTTATAGCATCAGAAGAGAGTCCCTGTAGGAAATCTGCCTGTCTTCACAGGACCCTAGGGTGCACAAAGCCACTTGGTGGCTGGGATGAAGTGTTAACCATCTCCTTGCAGCAGAAGTTGCTCAGACAGGTTTGAGGCTCTGTGATCTACTCTCCTCCAAGGGTAAGTTTCTGGTAAGAGGTGAAGATGGAGCAGGGTGAAAACAGGGTGACAGGGAGCAGGCACTGCGTTCTTTCCTGTTCCGACATTTTTTGCAGAGCAGAATGCCACGTGAAATCCATGGAAAGCTCTGCCAGGAAAACCCCAGTGCAGGTGTCATGATACTGAAGGGACAATTTCCGGGGCACCTCTATTTTTACCAAGCTCCATGGGCTCATATTCTGGAAAGTGGTGTGCTGGGTCCAGCTCTGCCCAGCACCTGCACTGCCTGCATGTGCAGCTGCTCCCAGACCAGCTGGGGGAACAACTGAAAACAGAGGCTTATCCACACAAATGTGGGTTTCAGGGAAAACCTGGGAAACATCTCTTTGCTGTCCAAACCTAGATCAGGATCTACCACTTGAAGAGTTTTGGTTTACAGGATCAAAGTCAAAGCACGTATCTGTATCTCTTACATTTGTAAAACACAAAGAAACAGAGTGTGGAGGTGTTGAAGAAAGGAGACATTTTATGTTGCTTATTAAACAATCTGAATGAACCAGTCAAGGGCTTTGGCACATTTGTAGTTGCAAAATCTAGACAGCCATAATACAACACTCTAACTATAAAGCAAACAATGGAACTGGAAGAAGATGACCAGGCTCAGTTGCTCTTCTGCATATTTTGCCTTGCATGTGAAAAAAATTCCAGTTCTAAATCAGTTTTCTACTAAAATGAATTTTCATAGGTAAGAGAAACTGGTGTGAACTTTTCCCATGTAATTCTGTTCAGATCACTCATCATAGCCTTAATGACTTTACCCACTGAAGCTCACTATAAAATCTGCTTTGAATATACTCTGCAGTGTGTGACCTGCACACCTTTCTGATCCCCTAAATAATGAATCGCACCAGCAAATTTTGTAGCAGAAATCAAAATTCAGAATACAAGATCTATGTATCAAAAGCTCAATTTCCCAAAGACGATTAGACAGCCAAGAACAGCTCCACAGTGGTCACATTCATTAGCAGCGCTGAAAAGGATTTACCACCAGGTCTTCATTTGCTTTGACATTAGTTCATGTCAAGGCCAAAAAATGGAGTATGAAAGTACATTCAGTTCTTGACACTGCACAAAAGAATAAGCAGCTTACATAAAACGTGGCTCTCACTACAGCACATCTGTGTGCTGAAAGCACATCTCTATTATGTTCCAGTTAGACTATTTCTATTAAATGCTTGGAAAAAAGACAAGTCTTTATACTTTTTTTCTTTCGCTTAATTCAATCTCATGAAACACAGACAAATCAATCCCATTTCAAAATGTATTTTACAACTCAGAACAGCTGTACGTACATTCTAGCTTCATCTGGCCTGGAAACACAACTGACAGAGGCTGTGGGTGATGGAGAATGCTACCATTTAATGCTCTTATACGCTTATCATATTTCAATTTTTTTTGCAGTTGGCTGCTCAGAGGAGCTTGCTGAGAAATATTCCTGCACCCCAAATGAGATCTAAAAAATCTCAGGTTGCAGTGGGTGAGTAATGATAGGGAATAACCAAGAAAGTAGATCTTGCTCTTTTCTGAGGTTTTGTTTTTAGGTTTTTTGTGGTGTTTTTGGTTTGTTTTTTACTTTTTTTTGGTGAGGCTGTTTGAAACACACAGTATTCCATTAAATATCATTGACCGATTAACGTCTGCCTTCAAAACTTTGACTCTGTATCCTCTATGAAGGCATTTCTGGGGAATATTCTTGTTTTCTGAATGACTACCTCAGCCTTGAGCAAGATTTGCTAAGCTTTCAGGATACCGAGTCTCAAGACGTATCATTCCCAGTTCCCTCCCATACCTCTCTTTCTGGTCTTATTCAGAGGACAACAGGAGAAGTGCACCAGGCTGCTGGCACAACCCAAAATATGACTTTGCTCATACAAGTGTGTTCCCACTGGCTAAGGGCACCTGTTCCAGTCATTCCCCTCTTGGCCCCTCCTACAGTTTAGGTGAAAAGGCACAACAAAGGATTCACTCCTCAGCAGACATCAAAGGTGTTTCTACTGTTTTGCCCTGGGCATGTAATCCAAGTTATAGTTCAGAATGTATATAGGTGCTTTTATTACTGCACACTGCAATCTTTGAACAATAATTTGCCATGCTAAGCTTAACCTTCTCTTTTTGTGCCCATATCCTAATATTTGCCTTTTCTTACTTCGTAGCAAAACATTAGTGAAGACTTCTTTGGGAAGAGATGTACAGCACCAAAAAGACCTCAGTGGAGGTGTCAATGAAGGGTGGTAGAAATACTTTTGACAGTGTTGTCCCAGTTCTGTTCCCATGCCCAGGCTAATACAGGGATTAGATCCTGCCTGCAGCAGATGCACTGTCTTGGTGCAACATTGAAGGACTTGGAAACCCACGTGTGTTCATAGGTGGCACCAAGGCAGTTTGCCAACAGCACAGAGAAGGGCTGTCATGGTGAGGAGAGGGATTTCAGAGAGAACATGGCTCAAGGCTGGCAGGAGGCACAATTCCTCTAGTTCCTACCAGAAGCATGTGAGCCACCACTGACCCACAAGCAGCATCTCCCTTGGCAGGACCAAAAAGTCTGCTTGCCTCAGCACACCTGATGGGGGCTTTGTCCTTAAGCACTACTGTTCTGCTCTGTGGCTGGAAAAAAAATTAGGGATAATTTGTCTACTTTCCATCTGCTTGGGCAGCAGTTAACAACAATCATTAATTATTAAGGCTAGATAATAATTCAGTCCCAAATATTGACAACTGTCAGTATTTCTCACAGGACTTCAATTCTAAGGAGGTTTTTTTCAGTTTCTAGTTGAAACTTGGAAGAAAACAAATTTCTCTTCTTCATTTCATTTTTCTACTAGTAGCAAGTTATAATTCAGAGCAAAATGAGGAGAGGGGTTCACTCAGGAAATGTGACAAGTATTCAGAACACAGCTGGGTCTTGGCTTTGAGTCCATCTCTAGATTAAACAGGTTTGAGCTTGTTTCCCACAAACCGTGTGGGTGGTTCTGGCTGTTCTGGGGCTGAAATGGAGACCGTTGTTTGCCATCTCTCCTGCTCTTCCAACACTTTCTCTGATTCTTCACAAACTGCTTTGTTTCTGCCCAACACCAAACAGTCTAGCAGACAGCTGCCACTGAAGGGGACATCCTTGCACTGCCTATCCAGTGCCAGCTGGCTGGTTCTCCTCCTTCCTTTTGTGCCACACCAGCTCCTGGCTAACCCTTCAGAGACCCCAGCTCAACCCCGTAAGATGGTAGAAAACTAACCCTCCAAAAGTGGGAATGGTCTGATGTTGGATTAGCAAACTGACTCAAATTCTCTAAGGGTTCCACGTTAATTAATTAATTAATTAACTAACTAATAAATCTACATTAGTTGCATTTTAACAAGCCCAAGAAAGTCAAACCATTGAAACAGTCCTTCCCTCACATGAAGAAGCACAGGAACTGTCTAAAAAGTTGTTTGGAGAAAAGCTCTGTCAACAGAAACTCACGTAAATAAATTTATTTTCTGGCTTGGAATCTTATCACCATCTACAAATATCAATACTAAGACCTAGTTACTATAGTCCTTTACCTTTTCATGTCCAGATACCAGTACTTAATCTTATTTCTGCCTTTCTGCCATTGTCCCTGTCTCTTCTATCTTCTATTTTGGTATTTCCCCCTTTTTTTAAAATTACATTTTTATTTAAAATACAGCTGTCCCTTTGCACGATGCATTGAAAGATTTAGCACCTAGAATAAATAAGGTACATAATTACCCCATCTATTGTGTTTATGTCAACTTTATGTGACAACTTTTACTGTTCATCTTCTGTAACAAATCACTGCTAATGTTCACTTTAGTATTCCCCCTGTATTGCTCACCACTTAAGTCAAATATAGTAGATTCAGATAAAATATCTGGAAGTGTTAGAGAAAATGATTGATCAAGTAATTGGAAAGAAGTGCATTTTACTGTGGAGCCACATCAGTGAGCAAGTGGTTAGTCTGGTGTTACTAATCAAAGGTTACATCAACTTTTGGTTCTTGTTTTATTTTTTTCTGCAAGGGGAGGAAAACTGTTGGGAGGAGTTTGTGCTGCATCTTCCTGAACAAAATCTACCTGGCGTTCTAGAGTCAGTTTGGAGGCTCAGCTCAACCCAGGGTAATAAAATGCCTTTTACTCTCAGGAACTCCTGCGGACCCTTATGAAAGGTAAACCAGAGAACACTCCTGGAGAGGAAACACTGATGGTGTTTTAGGCCTGAGGCTTGCTCCAGGCAGCTGTGGACACTGAGACAGCCTTGTCTCACAGGTCCTGGTACATCCCTTGTGTCACACAGACTTGTCAAGTCACCAACAAGCAATGTCGCCCCCCTCATGTCTTCCCAGAAGAGTGCTAATGAGGGAAGATGAGTTCTTTAGAAAGTTCAGTTCAGGCTGAAGCCGTATGAGAACCTCTCTAGCATGTTTCAGCTTCTTCTTGCAGCTCAGTCTGAGATACTGCAATGGCTGCCATTACTCTCCTGGCCCTATATCTCACAGTCTTTAGGATAGTTATCTATGCTACTCTTCTTATTTTATGGATGGGGATTTAAAGCACTTCAGGAATACATAAGTAGGTTAGAGGTAAGGTTGATGGGAATTAGATGCCTGACACTTATCTGGCATAGGGTTATGCCACTCCTCAGGTACCCTTAGAAATCTAGTCTGGAAAATCCAAATTCCAAATTTCTGATACTTAAATGCATCACTCTACCATCCCTAGGCTACAATGTAACATTAAAGGCTGATAGGTTTCCACTGAGTGGCATTTGCAAAGCTTCTTCAAAGCTCAGAAATTAGTTTACAGTAGGGTGTAAGGGTGCTAAATTGGAAAGAACAGCAATATATTTGCAAATATGAGAAAAGATGACTTTTCAAACTCACATAGGAAATTCACAGCAAAGCAAGAGCTCACATGTGAGCAACCTGGTCTAGTGAAAGGTGTCCCTGCCCACTGCAGGAGGGCTGCAACCTTAAGGTCCCTTCCAACCAACGCAATTCTATGACTTTATGATTCCATTATCTACAGCTTGCAAGGAGCAGGTTGATACCTTAATTACTGTATTATCATCTCACTTCACTAGTGCAAGCAGTTGGTGTAGAGCATGGAAAAATTAAAAACTTGTCATTCTCTAAGGAAAAATCTCCATGCAATTTAATAAAGACAGATACAATTTTCAGTAACCTTTCACGATTTTAGGTAGAGGTCTAATGGTTTACCCCATTCCCATCCACTCTGTAGAACTTTTCCAGAATAATTCCAATAATAACGCAACAGCAATTGTGCCATGCAGCTGTAAAATTATCATTTATAGTACAAATATATAATAAATAAGCATAACCATAAGCATACAATGAATTTATATGTTTTACTGCACTATGGTGCATACTTGTCAATAAATCCTGATAATAAGGTTTTCAAAAGTGGAATTTCATTGGAGTTATTTTATATCATGCCATATAATTAGTATTAGAGACAAGGTTATGTTTTGCAAGGAAGGGACAAATAAAACTGTCAAAGTGTTATTTTAGTAGTCCTAAACCTTTCGTGGAATATTGTGGTACTAGTAATATTACAATAAAATATGGACCTTTTAAACTACTGTGGCTGAATGTAATTTAAATGTCAATAGAAGAAGATCTTTCATGAGTAGTTCCTTTATGTGTAATTCTTTACCCTAAGTGAGTAATAGTCAAATGATGTCCATTCGTGCTCTGACTTCTTAGGTTGAAAGTGAGAAGCCTGATTATTTATGGGCCTGAAAAAAAAAAATCTTGTATGCTGAGAGATTAAAAGAGTGTGACTGTTTAACTTGTAGAGCAGATGAATAAGGAAGGGTATGAAATCAGGGGTAATACAAAAATAGGAAATTGGGAACTACTATTCACTCTACACACAGTACAAGAGCAGGGAGATTAATAAAAAAGAAGGAATAAGAAAGAAGGAAGACAATCTGAACTGCTATTGCCACAGGACACTGGTATCAGGAGATGAGTTGGAGCTGGAACCTCATCTGACTACTCACTGCTACAACCACAGATTTGGAAAAGAATTGTCCAGAATGGAATAAATGAAACCAAGCTAAAGATGGTGTTATGAAAAGGCTTTTTCCTGGTTCAACGATCAGCTACTGACACTTCTTGAAGTCAGACATAGTGTGGGACTGTATAAAATGTTTCGTTCAATGACTTCAACAATTGTTTTGTTCTCTACTGCAACCAAATTCTGCACAGCCCAGCTGGGAGACTTCTCAGGAGCCTTTTATCTTCAGCAAGGCTGCATTTCCCAAGAAAAAAAGGTATGTTATTCCAGCAAGGAATTAGGAAGCCACGTCCCCCTTGGGTCAAAGGATTATGCTGAATTGCTTTCCCAAATTAATGGGATACTGGTAAAACTGGTAGATCTGAGATTTATAGCAAGTTCATCAAGCACAAAACTTTACAGGTCTGGGAACAGTGTCTGTATTAGTATTTTTTACATCTAGGTATCATCAGAGCTAGGTGTACAACACAATGAGTTCCCTCATGTGAATAATCAGAAGGTGGCTGTGCAAACAGCAACAGGGAAATCAAAGTTTGCAGTGCAGGGGAAACCTTTGTGCAATGTGCTACACTCCACATGCTCTTTAAGCTGAGAGGTGACTTTGCTGGGGCCACCAAAGTAGCCAGCACACCAAGACAGCAGGCATGCAGGGACCCAATAAAGACCTTAGGAGTAGGAATGTCCTGAGGAACTCCTACTTCACAGCCATTAGCCACTCTACCAGGCAGCCATTACTGTTCCAGAAAGTCCATGAAACTGACTTCCTGGGGAATTCTCCCATTAAATAGATTTCAAGGAACTCCTTCTGGTAACAGGGTGCACAGCACAATCAGGCATCTAAACATAAGAATGCAATGAGATTTGGGCACCAAGTGGTTTAAACACTTGAAAGTTTCAGACATAATATTAATAATACTGCAAAGATGTTTAACAGACCCAACCAATGCTGAAAATCCCATCCCTGTTATATGGTCCAGTAATGTGATAAAAACAAGAGATTCAGGTCTTCCTTTGAGTGTACTCTTGAGATTTTTGGTTGCTCCGTGTCATCATCATAATTCCTATTTACTGCTGGTTTCCTTTTCTCCTTTCTTTTCCGTATCTTCCACTCTGAGTCACTTAACACTAACTTTCTGTCATTCATTTCTCTGATATCTTTGTTACCTACTGTCCCACAAGCCCATTCAGTTTATACAGCCTTACTCTATGTTAGTTTGTTTCCCATTTTTTTGCCATCTTCTTTTCAAATTCCTGAAACAGGATTTTTAATCCCTCCTAACCCAAAAAAATCTCTATCTTCAAGTATCACTTCAAAGCCACTTTTCTTCTTAGCTTACAATTGATTTGTACAATGCAGCACTTTGTGATGACACTAATAAAACAATAGCTTGCAACCCACATCTCATCTTGAGGCACTTTAAACGGTTATAAAAACTGAAGAGAAAGTTATATATAGGGATCACTTCATCCCTGGGTGAAATGCAGCTGTGTTAGGATGAAATGCAGCAGCTGCACAAAAGAATGCTGCAGCAGTTTATGACAAGAAACAAGGAGAATACTTTATCCAGCTGAAACCACTAACAGGATTTATGAGATAGAATAAATTTGCATTATATATATATACATATAGGGAGCTGACAAGGACATCAGGCTTTCCTCCCTTTAGCCTTCAGAAAAATACTTTGGTATTGCTAATGAACAAAAGTGATTAGGAACTTAGTTCCCTTCACATCCTCCTCCTCCCCCATTAGGATTTATATTCTTTTTCTTGCCTTCTGACAGCCCCCATGATTCTTGGCTTTGTATAGACTTGGAGGACAGAGTACCACCCATCCATTCTTCAGTACCACACTTCCCATCCCACCTATTTGGCCTGTCATTAAGAAGCTGAGAACTGCTGACTTGAGAATTAACAGATCTCTTATGCACAAGCACTGTATGCCCACTGAAAAACGTGTCTGGATAATGGTCTGGAAAAAAACAAGTCTTTAACGGCTCTAATATTAAGTATGTAGTATTTTTAATGTGGAAGATACACTATCAAATAGGTAGAGAAGAGGCAACAATCCCTTCCCTTGGAATCTATTTTGAAACTTCTGATGACTCCTAGAGTCGCTATGGGACAAATTTTGAAAACAGACTCTTACAAGCTTCTGCCTTTGGGTTCCCAAGCTAAGCTCTAGGCAGCATCTAAGCTTTCATGTACTATAGACCGAAGAGTGGCCTGAGATTGGAATAGCTGCTGAGCTCACACTGAAAAGGGAAATGTTGAGTCCAGCTGGTATTTAGAAAACTTCTTGCTCCCTGGATATGTTATAAAGTGATTTTTGCAATGTATCACTGCTAGTCCAGTACCTATAGATATTATTATTAAGTAGTCAGTGAAAGATCAGCTATACGTACCTATTCATGCTATATATTTCTGTTATATATTCTTGTCATGTATCTTCTACTGAATCACTATTGTTGAAGAGTGAAGAGCCCAAAGACTACAAAGCAGCTTTCAGAAAACAACCTGGGTGCCTGGTTGGACAACAACAGAACACGAAGTAGCCATGTGCCCTTCTGCCAAGAAAGGCAGACAGCACACTGGGTTGCACTTGGAGGGGTGACAGCAGGCAAAGGGAGGTGATTCTTCCCCTCTTCTGACCACTTGTGAGTCCACCTCTGGTGTGCCGGCTCCACTTGTGGGTTCCCCAGCAAAATGAAAATACGGATTTACTGGAGTGAGTCCAGCACAGGGCTACGAAGACGATTAAGGGCCTGGAGCACCTGATAGATGAAAAAAGGCTGAGAGCTGCAACCGTGCAGAGAAGAGAAGAGAAGCCTCGGTGGAACCTTATTTGTGAGTATAAATATCTGAAGGGAGGGTGCAAAGAGGGCAGTCAGGATGTTCTCAGTGGTGCCCAGTGACAGGCAATGGGCACACACTGACACACAGGCTCTGTACATCATGAAACACTTTTTTTCCTGTAACCAAAGTACTGATACCTGTTCCTCAGGGAGCAGGTGGAGGCTTCACCCTTGGAGATATTCAAAAGCCACCTGGACACAGCTTGCTATAGGTGGTCTTGCTTGAGCAATTGGTTCGGACAAGATGACCTCAAGACGTGCTTTCCTACTTCAACCATTCAGTGACTCTGACTATTTCAAGAAGTCTGTACAAATAACCCTGAACTGACCCAACAGTAAGGAGGAATATATCTCCATCAGCAACATCATACTTCCCTTAGTGAAGAATTTCAGATGACGACTCACTGTAAGCTCCTCTACATGTCTTTTCATCTTGAGGAAAACTAGCACTATCGATTTTCAAACTCAGAAAGTCACAGGAAGGGCAAGAATAACACCAAGGAGAGGAACAGCTAATAGGAAGTATATATGTAGCAATTCCAACTGTGCCACTACTGGAAACTTGCCATAACTTTATACTTGGAATTATAAGTGTTATCTTTGTAGCTGGAGCAACTTTTTTATTAGATTGCTAATACTTTAATCAGCAGAGCAGTAAATTCTTCAATTTGTACACAAGGTGTTTCTTCACTGCACATAAAGTGCCAAGGTGTTTTGTCTGGTACCCTGCTCTTGAGAACTGGTTTGAATCTGGATGCAGCAGATGGACGCCACTACAAGTAGCTTGCAGCTACCCTCTGTCCTTGCAAGGTTTTGAAAATGTCATCTCTTGCAAGGCTAGGGGAGACTTCCAGACAGCCTGAACTCAATCAGCATACAAGATGTCTCTGGAGTGCCCTGACATTCAGAGGGCTCCCAAGAGGATGTAATCCTGGTCTGACCATTAGTTTTGACTCGTGCATTCATAACTCCAATTAAATACAAAGATTTAATGTCTCTGGAAGTCAAGGTTTTCAAGCTCAGTATCCTAAACTGCAGGTCAAGTTCCAGTCTTCAATGCTTTGCTTAGATTTTCCACAATACCCAATGTGGTTTGCATGTGTGGGGTACTGAAGATAATTGGTCAGACAGTAATTGGAGCTCGGCAGATGAAAGGCACTATGGAATGCAGGAGAATGCTTCATGTTATAATTTGAGTGAAAATGTAAACAATACCCCAAAAGATAGATGTTGTCATCATAAACTTTCTCTCTGAATTATGCAGATAAGTAGAACAAAACATAATTCCTTATCAACATATTAATTATTCTTTGATTATGCCCTTCATGTTCTGTAGATGTTCAAATTACATATGGGCAATCAGATGCACATCAGAGAAACTCTACCCATCTGAGGTGGTCTTCATGCTGTGAATTTATATTAAACACTGAACATTAATATGAAAGTAACTCCCCTTGGAGATAATACTTTGATGTATTAATAAAAAAGACTTCACAGTTCTTGTTTATCATAAATTAAAACACTTCCTTTTGCAGTTCTGTGTGAGATGAGTAATTTGTAGTGCAGGGAACATTGATAAAACATGCCACATACAGCAGAATTCAAATATTCAAAACTGAGGTCCAAATCTATGTCTTGTGCAGAGTGAATGCAATGTAAAGTGCTGACCTCTCACCTGGTGTTATCAGTGTTATCTGCTGTTATCAGCTGATTAACACTACAAGCAGATCTGTCTTTAGGTCCCAGAAAGTGTTTCCTTATTACCTGTTTTCATGCAATTGCCTATGGAGAAAGATGTCCTGCGCATTTCTTCCGAAAAAGAAGAACCCCAAACAGCAGATGGTGACTTATTCACACAGTTTGTAAGAAATTGTCATCTAATTAAAATGCAGGAGCAGGAGGCTCCTGACATTATCCTGAAAGCACAGGCAAGACCCGTACCTACAAACCCAGTCTTTTTTTTTGATTCATAACCATACTATTATTGTTGCCATTGAAGTATATCAACATTATTAACATTTCATCACGCCTCGAGACTGTAGTGAAAAGTCATTTATAAAATGAAGGTTAACTTTATTTGTGGATAGCTACTGTTTTATTATGATTATTTCTGAGAGGATCAAGCACCCATATCTGTTTAATGCTTTATTCCAGTTGCTGTTTTCTGTAAGAACATTACTAAGAAAAGCTACCATGATGTCTTTTATGACACTATCAAGAAATGAAATTTCAGTAAATTAATACTCAGGACAAATCATTATTTTCTTTCATTGGACATTCTGAACTTGGTCTGCCTTGAGCAGGGTTTGGAACAGATGACCTCCATTGTTTAATGGTTGCACTAATTTTTAAAATTATTTCAGTGATGAAAGAAATAACATATGCTTACAAAAAGATGTTATTGTGAACTAAATTTTACCCTCTGCTTTGGCTATGCAGTGCTGTAAGAACAGTGGAGTCACACCAGTGTGTGTTTCAGTATGATCTAGTCCAGAGCCACTAATTACATGGCTGTGTACTGATCTTTGTAGAGTCATGAGAAAAAAACCAAAGAGATTAAAGGAAATAATTACTCACCTACTAAAAAAAGAACATCTTTCCTCACTGTTTTCCCAAAAGCACCCAATTTTACAAAAGTGCCTTTCAAACACTTTTCTCCAACATGTAAACAGTATTAATGTGCAAAAGTCAAATTAAGGTTCTTTTTTAGAAAGCAGTGGTGCTACTGCTTGGACAGCTGTTCAGTTTCCAACATCCATCATGTGATGGAAATTTTATTTAATTTAATATTTAACTTTCAATATCCAAGGCCAGAATTTTAAGGGTATTTAAATTTCTGAACTGGCAGGGTGCAGATTTTCAAAGATGTTCAAAGTATTTAACTGTCATTTACCTCCTCAAGCACACTGGATTATGATTTACCTGTCCTGTCTTCTACTATCAGGTGGCTGCAGGCATTTTTTTGTGCACTCCAGCACATGCACATCTAAATGTTTTTTGAGCAACCAAAGGGATGATACAGAGCCAACAGTTTTACCAGTGAACTCAAATGTTTTGGATATGTGACCTAAGAAACTTCCACGATTTTTCTTCACATAAATAATAATTAGATTTTTTTTGTTCATTCCCCTTTACAATGAAAGCTGCAATCCATATGGCTGCAGAGCAATACACAGAAAACAGGCTAAAACAATTCTTACATGATAGCTGTCCATAAACATTTATTCATTCACACTGGAGGAAAGAAGGAACAGACAACTTGGCTATGATGGTATAGTTATTATTTTTAGCCTTTTGGCTGAAGCCTTTAGTTTCCTTTCCATACATTTTTAAATCGAAGGCCATAGGGGTTTTATGTGTTCCTCCAAGTAGAGAACAGACTTTTAATGTAGCAAAAAATACTGATTTTCCATTCTGCAGCTCACCTAGGTCTGTTTCCATCTAATAAGCCATCGTACAAAATAACTATTTCCTATAACACAAAATTCTGCTATGGCAGAAGTAACGCTGGGTATCCATAGTACTGACGCTTCTCATTTCCTTACCCTTGTTACACTCCAGAGCAAACGGGAACCAGATCCATTAGAACCCTGTAATTACTTGACAATAATCATTACCAGCAATGAAGCAGAGTTAGCAAAGAACTAATCAGCACACCACCCAGGACTAACAACACCCTACACTTCTTTCCTGTTATTTTTAGCTACAAGCAGGAAAGACATAAACTGCTCTTTTATCAAATAGCTTAGATAAGGTAGATGTTTGCCGTTATCACTCTATAAAGCTGGACTCTGGCCTTCAGCTATGTTCTATATATTAACCTGGAAGAAGACAACAGGAAGCCTGGAGACCTACCAGTGCTTGCTCCCTGCTGGTGCCAGAGAGTGGATCTGTGGAGTACCCATCAGGAGACACCAAAGCTACCAAAGAAGCACAAGCCTCCTACTTTCATGTCAACGTCTCTTGCTGGATAACAGGAAGGAATACAGAGGGGCTGGCTTAGCAAATGTCAGTGAAATACGGACCCTGTCACTTTTTAACTTGCTGGATGGATTTCAACTATTTCTTAATCTTCCCATAGCTGATAGGAAATCACTTGGATAGTTTCAGTTGCCATCTCATGGACGCAGTCCCTTTACTCTAACTGCTGGAGAGCACATTCTCACTTGCCTGAATCATTACTGGCCTGACTGTGGGCAAAGATGGGTTGTTCTCTGGACAGTGCTAGCAGCTAGATATTTGGAAAGTAAATGACTAATCCCTTGCCCAGCTAGACTTCTGGTGGGAAATGAGACACATCTCTTAACACTTACACTTCAGTTTAAAAATGGAAAAATTATTCTTCCCTTCTTAGGAAGCAAAATTGTTAGACTACATATGCTGAAATGAGTACTATGCTCAAAATATGCTCCAGATCCATGACGGCCACATAGTTAGCTTGCATGAGCTCATCTTCTTTTACCACTTTAACAAACACGTGGCCTCTTAAACGGGAGGTATTCTTTTTAGTGCAACTAAAGATTTAGTCCAGCCATTGGCTGATCTCTAAATTTACTGATTTCACAGTATCCTCTGCCCACAGACAGACACCAAACACTTCCTTTTCCAGCTGATATTACCCAGTTAGAGTCAGAAGTTGCCTTAAACCATGACCTGATTCTGTATCAACTAGAAAGCATTCACCAGGAGATCAATGAATATAAGCCCATGCTATAATTTAAGGTCAGTTTAGTCCAAGAGAGAGAGGCTAGCTAAGTAAAAATAAACAAATAAAGATCATGGGTTTTAATAAAAATCTGAGAAGAGTGCTGAAGTGCATACTTGAAATATTTCCTCTGAACTCCACAGCGTGGCTGGCACACCATGGGTTTAACACTTGGTGCCTGTTCAACGTGTGCTACGTGGATGCACCAGGCCTGCACACACACACTTGCCAAGAAGAGTGACAGAGGTAATGTGACTGTTTCTGAAAAATGAAGTGCTTATGGCTTGCTCAGTTTCAGAGTATGTTTCATAATCTTCAACACTCCCAATGTGTCACTCATGGCTTGCAACATATTCCTTCTGAACAGAAGCTGCTTTGTGCTCATCACTGAAGAAGCATGTGCTGTGCGAGTGCCATACTGTATTTTGGCAGTAGCTGTTAGAAGTAAATTTACAGAGGATTAAGAAGATGGAAGGCAGCATGCCTCACACTGTAATTCTGCAAAGCATTAAAACACCCTGTTTAAAGAAGAGATGAGAGATGGCTGCTATTCAGAATCTTGGGGCCTGAGGTTCAATTTGTTTTAACCAAATTTGCATTTGGTCCTTGAGAAGTCTCTGAACAACAACAGCTGCCCTTGCCCAGGAGGAGTGTGTGAGGACACCTCCCTCCTTTGGAAATCACCTTCAGTGCAAGGTGGGAGCTGTCCCCAGGGGCACAGAGCCACTCAGGCCTGCTCCAGAGGGAAGCTCCCACCAGCTGCTATGCTGCCTCTGGGATTAGCCCTTCCCCATCTCCAGATGTGCTCCATGAAGTACAGGATTCCAGGGCTGCCCTGGGTTTATGTCCCGTCAAGGCCAAGAAAATGAAAATATGTGCTGAGGACATGAGACATTTTTGGCTGTCCAGAGCTACAATAATGACACACAGATATGCAGATAAACACAAAGATTGAAATTTGGTTGTGTATGCTATGAAGGAAACATTTTTTTTCCAAGCATTTTTTTTTCTAGACTTGACCTTGGTCTGCACTTTTAAGAATCTGACATTTTTTGATGGTTTATTTCACTTTCAGATTTTGGCAGGGTGTAGCCTCAGATATGCCAAAGTATGATGAGATAAGTTATTCTCCAGACAGAAACAGAAGCAGAAAGCAGGCAGCTGCCTACAAAAGATGGTCTCTCCTATAGATTTTAGCATAAAAAATGCCAGGCTCAATTTTTGAAAGGTAAAGACTAAATCTGACTATAAAATCTCAGCAAAATGGCAGTTAAAGATTTCAAATAACCACCTTAGAGTCCACATGTTGCTCTGAAACCACTGGTTAAAACAGAAGACATGATAAAGGTATTTGGATTTAAGAGATAGGCTATATTTTGCAGGGAGCGTTGGAGTTTTAAAGTTTTTCATGTTTTGCCTGATGCTTTGCATTTTGCAGTGGATTTTTACACTATAATGGTAATTAGAAATTCACAACCCACAGTATTCTGTGGCCATGGCATTAGGCCCTGAAAGCTTATTTATTGCTAAGGAATCACACTGGTGTACTGAAAATTACAGTTCTATATTTTCTGGTACAGCTTCACCTTTAAGAACAAACAATAAGGAAAAAAAAATCAGCCTGGAAGCCACTGCTTTATCTGCACTGAAGGATGTGCAGAGAGGGCAACACTGTCAAAAGGTAAAAATTATAATTGTGATGCTCCATTGGCTGACTCTGATTTTGGGAAGAGAGTTGGGGCTGTTGTTAATCTTTCCATAACTCCAAGCCAAAGACAATTTGAGGCTGCTAAAAGTATCCTCAAAACTGAGACTACAAAGCTCCTATTTGTTGAATGTTTTTCAAAGAATTTCCTTCATTCATTGTTTACCAATCGGGCCTTTCCTCACCAGGGGTAGAAAAACATAACGAACACTTTTCACCTGCAAGCTCAAATCCCACTGGAAAGAACTTTTTCAGGAAAACGTTATTGTGGTGAGGACTTTCAGGGAGTGTTGGAGTTTTAAAGTTTCACATGATGTTTTGCATTTTTCTTCTAAATGAACAGGAAAAAACTCATCTGGCTCTCATTTGAATTCTCAATAGACTTTAGAGAGGAAATTCCAAGCAGAGCTGTATTCCTGCACCTAAAATCTACGTGGGAATGATGCAGCATGCTTGTTTCAAACTAAGAGCAGCCAGAAGAAGCAGAGCTCGGTCAGTGACACACCCGTGTGTTCCACACAACAGTCATGGTCTCAGCAGAGGGGCTGGTTATATAAAACAGCCTTCAACAGGACATATCAGAACCTAAATATCTAGATGACCTGCTTTCACAGCAGCCATTCCATCATGCATGCAGAATATTTATTAACACACATGGGGATTTTTGGATATAAAGAATGGAAATCATCTCTCTCATCTGCAACTGCACTGGAACTATTAATCCCAGATGCTACTGAAAGCTAGGGAGAGAAGGGGGTACTTCCTTTAAAATATTTATCTAATTTTAAGGTTAATGTCTGAAAGAGGTAAAATGGCTTGTGCACAGAAAGGGTTTATTCTTCTCTATGGACTATACAGAAAATTTGGGAGGAGCAGGCTAAAGTCATTTCCAGTGAGATTCTTCTTTGAGGCACATCCTGTCAATGTACTGTGTGACTTAAGGTCCCTAATTTCACTTAATTGCACCTGATAGTCACCATTTGCAATGGTGGTACAGTGATATGTCATCCCATGCTTGCAATGGATTTGAGATTTATGTGGGAACATTCCTGTGTAGGTGCTCAGTGTTTACCACAAACAGCATGTATTTCCCACACAAAGCATATCATAGAATTAGCTACCTGACCTTAAAATCCACTAATCTGAAACATAAACAACCAAATAAGTACCTATGCTGTTCACCCCCTAATCACCACAATGACTTATTGATGAACAATTAATCTGCTGATTTCCATATATATCTCTATGTATATATTGCATACATATGTATGTATGTGTATATATGTTACATGTATATCTCACAAGAATTCAGGTCACATTATCAAGATTCTCCTCCTGCAGTTGATAATACACATTCTTGGTATCTAGGTTTTCTTAATTGTTTTATAAGATGAAGTATTTCAAGCTTATAAACACTCCCAGTACTTTTTGGAATTTTCCAGCAAAATGCTTTTCTTTCCCTAAAAATGTGGGCTGTCTCTGGACAAAGACATTAGCTCAAAGCATGAGGCGGGTTCCAAGCTAAAGTCAGGTTGAGGGCAGGTCTTCCCAGACAGATGGGTAGGCATCTCCACTTTCCAGCTCCCTAAGAGCCTGTTCCTACTTCTCCCTAGACATAACAAGTGAACTGATTGCTCAGTGCACAACAGAGACTAATGTGAGAATGTGATCCTGGCAGAGCCTCACCAGAGGATTCTTGTAATTGATGTGAAGACAATATAACTGATTTGTAGACACATCACTCTGCACCACGGTTGCTGCACCAGTTTCCTACAACTGTTGTTGATTGCCTTCATCCCCAAGCATTTTTGTCTCTCTCAGTTTAGAAACTCTGGGAAGAAAGTCACAATAGCAATTTGTTTGTGCCATGCCTATTTGGCATGCTGCACCGCACTCTTACACAAATAAATAGGGAACACAATGTAACACCACAGCAGCAGATTTAACTAAGATCCAATTGTGCTTGGTGCCATCTGAATATGGGAAGAATGTTCCCTTAAATGAAAAATCTTCCACAGAAAAACAAGTCCACCCTTCACAAGTACGCACCATAACGTGGGACCATACACCATCTTTGCCACATGACTTCAGTGGTAAGAAACTGGCCTGTCGGAGCATTTCTCCTCCAATAGGCAGCACTGCTCTCTATTGTTCCCTCTGCACAGATCCGAATTTGGGGTGCCTTTTAGAGCTAGTATGAAGCCAGTCTTTGCTAGAGAGTGGTAGCCTGTAACCAAAACTACCTGTCAAATAAGTTACCTTTGGCTGAACCACCAGTGTTTGGATGCAGAAGGATACTGGCTCTTGATTTATATTATGAGATTGTAAGCAACTAGAACAAATAGCTTATATTTCAAGGTGCAATTTATGAATTTAACTGTCTCATTCTTACTGAGTTCTTCACACCAAAAGCTCAGTGACAGCCTGAGTAAATGCTCTGACTTGAAACACAAGTCACCTAAAAAATTAATGATGAATTGTTTTCCCAAAAGTCTTAAGGACAAACACATTTCTAGGGCCTCTGAAGAGGAAATACCTCAGGGAGAATATTGTTATTAGGTGACACTGAGCAAATGCTTAAGCAGGAGCGATTGAAGCTGAGTGCATATCCTAAGGATTTAATGAGCAGCTTCAAGGAGTTGATGGCCTGAGGCATAGCCTCAGGTCATTAAATCTCAAATGGTTATTAATCCCTAGAAAATGCTTTCTGTCAAGGTCATTAGTGCTATTATACAGTGGAAATTGAGGGTCTATCAAGAAATTAGCATATAGCCTGTTTGCAGGAAAAATATTCTCAGAGAGCATGGGCAGGTCATTTCCAGGAAATGCTGCGTCCAAAAGCCACCTGGCTTGGCTGAACTTCCATGTCCCTCTCTGCACCACTTCTAAGCTGAGTGGCTCTATTGCAGAGTGGCACTACAGGAACTTCACAATGCACTGTGCACTTGAATCAGCAGCTCGGCATAACTCCAAGGGATAACATCTGCTGAAGTCCCTCCTCCTTAGCATATGATTTTAGGTTGGTGTCCTGCCCTACTGTTGTTTCTTAGAATAAATCCAGGAAATCTGATTCAGTTATGTGTACACTAGTGACTGTTGCATTTGACCAAAGGCTGAAACTGTACAGGTGTTGGGATCACTGCCCTTTTCTCAGAATTTCCTAGGATAAAGGAAACTTCACTGCCTTCAAGCAGAAATACCTGGAACTAGCCAAGAGACTGATCAGCAGGCAGGGAAGGGCAGGAGGTGGTGAGATCCCAGTCTGGGGTTTCCCTCTTGATCCCATATCTACATGGGGCACCTTGTGAACAAAACCTCAGTTTCACAGTCAGTGCTATCACCTTCCCATTAAGGATGTAAAGTGTTGGTGCACAGATCCTGTGACTTCTTATAAACAGAGTCGAGAGTTCCGGTGCATTTTTTGTAACTAAAGTCACGATTGGGTTCCAGATTTAATGGTTTTTTTTTCCAGATTCTGATGCTGGTTTGTGATTTGAATCTGCCAAAACAAATCCTGTAATTCTGTTAAATTGTCTTTGTGGATCACATTTTCCTACACTGTAACTATATCTACCACTGTGGTTGTTCTGAATTTTGAATTAGGTTTATTTACAAGTGTCCTGGAGATCTTATACAATATAACCGTTGTATTATAATGATCAGCGCTTGACTTTTAAGGTAATGCAAGAGATTGCAGTTACCTAAATCTCTTCCGTCTGCTCTAAACTAAGTAGAAAATCCAGAAAATTGTTACATAGTAGAATCATTTTGATTACATCCCCTAGGATGATTTAGGACCCCAATTATGCAGCTGTCAAAATTAAGTGATCTTTCCTTAGAAAGCAACAGTATATTATACTAAATAAAGAGAAAGAACAAAAGGACATCATGATCTATTTCATTCTTCTGACAATGTCTGCATTAACTGATCAATGCTTAGGCATGCATTCCTACTTACTGTTTAAGTGTCTTCACATTCACTGGCATCAGCTAATGCATCCTTACTAAATGGAATTTATGCAATTGTTATTTCAATTACACATTTCTACATCGGTGTCAGGACAAGACTCATATATGGGAAGCGGAGGCAAATTAATTCTTTTTTCTTTTTTTTGTCTGATTGCTTTCCTGAGAGATATTCATTGAATGGAATTCGTAAATTATTGAAGCACAGAAAACTACTTTCACCATAATATTAAGACAAAAACCCACAAATGCCTGTATAGGATATGACAATTTTTTTTGCATGTATTGGGTCCCTGATTTTTTTAAGCTTATCACAGATATGTTTGAGCACTGATACTGTAAGAAATGAAGTTACACTTTTAAAATGTAAAATGTAAAATTGCACTTTAAAAATATAAATATAGCTGGATATTTTTAGAAGGAAACTTTTGCTTAATTTAAATTTTAGACATCATTCCAAATACCTTAAAAAGAACTGCATACATATCACAGTAAAGAAAATTTTATTTGGCACTACTGGCTTAGGCATGGCTGTAAAGCCATAAATCAGATGAAGTACGTATTTGGACACTAAATTATTTTTGGACTTGGAAAATTCCAGTAATGCTATATTTTTACAGCAGTATATTCCTGTAACCTAGATCACAATCAAATGATACATGTAAAGTAATTTTCTTCTGAGGAAAAGATAAATTTAAACTCCTGTTGTAAGGGCTCCAACTGTGCAGTTTCACACTCACTTAAAGAAAAAGATTGTTCTCCTGATCAAAATTTTCAACAGATTCTTTGTCATTGAAATCAATGAAATCACTAAATATGTCTAACATTGATTTCTATCCTTGCTTTCCTGGATTGTGGCATAAGGCACACATAGTGGCATGTACTATTGTACTATTTACATAAGAAACAGATCTGACGAAGAACCACACATCCTTCATCTCTCCTGTATTTTCAACAAAGTAGAGAATTCCTTACTGCTGGGCTCCTTTTTGCTTTTATTTTCACCAGGATCTTTTCCTTCTGGCTCTCCAGCTATATTTTTTACTGTCTTGGTTTTCACAGCTATCCCACTAATGCTCAGGATGCTTAAGTGAATCTCTGTCAAATTTCATTCCTCCATGTGCTCTGCCACTGAATTTAGGAAAACGTTGAACTCCACTGCCTGTGAAAGCAGTCACATTTTCTTCACTGGATCGTATGCAAACATAAAGTAAGGAATAATTTGATAGTATTGGGACTGATAACAACTGCAGCCACATCCTGTAAAATGACCAGTTTAAAAAACATTAAAATAAATAGAGTTGGCTTTTTCCTCCTCCCAAGGATGCCATGCTCATTTTTATTTTAAAAAGACTTGATCTAAGAAGTTGAAATAAACTATGGAAAATAAGGCCAAAGTGGAGAGTGCAAGTTCATCTAATCCACTCTCTGTCAAAACCTGCAGGACTAATATTTACTCTTCCTTAGAGGAATCCTGGATTCAGGACAATTTCTGAGATACACCTGACTAAACAGGTTGCTTTGGTCTCAGACTGGCTAGGTGGCAAATTTACCACTCTTTGCTGAAGTTGATGTTTTGATGATACACTTCCAGCTCTGTTCTCGGGAGGAGACATTAACTTGAGCAGTGTGTGGCTGGAACGCAGTGCTTACTTTTCCAGACCTTGCATTTAACTGCCTCTGGATTGCCACACCTGTAGCAGAAACCCCATAAACCTCTCTTCTTTTCTTGCAAGCAGTATCTTATATTCCTGCCATGCTGCATCTCAGCACCATTTATACCCCTGCTCACAGAAATGCTGCCATTTCATGTAATGCTGCTTTCCATGGTGCATAAGGGATGCTGGATGATAACCTCAGCTGCAGTGCTCAGATTTGTTAACCCTCACTTCTTCTGATGAATACAACAGTGCAGATCTCCCCAAACCATCACAGGTTTGTTTGGATCAGAGGTCTGCACAGCTGTGAGTTTCGGAAGGCACAAGAGTGGATTCCAGAAAAGCAAAACCACCAGTGAATGAAAAGCTAAGAATATACTTTGGGTGAAGCATGGAAGAGGGAATTGCCAATTCCTCAAATAACATTGTTTATTTAACAGTATCCTGTTGAGGAGAACTACGTAACTGCAGTGACTCTGAGTAACTGTGCGTACTTATGTCGTGATAATGTGATGGATTATTGTGAAAGTCTACTCTCAAGGGAGCAATATTTGTGTCAGGCAAATACTGTCTACTAAAAAGTCCATGGTTATCCCTCACAGGGCACAATGAACAAAATGTGTGTCTGACCAGCCAAGAGTATGTTCTTCCAAATAAAAAAGTCCCTACATTATAATCTTAGCGATAAATACAAACCTTGTGATTAGTTCACAGACAATGATGACTGTGCTTCTCTGCTTTGCCAAAGAAAGATATTCAGTCAAATGTATACTTGCTTATTTATAGTTCTTTGAAAAAATTGACAGAATTTGAGGAACAAAATCTCTCTGTGTATAACCAAGTCTCTACATTTAGCTGGTGTTTGCAATCTGCAGCACACATAAAGTAGTCAAGAAGCATTAATTAGTATTAACTAATTACTTCTTGTCAAATTATTGTTTTTCTTCAATGCTCAGGCCATGAGCATTAATATGCCCCAATAAACTTTCAGTGCATCAATGCAGAGACAGCACTCCTCCCCACTGCCTCCTCTTTTCCACTTCCTTTTCTTTAGAATATTTGAAGGCTGAGGTAGTAGAACACAGAGATGATGACACTTAGTCTCTCTTCGAATACAGACAGGCTTTGAAGGAAAGCAGTGTAGGCTTATCCCAGAAAACCAGATTATTTTTTGGAAAATGTTTCAACTTGCAGAAACATTTAAACATTAAAGTGGTAAAGTTCACTGAGTGTGAGCTTTACCAAAGACACCTCCTGTAGCACTAAACAGCACAGATCTCCTTCCTCACTTAATACCTCAGTTTCATGCTTCAGTTTACAGTCTGTCTTGATAGTTCATCCTATGTGTGATGAACAAAATCCAAACAGAACTTGCAGAGAATTGCATGAAAAAAATCCTCAAATGTTCTCTACCATTGTTTTCCATTTTTAATGGTAAGCAAGACATCATAGTCAAATGAGAGAAAAATACACATGCAAAAAGAATAATCTAGAAAAGTAGTCTTAGAGAAAGTGTCTGTCAAGGGGATGAGGTACAATTGCTCTCTTTCATTAATTTTTAATCACATCTGACAATTGGCCTCAAAAATCTCCAAGACTTTATGATGCCTCAAAACGAAAAGGGCAAAATGCTCTCCTCCATCATTTTGGAAGACAGCAGGGCATCTGTGGTAAATGTAAAGCCCCTCCCAAAGCAGCCTTAAGGGCTGAATGCTAAGGGAGCTGCTCGAAGGACAGCAATTAGCCATGACACCAGTAGCACCAGCTCATTTTTATCACAATGATACCATACCCCTAAGGCAAATATTGCTTTCAGGAGATAAAAAAAGAAAAAATGACAGCATCACAAATGAGACCCCAGGAATGTTAAGATGGAAGATCTCTAACTGAAATACAATAAATAGCTTTACTGTGGGGTTTTACCTTTATTTATTTAGTATTTATGTAGTAATTGTTTCATCCATAAATCTACAAAATTTGTAAGTTATTTAGATCCATTCTGCCAGACACCTTTTCAAGTAATTTTCTACTGAAAAAACCTACACTAGCCATTAACTAAAAATTTAAATCATAACCATAGCCAGAATCTTTTTCTAAAAAGCAAACTCCAGACTTCCAAATCTGACTTGATCTATCTCTTTACTATTATTTAATAAAATGGGCACATAGAATTGATAACACTTTTAATAGTTTGCCACTTTTAAAGGTGGAAAAGTAGCAGATGACTGCAACAACTGTCACTTCATAGGTGCAATGTACTGATATAATGTTAACCATCTGTGAGCTGCATAGGTGTTTACTATGCTTGGTAAGTTCAGACCAAATTCATCACTGGCTGGGCTGTAACACATTAGGGATGAACTGGTAGGGTGAGTCCCACATTTTCCTCATGATGGAGAAACAACTGAATTGTCAAATTGCTCAACAATTTTTCACTATAATAATTTTAAAAAATTACAGCAAATCTAAACATGTATAAAATATTTATGTCTTCCTTCACAACACAACTCACAGAGCTTCACCCGCTAATTTCTTCATAAGTCTTTTAATTTCTGCATGCATTACAGAATATTTGTACAACCGCTTCTTCAAGAAATAATATTCATACTAGCTATCTCTCTGGGACAATCTCCTGCCCCCCCAAATAATTTCAGAATCTACTGGCCAGTTTCAGTCACATCTGACAGGAGGAGCCATGTCTTAAAAATATTACTTTTTTGAAAAGCTGATGCTGAGTACAGGAAAGTATACAAATTAGCACTGCAGTAAGGGAAGGGCATTTGTGGGGTGACCCACAACGCATGCTGAGAAGCAGCAGACAGTTGGCTGCAGAGTACACAACATTCTTCACCACCATCTATGTCTGCACCACTTGCAAATATTTAAGGGATGGGAGAGAGATCTGGGAAGTGACATGGAGCAGGAGAGGGACTTGTTTTCAGTGAGGTGAGGGAAAGGAATCCAAATTTGTAGAAAACCAGGCTGCACTGATGTCAGCACTCAGAAAGCACTCAGAAATTCATTTAGCTCAATTTTACAATAATGTCTAAGATGGAAATAAAGGTCAACAACCACTAGTCATCCCTGGGTAATGGGCTGTTCCAATTTTCAGCAGCTCCAGGATGACTCACTCGAGGAACACATCACTGCTGCATTCTTTGCCAGTGTTGCAGGAGTGACCACATAATGCCCCCATGGCACAATGTCCTCACACTGCTCTCAGCCTCATCCGTCCCTCACTCCCACTGCTTTCTTCTTTAGAAACTCCAAGAGAAAAAGATAGTGAGGGGCTGTGTCACTGAGTAAGAGCTCTGCAGCCCACCCCTGCCCCAAGCTACGTACATACTTGCCTAGGTCAAAAAAAAATCTCATAAAGGAGTAATTTGCAAAAAAGGGCCTTGGAGCATCATATTTCCCAGTCCTACAGATCTACCAAGCTCCAGCATGAATGTCTCTAGAAGAGACAACAAAAATGAGGACATACTCATGGCCATATTAAACCATCAAGCGACCAGCAATTCCCCAAACACACATCGAATTCAACATCTCTGCAGACCCATCCTCTGTTTCACAAAACATTTCACAATGAAAGGCTGTAGAAAGCCCAACTTTTATCCATACCAGCCAAAAATATGTAACGCATTCACAAGAACAAAGCTTTTACTCAGCATTTTTTGTGGCACGAAGAGACAAATTTGCACAACTGTTGTCATCATTTATATTTCATTACGAAGCCAAAATCAGAACCTTGCAACAGTCAATGATGCTCAAATGTTTAATGAAAAACTAGCTGGTGTCCTACAGAGCTTACAGTCCTCACAGACAGGCAGAAAACAAAGGATAAAAACCCAAAAGCATGGAGACTTACGGATGGTCATCCTACGAAGGGAGGAATTTAGCTCTTCTGAATTAAATGTAGGAGATATGAGCTCAACCCACTCAGAACAAGCAGAGCCCAGGACTGCCTCTCTCTGGGGGGAGTGCTCTAATTCTTGGGCTATTATGCAAGAGGAAGATAAGTCACATCCATCTTCAAATGAGTAAAACCCAACTGCATGGAACTGCCAGCATTTATTTCCTATTGTTCCTCTGTAATCCCAGTGGAAGAGGTATTTACTTGAATGAGGCAGACTGAATCATCCTTGGGTGGGTGGATGGATGGATGGATGGGCTGAGAGGGGGAACAGATCTTCCTCCTCAGATCTTCAGTAAGCAACTGCTGCTCTCCTTAGACTGTACAAGGAATTTAAGCAGTTGTGAGCAAATTGACTGGACCATCTGCTTAACCCCAAGTATCTAAATCCTGAATTAATTGGAGTGAGTTCTCCACAAGACACATAGTCTCTCTAGCAAATGCCACTGTTCCTTGATTTTTCAGACAAATACAACGGTATTGCTAATTACAATAAGCCTGACTTTCATCTGGAATGAATTAGTGTTGTTGCTGCCTATGACTGACCTAGAAAACCCATGTAAGACTGCGAGATCCTTGCAAGAAAATGAGGCTCTCTGTTAGCTGGGGCCTTGTTTCTAGGAAGACCTGTTGCTGAATGTTTTAATCCAAAAGATTAAAAACATTATTTCACATTATGGTGTCTGACTTAGCACAGTAAACAACTTTTAAAACCACAATCTAGAAACAGCGCCTTTGTCCCTGCTTGCCATCAATGGCGGGCTTTTTTCTCTTTCATTTTTTCAAAATTACCCAGAAAAATACGATAGGATAGACCCAGGAACCAAGCACTCTTTCAAAAGGAGAACATAATTTAATCTTTACAACAGAGAACAGAAAAGCGTGGGTTTTCTCTGACTGTGGATTTCTTGTAATTTCAGTGAAGATAAATATTTAGATAGCAACCAATGGGATATTTAATTGTCAGGAACTATCATATTTAAAGAAAGTGCTAGAGATTTTCAGACTTGTTTTCCAATGTGTGTTGACAACCCATTCCCATCATTTACCTTCTGTATGACATATAAATACAATCACTGCTGTAATTTGTAAATTGTTAATATTAGGACTGTAGGGATGGCTATGCTCTCAGTTGTACATAAAAAAAAGCTTTTACATCAACATCTGGCTGACCTTCATTACTTTCCCATCCATTATTTCTACTCCTCCTCTTTCTCCTTGGCCTCTCTATTTTTTTCTTATTGTGCTCCCGTCTGATTTCATCCAGGAAGCTGCACACCCTGACTGCTCTTGGCTCCTGTGATGCTCATAAACCATGAGACAAATAAACACAGGGAGAAAGGACAAAACCAAAGCAGGAGGAGGTCTGCCAAACCTAGCTATGTGGATCCTCCAGCTGTGCACATAATTAACCCGTGGCATCATCTGAACCGAGACACAGCATCCCACCTACTCTTTCCATCCTCTCCCTGCTCAGTTTGTGTGAAAATGAAAGCTCTTCAGGTCAGGATGAAAATTTCTCATGAACATGATCAGCACTCACAGAAGTAGGACTGGCAATGGGACAACTGGCTGCTAAATAATACAGTCCTCTCTCAGGAACTAGCCCATAGATCTGACAAACCCACAACGGGTAGAACAAGGGTGTAAGAGTTCAATTTCAGGAGCTATTCTCAGTACTGCTTACTCTTTGGGGGAGGTTTTTCACATCACAGCTTGTCTAAGTGTCAAATAAATTCTATAATAATATCTAGTTCAAAGAGATCCTGAGAGGTGTTGCTACTTGGAACTTCAGATCTCTGGAGGGAAATTATTACACCCCAAAGGTATGTAATAACCGGAATTGCATGGATAGAGTCTCCAGTTGGTTACCAGTGAAGTTACAGATTAGATACTAGGTTAACATATGCAGCAAAGGAAGTTGAGTAAGAAATCATGTATCAGTAGAAATGTATTTGATGACTTTATTAGCTTGTCTTCGTCAAACTCTATTGAGTTTTGAGCACAGCCACAGAAACACCCCCAAAAGGAACAAAACAATGTTATTTCTCATATGAGAAAAATAATTTTACTCAGAGAATAAGAAAATAAAACAACTTCTCACGAAGAAAAATGACCTTGTAAGATGATGCAGCTCTGAACCAAATTACACATATTCAACTAATCAATAAAATACAGTTGTCAAGGCAACACTGACATCAGAAGGTGAAATACAGAGGTCTGTCTTACATAAACATACACACATACCAATATGTTATGTGAACTTTTGTAATCTAGCAATGACTTCAAGGAAAAATATGTTTTTACAAAAGAACACATATTTTCCCAGGCCTGATAGATTTTTGTGTAAGAGCTTTTATGAGATTTTAGACAAGTTGCATTTTGTTTGATGGTCTTTGTTCTTGTTCTTTTTTTTTTTTTTTTTANTTTTTTTTTTTGAACTGGAAAAGAAAGGTTGCAAAAAATCCCAGCTTCCAGTGAAAATTTATTCTTGCTATAAAGGTGATTTAAAACAGTGACAATTGGATAGGAGTTAAAACTCAACCAAAGCATTTGAATATTGATCCTGAACATAGTTTAGACTTAAAAAACCCTGAATTTGTATATCCTATTTGTATTATATTATGCAGAGGGACAAGTTCTGAGTACAAAGACTAAATAAGAAAGGATTTTCTTTTCACAGGTCTCACAATTCTCATTGTATGTGTTTTTCACCTGCAAGCTCTGTTCTGCTGCCTTTTTCAACCACTATTATAAGCCCAGTGAGCTGAGCGGAATGAATCACAGAGCGGGATGTTATTGAGCGTGACTACAGGTGATACCAGCCGGCCCCCTCTAATCTCTGATTTGGTGTTTAATTTGAACAGATCATTAAACTATTTCTGAGCTTACCACCAGAACCTCTCAGTACATGTACAGGCTGCTGTTACAGGCAGTTTCTTTTGCTGTAGCTAAATGAAACCCAGGTTTCCCAGCAATGTTCACAACTTCTTGCCCCTTTTTACAAAAACTGTGGACAATACCTTCTGGTCACAGGACACTACCTCATGGCTCTCTAAATTACTGCTCATGTTTCACCTACCTGTGTGCTCAGCCACCTGGAGCTGGCAGATATTTTCCCAACTTGGATGCCATAGCAACCAGGGCTGAGGAATCAAGGCAGAACTATAGCTGTCTATTGAATTTGCTCTGGAAGTTCGTGTGGACAATATAAAAGTAATATAAATAAATAATATGAAGCATGAGGATGCTTGACTGCTGCCTTAGAGGTCCGCAAGCACGCTCATTATAAGTACTAGGCTTTCAAGACTCTATTTTCTGAAAGATAGTTTTCAAACAATTTTTAAAAATGAACTGCTTTGGCTCATTTAGCATCTAAGTTCACTGAAAAACTTGTTTGGAGATATCCCACTGAGATCTGGGTCAGCCTCCTAATTTTCAGTTCAGTTAAAAAATGAAACTAACTCATTATGCAGCTGTCTGAAATATTCTTGTAACTGCAAACCCATGGTGTTTTTACAAAGAACTGAGAATATGAGATGGTATTTTCAGGTATGTATAAGCAATTATAGTACAAACAAAATAGTGTCTCCATTCCTCATTGGGTTAAGTGATGAAAAGACTGACTGTTATGTGTGATTACCTCTATTAATTTGGATGTATAAATTAGGCATGTTCCTGCAGGTCTATGGAGATTAAATGCACTATGTAAGTGTTAAATATTAAGATAAATCTACATTTTGAATTCAGTGGCTCAGAAGCACAAGAGAGGTGTACATCACTGTGCCTCTATCAACCACATTCACTTCTTGTTATCTTGTGTACGTGTTCTTGCAAACCAAATTAATACAACAGAGCTGCTCATGCAGTTCATTAGCCACTGGTGGAGGGATGTGACAAACTAAACATCTCCTGAACAAATCTTTTAAATCTTCTGCTCAGAGAAGTTGTGGATGCCCCATCCCTGGCAGTGCTCAAGGCCACACTGGGTGGGGCTTTGAGTAACCTGATCTAATGGACAATGTCTCTGCCCATGGCAGGAGTTTGGAATTAGATGATCTTTAGGTCCCTTCCAACCCAAACCATTTCTATGCATGTATGAGTCTATTGAACCTTTCTTCTGTGACAAATGAGGGCCCATCTCCTGCTCTAGGTATACCAGCTGGGATGAACAGACATGGGAGAGACACAGAAGGATCAATACCACAATGCTATGCTCTGCTGTGCTGGAAAAGAAGATGCAGAGGTTCTTTTTGGAACTGGAATCTAGGTACAGAAATGGGGAACCCAAGGACACAGGCAGCAGAAAGTAGGTGCAATCTCCAAGTATTACCCTGAAACGAAGCCAGTTGAGACCACGGTGTGACTTTTCAATGGCACATCAGTGGTCATGGCTGGCAAAGGACTGCCATTTGCAGTTCTTGTCCCTGCTCAAAGCCTGTATAACAAGTGCTAAAGCACACAGTGCTCCTATTTCCCACAAACTCACCCCCAAAATGGAAGGGACATTTCACACTGAAGGGGTAAGTTCAGCATCACTTATCTCAGCAACACTCCATGAAACACTCCAGCCACCGACCCCTTTTGGAGGATTGCTGGTTCCCAGGCTCCTTCTGTCCAAACTGTTGGCTGCACTGGCAGATTTCAACAACTGAGACGGCCCTAATTAGAGATTTCACACGACCTTCCATTCATTTGCAATTCATTAACTCAATTCCACCTTTTATAGACATCTACCACTGGTTTTACCATCTCCACAGAAGTTCCCTTCATCAATCCTTTCCTTTTGTCTGTAACATCCACAGATATTACAGGAAATTTTAAGTGGCACAGAATGATTCTGTTTTACTGAGTGTACTTGCCATCAAAAGTATCAATAAATCAACAACCAGAGGTAATTAGGAATAAAAACAATGCTAAGGGCTTGATTTAAATACATAAATCCTGGAACATTCAGAACTCAACCTCAGCCCATCCTGTCCATCCCTGTGCAAAATGTTTAAACAGCAAGTGAGCTTATCTCTTCTAGATGTGTTTGGTGGATGGAAACTGAATTGAATGCAGCTTCCCTGTCTTTTATCTGCTTACATCAGAACCCTATTATTATTTTAACCTTACAATGACTTAACTAAAGTAATGTCCTAGCCAAAAAAAAAAAATTGCCTGGGTGGCCTGAATATTATACCTCCATATTTTTTATGAGGTGACCTTTCTGAGTTCAAGAAACCATGTTTGATCATTGGTTTTGAGTGGGAGTTTTGCCTTGTGAGAATTATGAGTGCATTACGTGGAAAGCCTACTTGATTTATGCATAATTTTTCACTGGAGGTACAAAACAAGTAGCCATCAACTTAATGCCCCTTAATGCTGAAGGCTTTAAAGGCTCACAAAAAGTCATCCTTTTTATGGAACAGCAAACAATCACGATTCTAGGTTAGGGTTATAAATGAGTAAGTAAATCACTTATGCACTGCCTTCAGTTGGCCCCCACTCTGAACTCATTTAGTACATAACAGTGTGGCTGTTGCCGTATGTCTTGTGCAGACATTCAGTGGGTGGTTTCATAATGTTCCACAGCCTACAAAGCTCCTGCTTTTTTTTTTTCTTGTTTAATCTAATTTACTCTTTTTATCAATATCTATAAGAAAACAAGAGTCAGCTGTAGGTCTACCACCCGCCCCATGCTTGTCACATGCTATATTACAAAGTACGAAAGGACAAAATTTGTTTAAAAATGGGATAATATGCAACATGTCTAAAATATGGTCTGTGAGACTTTATTTGTAAGAACTTGCACGCTCAGGAAGGCATTTTGTGGTGGCCACATAAAAAATGATTCCATGTAATGAAGAGATTTAAGAGCTGACTAATAAAAATGTAGGGTCTGCATGGGCAGCAGACTAAATGGCTGGGGCCTGACCACACCACCCTACCAATCCTTACAGAAGAGGAATGATCAGGGGATAAAAGTCCTCAAATGTGCTCCAAATTACTAGGAGAATGCAATCCCATTGGATGGAAAAACAAACTTGCATCAGCTTAGACCACTCTCTTCCCCTCCTGCCCAAATTCAAGATTAAAGGGAGACACTGGACTTACAGTGGATCTGTTTACCAGCACTCTCTCTCAAGGAAGAGAGACCACATCAAGGACTCCGTGATAAAGACAGATCTAAAAAACTAAGTGGGGCACTAAATTTGTTCTGGATCATCAGACAGCTCAGTGGCGTTCCCAAGGAAGGTAACTGGTACCTTGCCCTGGAACCCACGGCGCTATCCACTGTCCTCTTGAGTTAGATATACCAAAAAGCAGAAAAGGCTCAAACTAAATTAATGAAGAGCATAAGTAGCTATGCCTCTGTGAGGGTGCCAACAAGGAACTGTTCTGTGGGAGGATAACCAAAACACGCAGTGTCTGAAAAGGAAGTGAAGGAAATTAAGAAAATAGAAAAGCTTATAATTAATCTAAATTCCTGTAAACTTACAAATCCAAATCAGAGGTCAACAAATGAGTAAAAACAAAATGTCTGATAGCCATAAGAACATCCTCAAGAACAACACAGAGACAGAAAATGAGTGCACATCAAGACAGCATGAGGAGCAGTGAGACTGAAGAACCTGAGTGGGCTGAATGATAGTGCATGACAGGATGCTGTCCAGAAGAGAGGTGATGCTGAGTTTATTCTTGGGATACTGTTCAGTGCTTAACTGCTCATACTGCTCTGATAAAAATACTTGATAAATATGGGAAACTTCCTCAGCAGTTAGGGTACATCATAAGAATTTCTTGCTTGTTCAATCTTTTTCCTTTTCTTTTTCTTTCTCTCTCTCTCTCTCTCTTTCTCTCTCTGTCAATGAAAAATGTCTTGACTGTACTAAGTGGTTATGTCTGGAAAACTAGATGTGGTGGGAGACACACAATAATTTTCCCTTTCCCCAGGTTTGTTATGGATCTTGCATTGGACTTGGCATGCAATCATCAGTAGAGGACCCTGTGAAGAGCCTGAAGGGTACCAAATGAAGTAATATTGTCAATTGAAAAGTCCATTCTCCTTTCCATTTTTGTTAACACAGTAGCAGTGTACTTAGTGACTAGAAAACATATCCCCCACCCTTTTGTTTCATCATATGAAAATCTTGGCACTCATTCCCTGCAACATGAAAGCAAATGCCTGTAGACATGCCTGGTATATAACAAGTGCCTGTCATGCTGTGATGTGAGCTGAATTGATTTGAAGGCAAACACCTTGACAGACAGGCCATCGGAGCACACATAAAAATAACAGAGAGATAAACAAATAACACTGATGTATAGCATATCCCTGTTGTTTCTAATGTGCTTGGCAAGCTCTTTATTCCATATAAATAAAAAAATGACAGGAATTGTAGATGTTTTAGCAACAAATGTCAGAAAAACCAGTATCATCACCCTAGCATACAAATATCATGCGCTAAAGAGGGAGAGGGACAAGCTGTTTCTGCAAGCCTCACATACTGAAAACAGACTTTCCTCCCAGACCTTTCACAAAGTCTTTCCTCCCTCTTCAGTAACAGCACCCATCATCAGCCAAGCTTTTGGCAGGCAGGTTACAGAGACCTGTACCTATTTCTGTCCATTCCCCTTCAAACCTTTGCAAACCATAGTTTCCAAAATGTGCCCAGCACTAGTGGAAGCACAGCTTGCAACTCGCGGCTTGCTGAGACCCAGAAAAAAAGCAGCAAACCTCCGGCTGTGTGCAGTAGCAAATGCAGCAGCAAGACAAGTCCAGCATGGTCTCTTCAAAAAGTGCCAATAACCCCAAGCAGAACAGGATGTCAGGATAATGCAAAGAATCCACTTTTTGCCCCAGTTGTCCCTGCCATCAGTCACTGTGACCCCTCCTCCTAAGTAAATGAAATCAATCAGCAGGGATTTCTGTAAAATACATAAAACAGTCATCTTCCAGACTCTACCAGAAGATAAATGGTTCCAGACATTGGACTGCAGCCATTTTCCCACACATGCTACAGTGTTTTGTCATCCATATTGGGCCATAATAGTGAGTGGGTTTTACTTTTTTTTTTTTCCTCAGTCAGCAGCCAATGCTTCTGCTTCTAACTCGTACACTAAAACCACAGCAACAAGAGTAATTTTTCTGTACAATTCGTAATAGAACAGTTTCACTCCCAATCAGACAGTCTGGGGTCTTGTACAGAACTTTGACACTTTTCTGCTACAGATAGTATCATCTTATCGCTCCCAGCTGGAGCTCCACAAACCTTTTCAGGATTAAAGCATATCACCCCATATACACGCCACTGAAGTGAAATGAGCATGAAATTATGAGCTATGCAAACCTTATCTGAGAACCTGCTAACAAGAAATAATAGGATTGCTTACAATATCTCATGTTGACTTTTGTGCTAATTTCATAGAAAGATACAAGTATATGACAAAAGATGCATCACAGTGTGAGTTTTCAATTAATTTTAACGTATTTTCAAGCAAGTCCTTAATAATCTGTTAACATAAAATGCACTTTGGAAAGAACCATGGGGCTTTTTCATTATTAAGAAATGTGCAACCAAATTCTATCCTTAATTAAATCAGGAGTAATTTTATTAACTACAGTAGACTTAAACCTGACTTACATCAGTGTAACTGAGGGTAGGATTTACCCCCGGGGTGTTTATACACTGTAGTTCCAGTTAGTTTAGATCTATTTGGGTGGGAACTCCTTTCCCCTTTCCAGAAAAAATATTCTTGCCTACCCTTTTTCACCTCGCAGCTGGGGCCAAACCAGCCTTTTCTTCTAGGTTATTTTTCTGAAAGGTTATGAACAAATCTTATGCTCGACAGGAGGTGACCTTATTAAACAAAAAAACACCCTCTGTAGTAAGGGACACCAGCAGTTTTAAAGTTTGTTTACAAGTTTTTAAACAAGCCACCTCAAACAGATAAGCTTATTTACATCTTATAAATAAATAAAAAACTTTAAGTAAAAGCTATTTAATACAGGAGCTACTTATGTCTGTTTTCAAAGCTGAAAAGCCCTTTCAAATAGTATTAGCTCTTGTATTAAACATCCCTGTTCCAGTATAGAAACTTACTGTCCACAGATATCCTTGGGCTCCACTGTACCTCTGAACCAAAATCACTTTCTTCTTTACTTCATTTTCTGCTCTCTTGAAATCGGATTCCCAGTTCCTGACAGATGGCTCCTCTGTCACCGAGCTCCGCTTCCGCCTCCTTATCACTGCCAGCTAATACTTCCACGATGCTTAGCTGTTGTCTGCCGAGCTGTGCTCTACATCATTTCTACTCTGATCAATGCTCTGCTTGGTTTTAGGTTGGTTTCTAGTCCCGCCTCCTGCTCTTGAAGAAACGAAAACTCACAGCTGGATTTTCTATAAATCATCCCTTTTAAGAGCGGCTGAGCAACTATGGCAAATATTACAGCTAAGACCTGCTGCTCTATTTGAAACTTCAAAAACAATTCCTCACCTTAATGATGCACACATGAAAGTTAATCATGTACTAAAATCACTAATACTGAAAAATAGTGGCCAGATAATTGTGACCTTCAGGGCTTAGATGCTGATTAATGTAATACAAAACTCCTCTCTGTTCTGGGAGAGGGGGGGGATATGGTAAAACCTACTGCCTCAGTGAACTGCTTTATATAGTGCTGTGCTTTGAGCAGGAGCTTGTCATTCTTACAACGATAAATTTACATTTGCAATACAGAACTTTCTGACAGACTAGCCCAGTGTACACACTGTTTAGGCTAGCAGCCCTAAGCTTGAAAGAGACTTTACCATCACAGCAGCTCTTCTGAAGTGTGGGCAGGAAATACTTTTATTTTCTGCACAGCACTAAGTGCACTACACAGCGCTGAGCTCATTACCATGTTTAACAAAGCGTGGAGTATAAAAGCAAGGTGGTACCATAAAACCAGCACTACGAACTTTGTTCCCATGAAAACAGCAAAACAGAGCCGAATTTCTGTAAACTGTTAATTGTTCTAATCCTCCACCCTCCAGATCTTCTTAAGATACTGTGCTGTGGAAATGAAAAATGACCGGGCAGATCTGGATGCAGTCTGAATGGGCTGTGAAATCCTGGAGTTTTCTCTAGAGTTTTTCTATGGTGAGAGCTGCATCCCAGCTAAAGCGTTGCCAGGGCTAAAACCATCTCCTTCCATACTAACAGATGCCTGTGTCCTGGTGGCCCCTGAGTTCCCCTGATTGCTGCCCACACTAAACAGCAGCTGAGCTGCTGCTGTAGTCTTGATGAACAACTCCTCGGGTTTCCAATCAGGGAAGTGTGCAAGAGCAGCATGTGCCAACAGCGACTCTTCCCCAAGTGTGCCTCTCAACTCCCAACAAGCTTGGACCTGTGGGCTTCTCCTGACAGCTGCTCGAGCTGGACTATTGCATCACTAGTCTAGTCTTCTATGAGTGGATCTCATCCCTTTTTGAGTCTTGTCCACCCTACCCTACCGTGTTCCAAAAATGCAGTGGAAAAACACAAAAAAAAGCACATTTGTCTATTTATTCTGATTCTCAAACCACTTCATTACATGCCCCACAGTTCTCCCAAGTTCAGTTTTTCCACGTGATAGATGACTTTGTGGGCTTCTGCCAGATCCAATTTGACTGTCTCTTTTCCCTAAGCTGAAGAATCTCCTCTGTTTCATTCTGGGGCTGGTCAGCCTTTCTGCGCATCCCCGTAGGTACTGCTGCTCCCATAAGCTCTGCAGACTCAACCTCAAACCTTACTCCTAGTCCATGACTGGTATTTTTGAAAATATTCTCACGTTCTCTGCTTTCAGTTCTGCAGACAGTAAGTGAGGACAGTCAGTTGTCACCTTGTGGTCTCCACCACCACAGCACGAGTGACCTGAACACAAGAATTTCAGAACAACCACACCAAATTAATTTCCAAATGGTTACTAGCCTGGCAGGCCAGGAGAAAGCAGTATGGATTAAGTAGCCAGGAATACCCTGAGCCAAGGACAACACCACTCTGATGCAGCTACTACTCTCTTAACCAGCAGCCATAAGACACAGGTCCTGGGCCCCTGTCCAAGCTGTGACTCAGATCCGAAGTTCTGCAACGACAGTGCTCTCCTGTGGATGCACTGGTTCATCAGTGCCAGTAATTTGATGATGGAGAGTGAAATGAGCGTGGGTAGAGCACTATCCCTGCACCCAATCCAAATATGTAATGGCAAATATAGCAAATCTGCTTTCCGGGTGCTGTGGTACATGCAGTACCAGCTGTCAAAAAACCCCCCACATAACTGATTAAAATTACTTGTTTGACCTTTAAAGTGTATGTGAAAATCCACAAATGAGACCCATCAGTAGTACATATCCACTTGAATAATAACAGAATTTTGAATCCCTAGCAAAGGTTTCCAAAGAGATTAAATACTCAATACCACGGTGTGACAGGTACTATATGAATGGACATCTTCCAAGGACTTTTACAGAGCATTTTGTTTAATGTCTGGAGTAATGTTTATGGTACAGAGGGCAAGATTTGCTCTTTCTCTGCCCTGAGATTGCTGACCATCACCTGAATAACAAGAAAAAAAAGTTTGCTCCAGGTGGAAATAAATATATTTATTCGACATCATCCTATTATGTGCTTTAGTTCCAGAAAGTACACTGAGTTCTTTGGGGATGAAAAGGAAGATCTGCTGCTACCACTAGTGAGTGTTCAGTTCACAGGCTCAAACTAGAGCAAATCTCCAATAAGGCAGCAAAATGTGGTAGCATATATGATGGTTTATCAAAGGCAGCAAAATGTGGTAGCATAGATGATGGTTTATCAGGACTTTTTCTCTCTGCAAATCTTTTATTGGGCCACACGACCTGCTAACTGTGAACACAGCCCTACAGCAGCCCAGTATGGCTGAACTCAAGGCCATGGAACGAGCTCAGGTCCCAGGTAACAATCATCTGCATTGCTGGTCCCTGTTTTGGACCACTTCTACCAACTTCTTCCTAAGCAGTGTGAACATGAGTCTGTCTGTGCTCCCTGGCTGTGGGATCCTTCACTCTCCCTTTTTTGTTAGTACAGGTGCTGTCCCAGGGATGAAGGACAACAGGATAGTTCCTCCTGTCACTGTTGTGCAGCCCTCACTTCCCCCTCACCTGGAGACGGATGTGAGATTTGCTGGCACACCAAGCTCACAAATGGTTTCAGCTCCCCATAACTGCACTTGGGGAAGGAGAAGGAATAAATGACTTGCCATTTCCCCCCAGTGACTTGTAACTAGAAGAGCTCACATTTCTCCATGCAACCAGGATAGCCACGCCGGCTTGGCCCTGAACTCCTTTTGGGAATTGTATATATTTAATATGTCAAGCCTTCTACCATGAGGCTGTCTGGGGAAAACTTGTAACAGTTTAAAGGCACTCTGACTGTAGTATATTTGCCTATAATGTGGTAAATAGAATTATTAAAAACCTTGCCTTTTTCATTCTTAAAACTCTAAGGTACTCAACAACACATTATTTCTTCTTACTGTCAGATTTTGCTTTACTAAGACAGAATGCATGACACACTAGACAGATGTGGGAAAACCTTGAGTTCTTTAAGAAACAACTGGTATGAGGACACTGATGGAAAAGTGAGCAAGGTGAAGATGCTTATCTATGAAGATGAGCACTTGTGACTGCCTACAGATCTTCTGCACCACTGCTCTGCAGCCTTCCTTCTCTGAGAGTCTGAACATCCATTTTCAGCTGAAACTTCTCCACAGCTGAGCTACAACTGGGTACTCCAGCTCAAGTTTGCCTCATCAGTTTTCACCATCCAGTTGAAGGCAACAAGACCAGCCAGGAGATCTTCTCCTCTATAACAGCCATTTCCTCTCTAACAGCTTTTCCAAATCTGCTGATGGAAGCTGAATGGGAACTGGATCACGGGGAATGAGAACTGAGTGCAGCATCGCAGATGTGCCCCCCTGTGCCACATACTCATCTCTCCCATGGGAATACACTGCCAGACAGAGCTGATGGCCATGCTGCACTGCCAGCCCACATTTCAGGAGTGACTTGCAATTATTCTCCAGCCTGCAAACGCCCTCAAGCCTTTGATCTCCTCTGCTGCTCCCAACTGCCAGCCTCCCAGATTCTGCCAGCATTTCCTGCTGCTGTTCCATAATCACACTACCACACCACTGATAACCATGGTACGACTGCAAACTGAGCTGCCTGCAGTGGAAGGGCACGTGGAGCCAGTGCCCCACTGCATGACCCTTTCCTTTTATCCCACTTTCGTATTGCATGTTCTCTGCTAATGCTGGCAGAATCTGGAGGAGAACTTGAGCCAAAGGTTTTACTTTGTGCTACCAGGAATGGACGAACCCTGTTTTCAGGTTTCCCCTGGAAACACACCTTATTTTCTCCTAAAGATGATGGAATTCGATAAGTTATAGAGGTAAGGGAACATAAAAGGCTGCATCACTTTCAGCAAGAAGACAAGGGGGGAAGGAAAAATAATACCAGGTTATTACTACTTGAAACTCTGCATCAAAATGGATGCTTTGAGGCAAAATCAAAATAAAAAAGCAAATTGAAAGTTTCCTATCTAAGACAGAAAACTGTAATAATAACATGTTGAGCAGGGGATTTTTCTCCTGGGCAGCTGTCATGCAGTAGATGCTTTTACCTCTGACTGCCATTTCCCAAAGAGATCCTGAACTATTTGTGTATTGTGGTTGCTGCATAAAATAAGACCGTTGTGCTATCTCCACCTGATGATAAAGCCATACATTTTTGCTTTTTAATATCAAACACATTCTTTGAAATATCAAAACATACATTACCTAACTTACTTTTCAGAAAAACCTCTCTCATTTACATTTGGTGCTCATTTAGTCTTTCTTCTGCTGGAAAATCTCTGGAGTTCACATGGCATATCTCTGTGTCACATGTGTTCCCTTTAATAGCCAACATAAATGTTTTTCAGCTCTGGACTCTACATCTTGAGTCTCACTTATGAAAGCCAAGCAGCTCCTCTCTGCTTTACTCATCACGCGACCAAAGGCTGCCGGTCTCTCGCTTGTCTAGGGCAAAGCAGAGGCTCCCAGAGCCCAGCCCAACACAGCTCCCCTTGGTTTGATCTAGCTCATCAGCTGATAAATTCCATCCTGATTCCAAACACTCTTCAGCAAGTTCTGTTTCCCAATATTTTTCCCTTCCCAAGGACCCGCAGTGCCACGCTCGATTCAATGGCACCTCCCCGCAATGGCCTCTGTGCTCCTGCAGGCTGGGACAGTGTGGCTGTGTGCTCCTGCCTGTGTGACAAGGCATCTCGAGGGCCCTGAAAATGGCACTTGCCATGCTTCAATGACAGCAAGCCCTGTTTTAACATGAGGCTCACTTTGTGGATGACAGAGGCACAGTATTTCATTAGTATGTTAAAATGCTTCAAAGAGTCCAGAAATAAAAATTCTTGGAATTGCTGCATGAGTCAAAACTTTCAGAAGTTTGTATTAGAATATGAATCACTGGCTTGCTTCAAGGGAGGAAAAAAATTCTTGTTTTCAGCAGAAAGTTAATTGGGTGTCCTGAAAATCAGCAATTAAAAACACCATTAGTAGACAATAATCATCTGCAGTGCTAGTTTCCTTCTGTACATAAAAGGCTTTAAAAGGACAGAGTAAGAGAGAAAAATTCAGCATCAGCATTTGCCTCAAGACCCAATGCACCCAGGGGCTGACCCAGCATCCCTTGTGCAGAGAAATGAGAGCTAGAAAAGATATTTTTGTTGCTGTGAATAAAAGTTGGATTTCTGAAGCTAGATGCCTGCACCATTTAAAATTAACTTGTTCACAGAAAAACCTGAAATGTCATTCTGAGGGACAGCACCACCATGGCTATCACCCCCCATGCACATGTCAGAGAGAAGTGCCACCACCCTGGGCAGAAAATGCAGCCACTCTTCGCTGTGTAATGACACAAGGCTGGAAGCAAAGAATATGGTTTCCAAATTAAACAGCAGGAGTAATTTCTGCCAACAGGATGTAATTACTCCTCTTGTAAAAGAGCTGTGGAACACTTAATGGTTTCGAGCACTAACACATATGGAAACAGTGTTCCACAAATACCCAGCCAAGTGCTAGAGCACCACTGGCTTGGGAAGCAGTAAAAGGAGGAGAACATATCCTGTACTGCTCAAGACTTCAAGGGCCTCCTTCCAAACGCTGCTCTATAGGGACTGCTGAACTTTCTGTAACAGGTATGGTCACTGCCCAGGGTGAAATGTCTTGTCTCTCACAATAGCTGTAGATAAGGCACAGTGTCACAGTACTAAGTATAGATTTATCACCATCATATCTTAATGCCAGGTCTGTGACTATTTCAGGTAATTTATCTGACTAGACTGCTATCTTCCCAAACATATCTTTATGAGCAGAATCTGAGACTTCGTCAAATATATCAAGGTAATTCCATGGGATATATGGAATCTCAAAGTTGATGTGCTACTGATAATAATTTTCTTAAGGCCTGACCAAAATAAATTTTCAGATCAGAAATAAGTAACAGCATCTAAATGCATACATTTTAAAATTATGGCCAGAACATTCCCAGCATCCGAAAGCCCCTTCAAAGAAAATGTATTTGTTGACTGAAGGATGTTAGGCCTTAAATACCCTACAGCAACTCAGCTCACACATTTATGTGCAAAAATTCACAGCCATACTTAGGAAAACAGACAAGCAGAGCTCTCCATAAAGCACCTCTCCCGCCACAAGTTTTTTACTACTTTTACTACTGCAGACTGGAGCTTGGGAGGAAACAAATGTCCCAGCACCTTCTCCTTCACTTCCACTGAAAACATGAAGATTTCACAAAGCATCCATGTGTGCAAGACTTCCTGCAACAAAACCAGTTCCACTCACACCTCTCACAGAATATCATGCATTTCCCAGAGATTTTAAAGTGGGATTTGTTGAAATTAGGAACAGTACCTCCTATCACAGGAGAAAATTGTCCCTAATCAAGAAGAAGAGACAAAGCTTTTCTGCACAGCCCTGCTTCGAACATCAGCAGAAAAAAAGCTTACATGCTCATAACTCATCTGAGGAACTGCTCTGGAGCTTTACAGGCTGTAATCAAGATTCAGAGGTTTATTTTGAACAAGCACTTAGGGGAATGGGCATGAATTCTCCATGTTAGCAATGACCTTGTTAGAATGGTGTGGTTCTCTCATCTTCACACTGACTGAAGAGAAAACAAGTAAGTTTGGTTGGTGACTATTTCACAACATAAAATTTATTTTTTAAACATGCAAAGATTCTTTTTGAGCAAAATTCAGCATGATTGAAGTACGAAACATTGTCTTCCTGACCTTTCAGAAATCCAAAAAATCTAACATTTGGTTCTTTGGTCTGTTATGCTATTGACAAATTCATTTTCTTTCAACACACACATGCACAAAAAACTTTACTAATCATATTTCTATTACCATCATCCTTCATATCTTTTAGCACGATTTACAGAGAGGGAAAAAATGAAAGAAAAACAAAAACTGGCAGTACATTATGCAGCTTTGGGCAAAGAAGATGATGGATTCTCCCAAAGTAATTTCCTGCAAAGTGAGATTTGATATAAGGATCTTGATTATGTATGTCAGTGCTGGGAAGGTACCCAGACATGTAAGACTATTATTTACAACCGATGCAGCCAAGGCAGAGGCCACTACTGGGTTTTAGAAATGAAGAGCATTAGTTAGGGAACAGAAAGAAAGGATTTTTCAGAAGAATCAGAGACAGCAATATTTGATTTAACTTACAATACTCTACTACCTCCTAAAATGGTCCCAATTAGACCTATTTCTGCATACCACACTTGGTGAATGATGCCACACTTGGTCTTGTCCTCCTCTAACTCTCCTGGCAAAAGCAACAAAGACTTCCTAGCACTAAAAGGCCACACTGTGGTTTTGTTTTCAAAAATCACTTCTAGGAAAAATGAGAGGGTAAAAAAACCTCTCTGTGAGATACTCTGTATCCAAGGACAAAGCAGAATGGTTCCATATGAGTCATTTTCAGTCTTTGAAGGATTGACATTTGTGGTATGAACTCAGAAAATCATTACCAGTAATTCTGTCATTTCGAGTGTTTGCAGCACACGAGAAATAAGTGCTTCTAAAATGAAAATCCCATCCTAACCACTTCAGGAACACTTACAGATCAACCTTCCTACAACTTCAATCTGAATCCGTTTTACTATATTTAAGAAATATTTTTGGATGCTCTAAGTAAACCAAGGCATCAACCTGTGACTTGAGAAAAAGGTTTTCAAACAAGAATGTTGCAAGAAGCAAGACATGATTAAGGAGACAACACATTTCTGTTTGTTCACTTGAAGGACTGCTTGTTGGATTAACCCAAAGTGAGCCTGCAGTCCAGCCATATATTTTCTCCCATCTTTAATACAGCCAAGCAAAAACAAAGAAGAGAAAAGGTATCACATGTGCAGCCACTTTGCAGGAAAGTTTTAAGTAGTCTAAATTAATTCCTTTGTTCCTTACTGATATATGGAAACTGCTTCTCTGAACTCTGATGAGGAATCCATCTCTGAGCTTCATTTTTATTTGCTATATTTAATGACTTCTGTTATAAATTAGTCTAAGTTTAGAATCTAAAAAAAGAAAGAAAATACAAGATTTGAGTCTTTCAAGCAGCAGTTTAGCTTTATAAGCAACAAAGCAGGCAGTGTGCTGTGATGGTCTGGGTAGTCCCAGCAACTTGGACTCTCCCATCTACCTTCCCAGCAGGACTATTTCCATGACAGTGTCATGGAAAAGACATGTTTTTAAAGTCTGCAATAACCAAATTATCAAACAAAATTAAGGGTCAGGATTTCTGTGGGCACATGTACAAATGTGACGCACAAGGGATTTCAAAGCAGCTTTTCCCATGCACGCAAACCCTCTTTGATGCCGTTGTTTTTGGTGTCTTGTACTGTGTGAAGTGGTACAATACTAATCTTGCTGTTAGAAAACACGTTAAAGCTCCCCCTTGACACAGGCACACCTATTGACACAAACGCTGGCGGCGCTGGTTGTGAAATCCCCGCACCTCTGTCCTATCAACCTGAAATCAGGCTCCGGAGCCGCCGAGGGCGTGGAGACAGCGCACACAGAGGGAGTGTTTGCACAAGCCTTGTTTCCATAGGAAACCAAGGTAAACACATCCCCATTTACAAAAAATAGAGTTTTCCAAGGCAGTGGCTGGGAAGTCTGCAGCTCTGGCCGTTGCCCACTAGAGGCCGTGAAGCCCTTACGCCTGCTCTGGCCCCGGCTGTCAGAATCCAGTGAAGAGGAGATGAGGAATGGGAAGCACCAAAAATGAGACATATTTTCTTCTGACATTAAAATCTTAACGCTTCCTTAGTGCAGCGAGGCACCCCAGTCCTGGCAGGCCAGTGGGAGCAGCAGGACCTGCTGTGGGTAGCCAGCTCTGATCACCAACAACTGGAAACCTGAGGAGGAGATGGATGAGGAGGATGATCAGAAAAATGAGAAACCACAGCTGGCTGATGAGAAGCTACTCCTCTGTGACAAGCCCAAAGTAAACAATGAGTAGCCAAATTTAATGGGTCACTTTTAAAATTAATTGTGCTTTCTGAACATCACTCATTGGAGCCCGGCAAGCTGCAGCAGTCAACAGAAAGGATGCCAAGCAGAAGGGAGATTTAATGAGCAGCGTTTGCTGGAGAACTGCAGCAACAAACACATGTGCACAGAAAAACACCGTGAAAGCTGGTTTGTGGGGAAGAAGTCCAAGGGTGTTTCTCAGTATGCTGAGAAACAAACAGGGGTAGTATAACAGAAAGAACCAATAGTCAGTTTCTCCAATTTAACTCCAAACTGGGCTTTGCTGGTTATTTAGAGATTATATCCCACCTCTCTGTGAGGGACACAGGGAAACAGACAAAAATTATGAGAGGAGACCCCTCCAGAGCTGTGCTCTAAGGGAGTACATCAAATCTGGACTTCCACAGGAGGCACAGGAACATGGCCCCTACAGAGCCTAAGGCTGGAAATCACATCTAAATGTTTTCTTGCAAGCTTGTGAAAGCTTATCTAGAAAACTACAAAGAGTCAATGTAGATCAGATTATTCTTCAATGCTATTGATTGTCCTGCTTTTTGCAATGTTGAATTTCATTGAACATTGTGCTGTGCATACACCTAGCTGAATCATGTCCCATTATAAGTTCCTTTACGTTCTGCCATTTGGATTAGTTAAATACTTTTGTGTCTTCTGCAACCTCTGTCATGTTCTACATTTGTGCCACAGATCATTAAACAGCATAAATGCCACACAATTCCTAAAAGAAAATTTCAGGGCAGCCCAATAAAAACCAATGACCTTAGTAAAAACGTATATTTATTTGTCTTGTATTGCTCTCAAGAACTTGGGAACCTTGCAGTGAAACATTCTATTCAGACAGGGGAATGTGGGTTTAAATACCTTCCAGTTGGTCATCAGACATCCCAAAAGCATTAAGGTATGATGCAAAATGTGAGTGCCACTGCATCCTTGGATTTTCCATTTCCTGCATCCTTTCCATTTTATAGAAACTAGTGATCAGGTAGTTTGTGTTCAAGTGCACCACTAGGGCAGTTCACTGTGGAAGAAGAGGATTTTGGCTTTTGCATTTCATAAGGATATTTAGTGGTAGCTGTTGGTAAGGAGCTCAGTGCAGGAGACTGTTTGGGTTGAAGCCCCTTGCCCTGGTGTGCTGAGGCTGACAGCCCTCCCAGCACGGTGTGATGGGGATCCTTGGGCTGTGGCACTTGGCTTGTCCTGATGCAGCATGCAGGGATGCCACAGCAGAGCTCATCCTGTGACAACAGCTCCAGAGCAGGAGGAGACCAACACGCAGTTTGTGAAGGGTGCAGCACACCCTGCACACAAAACCAGTGTGCTGGGTGCAGTGTGAAAAGCACTGTCTGGGGCTCTTGCTGGGACTGGTCCTTTATCAAAGGAGGGTAAATAAATTTAAAACAGATCTGGCTGCATTCATGAAGACAACGGGGGTTTTTTTTGTTAAGGAAACAGAGGTCTGGTGGTTTGCTAAAAAAAGAAAAATGTGAGAAGTGGCACGAGTGTTTTTCCACTTTATGAAGGCGACTATGAGGGAATGCGGTGCCTGGAGATGTGGCAGCTCATCCCCACCTCACACTTCCAGCCCCAGCTCCACTGGGCAGCTTGCAGTCCCTCTGGCCAACGCTCAAGGAAAAGCTGGGTCCTTATCTCTAACACATTCCAGTTAAGCAGCCCTGAGAGCAACCCCAGGTGTTCATACAGTCTCTAATCCTATTAGGGCTCTTTTAAAGCAAGTGGTTTGTTTTGGTTTTTTTTTTCTGGTGCCACAGAATTTACACTTAATGGGTTTGCAGTTATTAGGCAGTTAGAAAAGTTATTTGCACTTTGCGATTTGCCGCCAGAAGTGCAGCAAGAGACAAGCACTGAGATCCTCGTGAATCCCACAGCTGCTGTGACTTTTCCATGTGAGAAAAGAACAGTTGCCGGAGGCATTTCAAAGAAATGCAAGAACACAGGAGCAGTTCATTAATACTGGAAGTGAATTTGCAATTACTGAGAGCAGATGGCCAGCTCACACAGTGAATGAACCTTAAACCATCTAGACTTACAAGACTACTGCAAACATTGAAACACTACCAAATTCACCAAGAAAAAAAAAAATCCTACGTGCTCACAGTCAGAAGTCAGCTCAGATCTGGATCCTATATATCCTATATATAGTGGCTTAAGTCCAGAAAAAGCTGTCAATATTAAACTGAGTCAGTGGATTTACCACAGAGTTCACGCCCCTTCTTTTTACTTGCATGAAAAACCTCTCAGAGCAGTCCAAGGTAAGCAAAAATAACATGAACCTTAATAAAATAACAGTATCAGCATCATTAATAAAGCTAGGAATCAAGCTAATCCTCCCTTGTACCACTGCAACTCAGCTGTATCAGAGATGTGGTAGCAGCATTAATAAGAATGGAAACCAAAGCTGAAGTTACATGACTAAGTTTTTCATTAATTTGTAGTCCACTAACAAAAAACACCATACACACACTGCTTTAACAAATGTATCTGTGATGCACTCCAGAGCTGTTGAATTCTTTCCATACACAGGCTCCTTGTAAAGGCTCTGTGAAGGAGCTTAAGAGAGATGTGCATCTTGAAAGCACTCCTCAGTGCAGGTCATGGACAAATTAGAATTATTATTGCTATAGGCATGCAATTGTACATAGGTGCAAAGGGAAGGACCTACTTAGCACCACGTGCATTTCCCCTTGCCAGCTCTTCATTTGGCTTGGCAAACAAAACTATAATTACTGGGGGGAAGAGGGAGGCTATAAGCAAAGAGCTCTGTTGCATGGTCTTTCCTGCACATGTCCAGGGAGTGAAACGCAATGGCTCCACCAGCTCTGAGAAGGCCAGGCAATCATACTTCAGAATCTTTTTCTCTGGGACATAGAGTTTCAGCAGCTGAGCTGTGTACCCCTGGACAGCAAACAGTGAAGGCTCCCTAAGGTTAACATGACCTGCAGTTTACAGGTCTTTGCAAATGGGTGCACAAGAGCTCCAATGCTGTGTGGATGTCAAGGCAGCCGGCAGGGAGACTCGACACATCAGATTTGCCAAAGTCTTGTGCAAGAAGGTAACTGCAATTGGACTGCACTGGGAAGACCAGCCAAAAGGCTGCAACAGCAACAAAGGCAAGGTGTGTGACTTAAGAAAGAATGGTAATTGTATTTTCAGATGAGGAAGGGATGTCGGCTTGGTGGCACTTGCGATCAGTGCAACTTGCTGAGGAAGCAATAGTGATAACTTAAGAGACAGATCCCTCCAGTCATGGTAACTGCTAACAAGGCATCCAAAGATTTTTCTTTGGTTTCCCTCACAAAGTTAAGGGAAGCTTTCACTCACAAGCAAGAAGATAGAATTTAAAATTTCAGGGATGTGGCAAAAACCTCAGGCTTATTTTGCACAATCAACTTAGTTTTTCTCTTAAGCCAGAAATCTGCATAGCAGGTCAGTTTGTTAAGAGAGATTGTGATATAATTCAGCAATTTCCTTGTCTGGCTTCATGGCACAATGTACAAAAATATGTCAATGCATGTGATGAGCTTATAGTACCAAAAGGCTACTTCCATACCTGCAGCAACAGAAAGTGTGAAGTGCTGCAGCTACTTTCAGATTCCTTCCCCTTACACTTCCTTTTCTAACACAAAAAGTAGAAAGCACAGGATACTTGAAGAATTTTGCAGTGCCAGCTATTACATTGTTAAGACATTGGTATGTTTCAATATCTCAGAACTGCATTAAAGTTTTAATTTAAACTTTAGGAAAACAAAGTTTGTGTCGGAAGCTATTTTGACAGAAGGTGGTTTACATATGCATCTATTTACTATGCTGAAATATAGTATTAAAAAACCTGTTGACTATAGAAGTCATTATTTCTAGCAATGTCTTAGTAATCTTGGTTATTCTTTGAAACATTTTGCACTTCCCTGAAATTGTGTGATCCTGGAATATTTTAAGCAGCCTATGCTATCGTATATGCCATAGCAATTCCACTTAGCCTCTGGGTCCAATTCTACATCTGGCTTTGGCCATTAAAAATTAAATTGAAATTCTTTTTTCTCCAATAAATATTTATCCCATTGTAGACTGATTAAATATATGGTAGCTGTAAACTATATATTGTAAACTGTTGTGATGACACAATACTTGGACCTCTCTCCATTAGCAAAGACAGATCTGGAGCAGACACTGGCTTATATACTCAAGGATTGCAGATTTCCAGACACATTTCTAATTTTGTATAAACCATTTTTTTTCCTTTCTAAATCTGACATTGCTCTTCATTTAGGGCTGGGATTTGGAAAAAAAAAAAAAGCAGAAAATCCCATGGGATTGAAAACAACAGATGTTGTCTGTTTTAAGCTTCCTTTATTCCAAATCACTGAATTTCGTGCTTTTAAGATTTCCCTGCCTCTCTTTTCAGAGGCCTATGATTTGCTCTCTAAATGGATTTTCAAGAAGCTGACTCTGACCAGAATGTATGTGAAAGAGATTTTCCACCTAAAATACACCTTTTTTTTTTCATTGAAGTTACTAGAAACACAGTAAAAATATGACAGAAGCACTGTCAGGGCAGTGTCACTGTGAATCCATACTGTGAGCAATAAACCCCACAGGATACCATCCTGACAAATAGGAGATGCATGCTACTCACTTCCCACCCAAAATCCCTTGTGCTTCCTGCTCCTCCATTTTAACACTGCTGAACTGCCAACCTCAAAATCCAAAATACTGCCCCAGGACAGTCAGAAATGGTTCTTAAAGCTTTCTTAGAATCAATTTTCTTCCTCATAATCAGCAACTTTCCTGCACTTGCCTGCCCTCCATCAAGCCAAAGAGCCCCTGCCCTTAGGAGGTAAAACTCATTCCTTCTTTAGGCGAGTGCATCCTTTGAAAAGGTGATGTGATGATGAAGTCATTGATTCCAAAATGGTCTGGGTGAAGAAATAGCTGTGAAATGCTGTGGAAGAAATGGTGTGTAATTTGATCCCTAAGGAGATGTCAGGGAAATAATAAACAGGCAAGGATGTTGGGGACAGATTTGACATCCTTTTTTAAAAATCGAGAGGTTTCAAAAAACAGCTATAGGGATTGCCTACGTATTGGATAAAGTAATAGCACAGTGAGGAGCAGCAATATTGCCTGTCTAAAAAACCCAAACTTGATAATTAGTTCTATCAGAATGTGGTGATATCTGACAGTGAAAATTTCTTCATTCCAGAAAGAAAGCATAAGAAGAATGTCTGAAATATGAGGACAGAAACATTCAAATTAGAAGTTAAGTGTATGATTTTCATACATTATATATTTTTTAAAATTTTTGTCTCCTAGTCAATACAGGGTGAGTTTCTGGGAAGGATATTGAAGCCAAACAACCAAATTCTGTTTTCAACACATTAGATAGACAGGAGGCCAGACTAAATGAACTAATGGTTTTATGCTTTACAAGGTCAAACCTTTCTATTAAGTGTCAGAAACTGTGTGATTATATCCATGGTCATTAATAAAAATAATTGGAAGTGACTACCCCTTTGATTTAATCAGATTTGTATGGGTAAAAGTTCAATGAATTGCAGACGGAAGATATATTAAACCTCACTCCTTCACATATGGCAAGATTTTAACAATGCCTTCACAAAGCCTCGATTGATATTTTATGCCTTGACTTCCTCTTGTATTCTAGGTTTCTTTTGCAACAGCATATGCACTACAGAAGCAATAGAAGTTATGCTGTAATACAGTTTTGTTTGCCAAGCTGGCGTGGATGCAAACATTCATCCTTTCAGAATTAGTATGTTATTCATGTTCTTTTATAAATAAAAATCTATTTTCAAGTTAGAAAATAGAAAAAAAAAGATAGATTTTCTGGTCTTCAGTAAGGGCATTTCTGCTTCCACCTTCTGTAAGTCTTTCTTGGTCCTGAGGCTCTCAGATACTGATATCTCCTGTTCTTCCATTTGCTCTGGCCTTGTTGAGCACCTGGGAAAGTTATGTGTCTGCACTACTTGCCACATGCGGTAGACGCAGAAATTCAGTTGCATTTTCTGTAGGATCAAAGGTGATTTTTCTAAATTTTTGTCCAAAATGAAATTCTAACACATTCATCTCTCAGAAATACCAGAAAAAGAGTGTTTGTCTCTGGCCTTTGCTAATGCCTCTAGATTTTCCAACTGAAGGACAAGGATGCAACGACAAAATCTTTGATGTGAAATCAAGACCCAGGCCATTGACAACAACTACACCAGGAGCAGTCAACACCTGTCATGAGCTCCAAGTCTGGCAGTTCTGAGGTGTTTTGAGGTCACTTATCTTGAGTCCATGAACTCAGAAGATCCCCATATGAACAGAAGTGCCCTAAGTGGCACATATGAAAGCCTTTGCCATGATTTCCAGGATCCTGAATAGGACACAGGGAATCTGGAAACTTGGCCCTGTACCAGCTCAAGGGACTTTGACAGCTCTGGCTTCCTCAGCAGTTCACCTGCTGAGATATTGAAAGACACGTTGGTTCACCAGAATACTGTCAAATGTGGCAAGCTTTTACTAAAAGTTCCAAGCCCATCACATCTCCCAGCCACAAAAGGCCTGACAAAGTTTAAGTCTGAGGGACCAAAATACCAGTGTGCCCAGCAGTACTATGGTGTGTGTTTGGACTGAGCTGGGGCAGCTGAGGCGGCTGAAGCGTTAAGTAGCAGAGCAGAGGGCAAAAAGACTTCAAACTTACTTTGAGCATGTGTATGTAGATTAGACAGGAGGGAGAAATGCCCATTCAGAGATATGGAACAGGTCAGCATAGTACTGGCAATGGAACCACTGCAGCTGGGGGGTGAGGAGAGAGGAGTGTACAAAATTACATTGGAAAGCTACGGATAAGGGACTTAGCTAATAGGCACATTTTCTGATTTTCACTAATGACTGAGGAAACCCTCAAATACATGGCAGTTCAGCCAGTGGCTGTTGTCTTGTTACTCAGAAATTGCCTATGAAATGAACTGAAATTTAGAAAATTGTACAAAATCAAAAATATTGAAGTTTAGCACTTGTTGACACATTCACTTCTGATGTTCCTTCAGAAAAGATGTGTGGGCTTTGACGTGTTCCTTCTTTTCAGCATTTTTCCCTCAGCTATATAACTTATTGTCACAGCTCTGAAATTTTATTGACAGCTCTGATCTATGAATTGCAGACTTGCTGTAGTTCTAAGGTTCATGGTTCACATTTTGGTCTGGACTGTTTTTTTCCTGCAGAATATGAGACAGTTTTGGAAACAGCATATGCTGATAGTGATTATGATTCACTACAGCAGCTTCCCAGAAAATTTTGTGGAAACTATATTTTGTCTGACAATTCATGTGGACAAAGCACGTCCTATAAATTTCCATAATTAAACTTTATGAGAAGTATGCAAAGGTTTCATAAACAGTAAGGGGAAAGCACAGTTGTAAACAAACAAAAAAAATATCTTTCAACTTGAACACACTCATCTGGGGAAGTCAGCTACTTTGAGGAGAGACACAATGGTTACAAGTTTTCAAGAAGCAGCAGCAAGTTGTAGACTTCTAGCCCGTTCCTGGGAAAAACCTGATGAGTGCAAGGAGACCAACTATGAAACACTAAACACGCTGCTAATGTGCGAAGCCCTATGTTCTGGGTAGAGAAGAACATTCAGAAATAATTGAATCATCCAGGGCTGTGCTCAGTGCATACCCTAAGGTGATTATGTTCAGAATAGAAGCTTTCAGAATGTCATTTAGTAAATGAAAACAGAGTTGGATACCAGTAATAAACCAGTGCCCTCAAGCTACTCATTTTTTATAGTGACTTAATTGAAACTTACAAATCACTGAATGCCAGATGCCTGGGAAAGGGGGCAGCACTGAGACCAGGACCAGAGACACTGAGATCCAGCAACAACTCGTGATTTTGCCTCCAGTAAAGAACAGTTTATGGCTACAATTTTCTTTCTCTGGTGATAAAAATGAGTCTGTCGTGCTCTGAGTGCTCAACTGTACTTCCTGGATAGGTGCAGAGCTGGGTACCAACTTGTTTTCAACTTTCCAATTGCTGATTAACCCATTAAAATGAAACCAAGCACAAAATTTTGTTTTCTCTTTCTTATTGTAACAAGGAGGCTTTTAAAAACTGCAGTTTAAAACCCTTAATCACATTTCTATTACCTAATTTGCAAGAAGCACAATTCTATTATCTTTAAAAAGCAAGCATACATTTAACTTATACTATTGCCATTCAAATGGTATACAACCATTATGTTTGGGATTTCTGCCTTTTTATATACATTTAGCACTTTCTTATCATAAAAAATAAATAAACTTAAGCAAGATTTCCAAGCTTTTCAAATTATTACTACTTCTTGCAGAGAGATGTCCCTAACAGAGTTTTTCTGTTAAACTGCACACCACAAGAACTAAATTGGCTGTGAAAATGTAGCATTGTAGTTTTCCAAAGCTGAAGCCTAAGAATAAAAAGCATTTCTTTGGATGCAATAAACCTTCAGTGATAAGTAAAACATGAAGGAAGCCTCTCTCTTCTTGAAAGCAGATGACACTCCCTTCCTTTCTAATAATGTACTACAAGGCAGAACTCCCAGCCTGTCATTTTACACGCAAACAGCTCATCAGAGTGGTTGCGAATGATTTGGACATGAGTCTGAACATGAGTCTGGGCACTGACATTACTTGCTCAAACCTGAATTAAATCATCCTGGGAGGGGAAAAGGCGTCAGAGAACATCCTCACACTCCAAAGGCAAAGAACCACCCCCGGCCTGCCCATGCAGCCCCTCCTACCAGGCGTTGCTTCACTCAGGAGTTTGGCTGCAAGACTTCACAAACCCCAGACTCCAGCCAGTGTCCCTCACTCTCTTCCTGCCTATTCTCAGCCCGTTTTTCCATTGCTGGAGACTGAGCTTATCACAAAACTGGAGTTAACAGTGGATTTTGCAGCCTGCCTCTCCCATGCAAGACAGCTTCATCACTTTCTGCAGAAGATTAGTTTAGTGTGTTAGTTGCTTTGAAGATAATTGTTCAACAACAAATTCAGTTCTTAACCCTCATTTACATTTCCTAGAAGTTCTGTCAAGGTTGTGCCTTTGGGGCTGATGCTTTCTGGGCTTAATCTCAGTCCAAAGGTGTTTTTCATGCATGTAAATGTAAATTCAAACACTTTAATTCTTCTCAAACCAGATGGCACGTATGCCATGATTTTCCGCAGGACTTCTACCCAAAAAAATCTGTGATTGCTCAGTATGAGAAAAATATTTCCCAGTTCTCACTGAGCTCTAAGGCATACTCCAAGTTAGAAGAAAATCCTATTTCAGAGATGTGAAAAAATGAAATAAATAAAATTAATGCAGAATGGCATTGAGCTGCCTGTTTTTCTCACTGGGGTTATTGTGGGAAACGAGTGACACAGAGTAACCAAAGCAAGTACTTAATTTACAGTCTGAGACCCTCAGTTCTGTCCCCAGCCTCTCTGAAAGAGCTGTGACAGCCTTTGGCTCCGCTCAGCACCCCTAGGTATTTGCATCTGCCCCAGCATGTGGTTGGCCTCAGCAGCATCTGGATCCTGGGGCCACCAAGCCCCATGAAGGTTCTTAGTCACCACACACTGTCAGAAAATGTTAATTATCCAGGTTTTCAACAATTCAGACTCCTGGGCTTGTCAGCACCACAAATATCTGTGTCCATCCTGATTTTATATATATACATATACATATATATATATATATAAATATTTTATATATATACATATTCTTCACTTTCACTAAAAGATGGGATCTGAGGTAAGATCTGGTTTATTCATTGCACATAAAACCCCTGCCCATTCACGTTCAGGAGAGAGAGCCTTAATTATTGCAACTGGTGTGGGGAAATTAATCATCACTGAACACTGCAAAATAGAAATCAATACTTTTGTGTCTTTCTGAAATGGTCTATCGCTAGATGGATATTCATGGCTATATTCTCTTGTCCTGTGAATATTAATAAGGTAGCAAAGACTATATATATATATATATATATATCAAAGCCTTAGAAATAAGGCTACTGCTAATGCAAGCCCTCAGCAGTAATAGCTGCCAGCTGACTGATTTGTGGGATGCTAAGTAACAGCTCAGTATAATACAATCCTTCATTTTCTATTCTGAAACTTGTTTACTTCTGTCGCCATTTATTAAAGGACTGTCCAGCTATAATTAAAAAGGACAGGACAACAATAACCTTTAGTACCTCCTTGCTGTGATAAGCGAGATGCTGAAAAAAGAGCTTAGACAGTTGACAGGCAAGTACAAATGGGGCTAAATTCACTTTGATGAGCTGTGTGACGGCTTCTTCCACAAATGAGACATAGAGAGGCAGGTCATTAGAAATTACCCTGCAATGGGATGACTGGCATGTACAGCTTTTGCAATCCTATTAAGCTGTTGCCACTGAATGAAAGCACCTGCTCATTGCAGGGGTAGGTAAGAGATGTTGTTTATACCTGGTGTGGAAGGCTGTCTGTGCCTGAGGCACCACGCTTGGGTAAATAAACCCAGTGCCTCTGGCCTGATTCAGCCTGGGCAGTGATACAGATCTTAAATGAATTTCCAGGCATGAAACTATTACAAAATGGATTTAATGCTGAAAGGCTGTCTTACTGTATCTATTCCACTGTGTTGTATCATAATTTAATAAATCAAATAGGTAAGCAGCCCAAAGGGTATATTGGGGTGTCACCTAATGCATGGGCCTCTGGGGTCCTGACATGGGGCCCCAGTGGGAAAGAAGCCCCAGCTTGCTTCAACCTCTGACCAGGATATCTGATCCACATATGGGGTATTTGCTACGGTAGCTACATCCCATATGATGAGCACACATGATGAAAATTCTGATTTTTTTGCAGAACCAGACTGTTTCTCAGATGCCCAGGAGTACCACCAGTGACACTTGGTGACCTCTTTTATCAGGCATTCCTAGTCAGCCCTGGGTGTGGGCTTTCTATATGGTCATGAAGACTTCCCAGCTGCAGTACAGTAACATAATGAAGCAACTATTTAGTTATGACTAAAGTTCATTGCTATTTATGCCCTAAGAGTATTTTATCCCTGTTATAGGGAAAGTGGAGACAAATGTTATATGATAGTCTCATTTTACCATCTAATGAAATTATATACCACTTTTTAACATGAGAAACCTAAATTTCCCACCAGGCAATGTTTTAATTTTTTTTTAATTACTGAGTGTGGAAGAAATACTGTGTATGTACTCATACAGAAGCCATATGTACAAATAATTTGCCTCTGGCCTTGCTATGTTTTCAATTGCTGATAGTTAGATCTTTCTTAGCATGTGCTCCTCCCATCTGTTGTAACCAAATGTTGTTCCTAAGCCTATGCTCTGTTTGGAACCTACAATGACTCACTTAATATAACCTCCTTTGTTTGGGTGGAACTCTACACCGTGCATGAAGATAAGGGTTAGAGCCCTTACTGTAAGCTTTCTGAAGCACTAAAGTTATTTTGTCAAATGACTATTGGAAGCCTGAAGCAATGATACTGTGGCTGCAATGCACATAGCACTGTTCCCCGAGCTGACATGGGCCGATTTAAGAGACTTACTCGATGTGAGCGGATTTGAACTCGACAGGTAATGCCAGAGCTCCTAGACAGATATGACAACATGAAATGTAAATGATGGCCTTGCAGACGAGGTCTGTGAACTGGCAAGTCAGATGTCCATGTCCATTAGGTGCAGGTTTCTGAGCAGATCCCACTGCCACAGCTGGACAGTTCCTCTAACTGAGCAGGTACTTTTTGAAGAAATGCCACTTCTTGGTCTCAGGCCTTGTTTTGGGCTTTCTCTTGTGCTGCATCTGAAGAATAGGTGAAAGCTCCCATTTATAGGGTGAAATCTTCTACCTATTTTTATAAGCCAGTTTTTAATTCAAAACTTGGAGAAACCGATACAAAAGAGATCTAGTCCACAAAGACTTTTTGTAAGATTTTTTTAATGCAATCTATGTTTAGACTGATTTTCTAAGGAAATGCCACTGACATGGCCAGGCTTTGTGTTTTTGGTCCGTCTCCCTTTCTGAGTCAGGGTCCTTATCGCTTGCACCAATAACTTTTGAATGAATTGGCTGATTTGAAAGAGAGACAGATGGCTCAAAGGTATTAAACTCTTACAAGTTTTGTGAAAATAAGCAGCAGGGTAATGGAAAGAGAGCCTCTTAGTGGCTCACTAAAGAAAAGGCTTCGGCACAAATTCAATCCTTATTAAGCCAAAGAAAATCTGCACAAAGCCGAACCCTGATGTGCAAACTCACCACAAACAAGTCTTTGCTGGGGCTGGTGTTCAAGACCTAGTTTGTGTTATCTATTGCAAAGCAAGCATCACCTTGTTTACTCTAGAAATAGCAAGCTAAATTTTTAATAAGGACACTGCTGAGGCAGTTAATATGCAATGTAATGGTATTCCTTAAGAAGACACCGTAAGCCACAAGCCTTGTTGGACTCATACACCGCCTAACTTTGACAGTGCATCTGAGAAACGAGTTATATCAGCACTAAGGGGTCAGATTAAGACATTTGACATTGGCACATACATCAAACCTCACACAGCAGGTTTGGCATTAAACAAATCGCACTTGGCACTTGTTGAACAGCCTCTTGAACACCCCCACCCCCCACCACACATACACTGTCCTACAAAGAGCCTAGGTGGAGAAGGTCTCCACTTGAATCTGACAGGAAGCTTTGATCAGACAAATTAGGACAGGCTTTTATGCCGAGTTCCTGTCTCTACAGACTGTGTGTTTGATGGCAGTGTCCCTGCTGGAGACTCCTCTTCCATTATTGCTCACTGCGTGATGCTCAGCTTACAAAGGACACTGCACTTCCCAATTTTTTTGCCTATTCCATACCACTTAATTGTTACGAGGACACTTGGAATTGTTGGTATTTTAATGCTTACCTACTTTTTAATTAAATATTATGACCCTTAACTATACCAGTGTCTGAGAGCTTAGCTAAGAAAGAAAAGGCACAAGCCTATATCTAGAGCTTTTAACCATATTTCAGTCTCAAACAGGGACACATAAACAGTGTCAAAATAAACAATGGTGACATCACACAGCAGTGCACTCCTTGCTATAGTGGTACTGAGCAACTGCAGTGAGGAACACTGTAGTTTCTGGGTTCATTTGAAGACACTGAGCACACTGGGACCTTTGTAGGCACCACCACCTAGCCTTCAGTTAGACAAATGTGCTCTCCACCAACCAAAACAGTGGTAGGATTTTCTTCTCTGGTTGCTATCATCCCATGATGCAGTTTCATACACAAAGGCAGCAGGTGACTGCAGGCACAGACACTGAGAAATGTAATTATTCTCTTCAGAGCAAAAGGAGAATCCTTCTCCTCAAGCAGGTAAATGCCAGACTTCCTGGGCATGTCAGCACCACACACACTACTAGCAGAACCTCAGCTACTTGCTTTTGGGGCCACCTTATATCTGCAATCCTTTCTGCTGATGCCCCCCTCAAGGGAAGCAAATATTGCCACCATCAGCCCAACTCACCCAAACTAACTCTTCTTGAGGCAAATAGTATCTTACATACTTGTCACTAGTTCATCATACCTGGGTCTTCTTTCAAATTCCCACAGGGTCACTGCTTATTGACTTCTAACACCAAGACAGCCACTGTGAGCCTGTGACAGTATAGTGATGACATCTAACTTCTGGGCTGGGATGGTGTTCAAAACTTGCATCTGCATGGTTGCCTCTGGCTAACCTCAAGAGCCTTATGCAAAACTACTCGATGGTTGTCTTAATCTCCATGAGCGTGTAATCCCCTCACTGGTGCACTCCCTCCGTGCCAGACATTCCTGTCTGCATGCAGCTGTGCCACAGGGATTGCAACAGGCAACAGCTGCTGTCCCAGAGGTCCCTCAGTGCTCATGATCTCACCATTCCTGTCTTGGGTCACAAGCCATTTTGTAATACCCCACAAATACCTCCTAGACTGGATCTACACCATGTTGCAAAGAGAGCACAACCCACAGCAGAACAAACAATCCATCTCTGTGCACTGGCTCTGCACCTGGCCATAGCTGTAACAAAACCAAGGGACAGTGTGCACTGCCAAAGGTCTTTCAGTTACTGTGTTCCCCAAAAGCTTAACAGGGACAGCCACAGTGCCCCACAATAAACTGCCACAGGATTTACTGAAGGGTCTAAGGCCCTAAGAGCCTGCTGGGATACAGTCTGAAGTGCTGTCCTTGAGTGTCCATTGGGCAGAGCTCTCCTGCATGGGTCTAAGCATCCACAAGTGGAACTGGCAATAAACTTTGCAGGTGACTGATGGATGCATTGTTGCTGGAGCGCTTCCAAAATTCTCATGGGCGAAGTCAGCAGTACAGAGTTTCTTGCATAGATGAGTTTCATCTTCTCCACGGCACATGGCAGAGTTATTTAGGGCATATTGAGCATATATTATGTGTTTGTATAGCTGAATTGTGCTGTATTGCAAGTGTCTTAGAACATACATGGGGTAGACAAGAATCCTTAATTCAGTTTACCTTCAGTGAGCTTTAATTCCACACATATTATTACAGTGCCCAAATAACTATAACTATGGGAGGATGCACTCAGATGTGCATGGGTATGGCCCTATGGGTATGGTCCCTTCTTGAACAAGCTATGGACAAGAAACCATACTTGTCTAAAGGAAAATGACCCTGAACGAAGTAAATCACCATAATGCTACAAAACTAGGAAATTTTTCTGATTCCAGTCTAGTAGTGTCCCTGTAGGGTCAGGCTGTTGCCAAGAACAGCACATGGCTCCCCAAGGGGACTTCTAGAGGGCCATGATGAGTTCCCCTCTATCGCAGAAGCCCTGTTAGTGCTGCCCTGCACTCCGTCCTGCTTTCTCAGCTGCCAGGGAATTTGTACTACAGCCTTCCTAAATGATACCACTTGGGAACGTGCTATTTTTGCTCATGAGTGTGTCTGCAGATGAGTGTTCATCTCTCTGATTTGTAAATGTGCAGCAACAAAGGCTCCCAAATATAAAACTTGTATTTTTAACTACAGTTGATACATAATAAAAACATTCTGAATCCGTGATTTTTTTTTTAATTATAAGCTTACAGGCATATTTCCATTTCCATTTTGTTTACAGAGTAGGGAAGTAAAATGAAAAGAAAAAAGGGTGAAAGGGGCAAGAAGACTCTGTGCAGACAAATTAAAATGTGCATAAACACTGAAAAAATGTACATAAAGTTCAAAAAAAAAGAGAAAATTTTGTTTAGACAGCTTTTTTAATGATCAGTGATCTTATGCATGCTAGAGTTCTGTCAAACATGTAAAGGCACATTGCTAGCATACTTTCTTAGCAGATTTGGAAGAGGGAGCATGTGTGTAGTGTGATAAGGAAGGGGAAAATACCAAAATGAAAATGGCAGTTACAGAAAGTTATCTCTGTAGGCAGATGCAAAACATAGGGCCAAAATCTGCGTTGTTATTTCTTATGGTAGAGAGTGATAAGGCAAGAAAGTAAAGCAAATAGAGGAGAAAAATCAGACTAGTAGATAGATAAGCAATTAATTCAAGAGCTTAGACCTGTTCTGAACCTCTGCATTTCCCAAACACGCTCAAAGAGCACTATGATATTACTGGCACATTGCAGCCTCCTACCTGCTGATTCACATGAGGTCCCAATATTTCTCTTTATGAATAATGCCAGAAGAATCTGGCTTTTCTCTTCCTAAGCACTGTATGCTTTGCTTGTGCTGATCTCTCTCGAAATGTCAACTTTACATTTCCAATATCCACAAAGAAATTCTTCATAAAAAGATATGATCTGCATTTCAGAATGAGACCTTTAAATCCTTTAGCCCTGCCAGTTTCTAGGGAACTTTTGTTAAGAATGAAACACCCTGTTTAATAACTGCTTTCCAATAGTAATCAACAGAGTTGCAAACATCAGTGGACCACAGATAACAAAGGCGGTACAATCCAGGCAAGGGAAAGAGGGATTTTATCCAGGATTCTTGTAAACAAATGTGAACAACAATTCAAAATATGTTCTGTGCATAACCTTGCCATATTTTAATTAGATTTCCAACTAAGATACTCTGAAATGTCTATTTAAAATAATTCTGCTGAGTTATGACATAAGGACACATTAGAAATGTGCAAACAAATCCAATAGACCCAGCTGCTTTTTTGCCTGTCCCTGCATTACTTGTGCAGCTACAGTCTTTGCTTTTAATTCAGTAACACTGCTGATTGACACTAAACAGAGCTGTCCAATTCCTCACTACACATTCTTACCCCCTACCTTGTAATAAAACCATACAAGCACAATCTTTGGCGCCAATGACCTCAACAAGTCATCCTGTAGTCACACTTTTACCAGCCTTGATCCAAAGGAGGGAAGTGGCCGGGAACAAAACCAGCCCTTTTGGCAAGAATGTGCATTTCAGCTGGATTACATGTCCAGTGACACTGCCCAGAGCCAGGGCTGAGCAGTGAGCTGCTCGCTTCTCCAGAGCAGCACCCAGGTTACAGCCAGTGCTGCAGAAACAAGCCCCAGGCCTTGCCCCACTCACTCTGAGACTCCAATGCATACTGCTGGCAGCACAAGAAATTTCATCCAGGTCTTCAATGGAGATAATTTTGGTTAAGAGTTTCAGCTCAGCTATAAGAGGCGTTACATGGTGTAGTTTTTACGTAAGGTCAAGGATTTCCCCCAGAGTGCTCCATGCCAGCTACTGGCCCTGACTGATACCTTCTCTCTGATGTGCAGGATATTAGGCACCTCACTGGTGCCACATCTGTCACCTTGCTACTGCCAGGCCTGTACCCTTGCCAATTCCTTTGGAAAGAGCTGTAGGTGAAAGGTCCCATAAAATAAACAGTAGTATTTCAGTGCCAGTATGCTTTTTGTGTCTTTCTATTGTGGCAAGGCAGCGTGATCTTGTGTACTTGAACACAGTTTTGGGCACTGTGGAAATGTGACTCTGGTTTCGCCGCTCTGCTATCATCTGTACTCCATCAAAATCTCTAAGCTTTGCAGTGTCGATCTTCTGATTTTCAAATTGCCATAACAGCTACAGATTCCAATTTACAGAGATGCTACCAGAGATTTCTAATGCTGCTGAACACCTGTTACTTCTGCTTACCTCAAAGGTTTCAAATGGTCTGAGGAGGAGGGTCAGGGAGATGAAAAAAATGCATCTTTAAGGTCATACTTCACTTCAAAAGCACCACTCATAAAAAATGGTAAGCTTAATTATTTCTGCTAGCCAGTGGGAACTTTTTATAGTTTTTGATGTGGTATAAAACATACCAATTAAGAAGAGAGTAGTAAAGTTTTCTACGTTTTCCAGATACAGAATCACAGTGGACTCCTTATAATCTAAAGTCCTTCAGGCTTTCTAAAGTCAAAATATTTTAAAGCCAGTACTTCAGGGGTGCACTTTTTATCTTTTTTAATGAGTGGTTTACTTTATTATTAAAGCCTACAAAACTACTTATCTGGCTAAGCTAATTCCTGCAGTCCGGTTACTCTGATCATATAAAAATATCTGTGATGGTCTTTGGCCTTTTAAATGTTTCCTAGAAAGAGTAAGCAATTATTTTAATATGTTTGTTTTCTGGGACTTTTTTTCTTACTCTACTGATAGGAATTGGGACAGACAACATAAAAAATAGTAGATAACAGTAACTAGATGCCTATTTTTAGCTCCAAACTCTTCTGTCTTCATGGGACTAAAAATCTGTGTAGATTCATTTTCTTATGTGTACAGCCCTGCAGTAGACTTGCATTTACTTGCCCTCCTTTACCTGAGTCATATTTGTAATCCTGGATAGATAATTGCAGTTTAAATACAGCTATCTGTTGCCTGGGGCAAGACTAAGACTCAGAAGCCAGGGTGAAAAACAACTTCTGATTCAGCATCCTGGATATTTTTTGTGGATTCCTCTATCTTCTGCATTAGTGACAACAGTGACATACCTACCTTGTCTGTCTCCTTAGCCCTCATTTGTCTGATATTTTGTCTCTAACTGTGGCTTGTTCAGTTGCTCGGCAGATGTGGCCTCACCTCATTCTGTACATTGGAAATAAAGACACTGGGAAGGGTGGAGCAGATCTGCTGCTCCCCTCCTATCTCACCCTGTATCTCTTCTTTGCTGCAAATTTCCTTAGACTAATCTGCAGCTCCTCAGCTGGGACAAAAAATTCAAATGGCATCAACTCATTGGACTTGACTGAATACACATTAACAACTCACCAAGACAAATCACAAATAAACAAAGCTTCAAAGTCAGTTTATTTTTCTCTGCTTTCATCCTATTTTCTTTTTAAAGACTGCAGAACCACAGGTTAGTTCCATTCAATGAATTATGAATCCAATACCATATATGCTACAGAATTGGAAGGTCTACTGAGACTGACTCTGGCACAGATCAATCAAATTGGAGGTCCTGGTTCAATTATTTGTGCTGTATAGTTATTCATTTATATAAAATTGAAGCTGACAAAGTTACAAGTGAGAAAGGTTTACTGTTGCTTATGCCATAGGAATGTGGGGAAGATCTTGAACTTGGGTTGATGCCTTGAGAGGCAGATTCATAGACACAGCATTAAGTACACCACAACCCATGGGCTGTTAGGGACTAGTTAGGGAAGGAGACGGAGGCTTGTCTTTAACTTGGTCTCCCACCGCATCCTTATAGCCAAAGGGGGCAAGTGAATGATAGATTACATGGATGACAAATGGGGAGACAAATGACTGGACCACTGGTCTCACAGTTTGTGCTCAGCAGTACGAAGTCCAGCTGGTTGTTGATTACTGTTGGTATCCCTGAGGCAATGATACTGGGCTGATACTGTTTAATGTCTTTAATAACAACCTGGATGATGGAATAAAGCACACTCTCAGCAAATTTGTGGATGATACCAGACCATGGACGAGTGGTTGAGACACTGGAGAGCTTCTCTTCAAAGTGACCTTGACAGGCTGGAGGAATTGGCTGACAGGAACCTCATACATGCCACATAAACAAATATAAAATCCTGCAGCTGGGATGGAATAACCCTCTGCAACCAAGAGGACTGGGGCTAACTAGACAAGGACAGCTCTTGCAGAAAAGTCCTTCAGGATTCTGTTGGCAACAAACTGTACAAAAATTTGCCCTTTTGGCCAATGATACCACTCTCACACTAGGCTAGAGCAATAGAAAGAATGTAGCCAGCAGATCAAGGTACATGATTGCTTTTTTGTTATTCACACTTGTGAAACAACAGGCTACTCTGTTCATTTTGGGGTTCCCCAGCACAAAGACATCATGGGCATATCACACCTGCAGGGAGCTGATGCACTTGACAAAACAGGAAAGACCAGCAGAGGTGGGTTTGTTAACTTTCAGAAGAAAAGGCTAGGAGCTTCATCTACTTAACAGGAAAGTGAAGACAGGGTCTTTTTAGAGGTACACAACTGTAGAATGAAAGGCAACAGAAACAAGGTTACAGAATTTAAAATCCAATTAGACACAAGAGAAAAGAAAACTCACTGTGAAGGTGTCAAATAACATCATAAGTTGCCCAGAGCACGTGTGGAAGTTGCATATCAGTCTCTTGGGGAACTCAGAACTAAACCTGACAAGGTCCTGAGCAACCTGATCCACCTGTCTCTGCTCCGAGGAGGAGCTGGACTGGACAACCCCCCAATGCCTCTTCCAACCTAAATTATTCTGTGATTCTGTAAAGTTCTCAGTCTTGCTGCCTGGGCAGTTCTTGTACATTGAAGTTTTGGAGGATTTAGGATGTTTCAGTGAAGCAGACATATCAAACGACAAATCACGGTTTCTGAACCTGAGACTACAGGATTATTTCTTGCACTTAATGGTGCTACTGTGATGCTCCTGCGTGTAATATTTTTATGCAAACTAGAGCTATTTTGTTTCAGCACAGTGTTTTTCTCTACTGGGGATCTGAACTCTGGGTCTTTAGGACAGCAAAGGAATATGTGCCTTACCCAGCAGGCGTCAAGTCATGTAACATATGGACACAGGCTGAATGAATGTCACCTGAGTCCTACTTAAAACTAGAACCTGAACTGTATTCCAGCAGATTGCAGTTTGATTAAAAACAGACTTGGTGAAAACTCATGTCCTAAAGTCAATAGTCATTTCAGTGAAATAGAACTATGTAGAATCTCATGCATATTTTCAATCCATATTAAAGAACTTCTTAAAATGTCAAGAGTCCAATCCACTGAATGCAACATTTCCCTCCAGGTTAAGCCTCAGAATAGAAACCATCAAATCTCTGTCAATCTGTCATGTGATCAAGAAATGGTCTAAAATTGCCTTGGTGCCAACAACACATTTTACAGATTGGCTGATATCCTTTGTACTTTTTCACTGCAAAATTAATACAGATCACAGAGAATATAAGGTAATGGAAAATCGAGTTAATCATAAATTTTCCATTTTAGAGAAGATGCAGACTCAAGATACATTGAAAAAAAAAATCTACCATATCTATGTGTCCTTCTAAACGTTTCTGAAGCATAAATATCACATTATTGGTGTCTCAGACTGAAGAGTACACTAGTGCCATTAAAAAACAAACCCTGCTAAATTACACAATAAAGAGAATTTCAGAATCTGATCTGACAACTGCCACTGCCATAAAGATCGCCACTTCCGCTAATAAAAGGATGACATGTAGAGATTTTCGCTTAAATCAGCAAATTATTTTGTAACTTTTTCATTGCTGTTAAGTTACAGTAATTGTTACTCAAAGGCAGGAAGTCAAATTTTATCCTTATACAAATGCTAAAACCATGACAACAGGGAATTTCATTATTTTTAGTGGATTGTTAAAAAGCACCGCAGTTAAATATTTTAAACTTGCCCAAGCTATTTGCACCTCTTAAATATTAATCCTGGTTTTAAATAATTTTCTTATAGCTTAAACAAAGAAGCAGACCTAAATTCAGTATGAATTACATCAGCAGTTAAATATCTAACATGAAATGAACATCACTATAAATCTATTTTACATTTTACTATGATTATTTAGGACAGCTGAGCCTCATATATGCTGAAAGAGTATGTCAGCATACAGCAGCTGCTGATAATAACCAGCATGTGTTGGCAGGAGCTTTTTGTTTTCTGAAGATAATTAAAACTTGCTATAGTTTTCCAGCTGCTACAGAATCAATAAGGAAGACTTTAAAAAAACAAGTGGCACATTTTTGAATCCCTTTAAATGGACTGAGGCTGTATTTATTGAATATTCACTACAGAAAATTATTCTACAATTTTGGGTTTTCATAAGCTTTCTAAAAAACAAGCTACATGGCAATAGTTTCAAACAGAAAATTTTAAACTGATTCAGGTGCTCAGGAGGAAGAAAGCATTCTGGTAACAGAAAAGTTTTGCTGAACAAGAAAACCTACTCGCTCAACTCCTTGTGTCCTTATCCTTAAAATTCTGTCTACTATATATTCAGATAGAAGCTCTCTTTATTGGTCTTGGCAGTTTTTCTGAAAACTTTCTGTTCTTAGAAACATTCGCAGGCACCACGGAGCTGTAAAAAGCCTTGCCAGTGTGGGAGTCAGCGGCTCTGCAGAGTTACCATGAAAATGCCAACAGCTTTATACCCATCCTCACTGAAGACTCAAGATGGGGGCTTTTCCAGGACTTTGGACCACAGTTTTCCTCCAGTTTTCATATAATATCATACCTGGTGGCGTGTGAGAATTGCCTTCCTGTTTGTACAACAACTTTTAGGCCCCATGCCCAATGAGAGTCCAACAGCAATACAGGCACTTTCTTAACAAAGGTGTTCCACAGAAATGGTCCAAAACACAACTTTCTGGAACAATCCAACTTCAAAGGTTGGAGACACTTCTGAGTAACACATAATTACTTAGCTGTGTAAACTAAACTGAGTAACCTAAGTGACCTCTGCTTGCAGCCATCATTGCTGGTGGCTTTCCATGAGAACCTGGAAACTGGCAGAAAATGGTTTGCACCCTCCAACTAAAAAGATAAATAATGCAATAGGAACTAAATTTCCTTAAGTGATAGTCCAGTTCTCTCAGCCATCTTGACAAGCTGTGGATGTCAGAGGACAGATTACAGCCCTGAAATATGGATCATATGCTTTGTCAATCTTAAAATAGACTTTCAGTACCCAATGTTAGAGAAAATAAGTATTACTGAAACAAAATGTAATTTAATTTTTTCTTCAGCAACTGCAGTTGTTCCCTTTTAAACTTCAGAGGCCAGAACTAATGAATTGATCTTCAGATAAGAGGCCACTCGAAATAATAAGACTTTCAGCAAATAACACTGCCATTATGTGCCAGGGAGCTGAAACGCTCATTATGCAGTTCAGCGAAAACTCAAAAGACACAAAGCATTTGATATGACTGGCAGCAGCACTGTCTAAAAATAGCTCTTCATAAAAGAGAATTAAAATGTCACCGGAAATCTCTTCCTTCCTTCAGAAGCTGCTGGTAAACAGAATTTTCTTAGTCTGAACTGACTATTGCCCCATGTGCAAGTGCAAGGGCATCCCTTCACCTCTTGCTGGCACCCATGGCCCTTCCACGAGGATGTCAGGGCTGCTGGGGAGGGATGGCCTCAGGGGCGAACTGCAGCCACGGATCTCCCCAGGTAGCACCACTGATGCGATGTCTGATCACACATCACTGCCATGAAGACAGCTCCAGCTTTCAGCATGAAGCCCTGGATGAAGATAGAGCAATCCTGGCCATGAATTAGTGCCTCTATGATTTGATCCAGGCTACAGCACTCAAGCAGTAGTATGAAATGAAGCTTTTGCTGCCATGGCTCAGGTTTTGGCAAGGGTGTCTAGTTTTAATGCACAATCAGCAGTTTGAATGATAAAGTTTTGGAAAAAGTATTCTGATATCTCAGTCTGTTAATTTGGAAGGAGCTTTCAAGACAGATATAGACGGATGCTTGCTGAATTTAAGAGACAAGAAACTCCTCTTAACTCTGGATACGACCGAGGCAGACAGCCACACTTTTAACGAAGTGAAGCTGACAGACTGGCAGTTTTAAAATGGCCTCAGAAATATAAATATAGCTGTAAAAATGAGAAGAAAAAGGAAAAAAGATTAAAGTCAAGGACTTACTGCCTCATCCTCTGTGCCAAGCACTAACTTTTGGATTTTACATTATCCCCTTCAGATAAAGGTTTGCAGGAAGAGAAAGCCATTACCTCTGAAGTTACAAAATGATTAGATATTCAGCTGCCGCCATCAGATGCAATTAAAGACACAAAACTTAGATTCATCCCGCAGAACATAAAAGTTCGCCAAATATATCATGAAAAAGCCACATTGTGTGGCTCTGAGAGTCTTGTCCTGTCCAGACTCCCGCTCCTGTATCAGCTGGGGACTAGGGAAAATGAAACATTCTGTGCTTCCTGAAGCTTAAAATGATGGACAAGGACTGTGCCTTTCACACGAGTCCCGCCCTTGTGCCATCTGAGCATTGACAGAGATACTGCTTCCTCCTCAAATCTAGAGTCATCTTACATCTTTGGTCCCTTTTCAAATTTTGGATCTTTTGGAAGGACACCCGATGATGCTGCAGTTATTGGGATCAGCAATATGATCTAATTGTTTGGAATGGTTTTTGAAAGTTCCGGCTTACACAAATTTGGGATACTGATTTCAAAAGGAGAAGGATGGGGTTGTGGTGAGCTAATATGAACTGTCTGTTTCACAGTATGATATAATGAAAAGTACTTAAGTACTTGGCTTTTAAACAGAATTTATTTCTGCATTTTTGCAGGAATGAAAAGGCACCTCATGGCGGGATACATTTACTTTTGCGTACTTCCATCAGAAACTTCAAGCATTAAAAATTGTATTACCTCTTTCGGGGATAATACTACAGAAACTTTAATATTGGATCTTTAGACCTTATGAGCAAGATTTCTCCTCATTTTGCACCTTCTGTGGCAGCAGCAAGAGGAGTTACAATTACACTGCTAAATGAAACACAGACTGATTCTTGTTTTTTGGTCAAGTGGCATCATTCAGCTCATGTCCTCATTACCTACAACTATTCCTCTCTGAGGCTTAGTCTGAGCTGAGCCAGCTGCAGAAGCCCAAAACAGAGCCAGAGAACCTGCTCAACAGTCCAGAGGGTACTTCAAGCTCACCTCCCATCTCTTTTATTTAGCAGCACAGATATGCCCACTCAGAGGGACATTTTACTGCTGCACCAACACAGGAACATGATGCGTTAACACCTAATATCTGCAAGCAGGAGTTTCTGGATAATAATGTGGATAACTGGACATCGAAGTAGTTGGCCCAAAGTCTACATGCAGTAAGGAAGGGGGAAGCATTGTCAGAGATCTAGGGAAGAACCACACGGTTCAGCACATGCTGGGGATTTGGTCCTTGCAGAGAAGTGTTACATAGGAGGAAAAGCTGTACCATCATCCTGACTTTCCAACCCATTCAGCAGTAAAAGCTGTACTGCCTTTTCTTAAAGGCGAGGGTGCCATATTTTCCTGCAAATGATTCCAGGAAGGAAGCTGAGAAATCTCCCAGTAAGTGGCAGGTGTGGTGAGTGCTGGATGCCAGTGGGTGTGTGTATGTGACTAAAAAGGATAAAAGCTAGAATTAAATTAGAGATTCTGATTTGAACTTACTGCTTTTATCCATATTGCTAAGCCATTCAAGTGGTGGAGGACTAGAAACAAACACAGCAAAATCAATGAAATAAACAAACCGTGAAAGACACTAGTGACACATTAAGGGGGAAAAAAATCTGATACCCTTTAGGCCATTGGGACTAAAGGGGAGAGAGATGACAGTAAATATATAGAGATTTTGGTTCCAAATCCTGAAAACTGTGCTCGCACAAACAGACCCTCCTCCAACCACAATCTGATTGAAAGAGAGCACAACTATTGCCCAAGGCCTGTAACATCTAGCTCATTAAAACAGTACCAGTTGACATTATTAGGATGTATTATTTTGCTCCTTTAGCACTGGGGAAGATTCATCTGAGTAAGTAGCAGGGCTGAGTCCTTCTTTGGCAAAGGGCATTGACTGGAAAGCGAAATGTCTGGTATGTTTCAGGCAGGCAGTTTCCATGCCTGGCAGATGGTATTTACTTAAGACGTACTGCACAGCCCATTATTTTAAGCCAAGTTACTTTGCCGAGTTTACCCAACTTATCACAAGGACAGAAACTTTTGTTCATCTCTGTGTCTGTATTAGTCAAAATCCCACAGGTTCTGAACTGCTATGGAGTGATTGTTTTCTCCCAGCAGAATTAAACTCAGTCCTGTAACAAATGAGAGGCGAAAACCCACAAGATGTTTCCAAACTGAGTCACACACATCCTTTTCAGCCAAGCCATAATACTCCCAAGTCCTCTGAATCATACTGTCTACCCTTCAACTGCTTCTAAACCGTCCAGCTCAAGGCGCTCGAACCCTCCTCTCTCCCACCATATTATGGTGCACTCAGCTGACCCATTAAACTGAACCTGAAAGGGGAAACTCCCCAGGTTTTTAAGCAAAAAGTGCATCACAAGGCACAAAGATGAGAGTTTTCTGACTTGCTCACATTTATATATCTATAAAATGAGTTTAAATAAGAAATGACACAATTAGTATATACTGGATCAAGCTCACAGAACATGGAATTCATCATTTTACCCTCAAAAGAAGCTATTAAAAGGTGTAACAAACTCAACTACAGATAATTGTTTAATAACCTAGTAACAAGGGTCCTGTTTGCTCAGTTGCTTAGGCACTAATCCAAACACATGTGATGCCCTATATGAAACAGCTAATATGTTTGTTTAAGTGCAATTAGATATCTGAGAATATCATATGATAGGAGTAAGATAAAAAAGAGTGAGGCTAAGATGCTATCAATGACTACACAGCTTGCACAGGAATAAAAATTAAAAGTAAATAACTATCAACTGCCAGGAAATAAAAATATCTGTTTGAAAACTAAAGCCGCAGATTTTTTAAATTAACATTACATTAACAGTGCTCCTGGTACAAACACTGCAGTTTATTTTCAGGGATTTCTGTATAAATACGGATATAAGAAACTGAGTAACAAAATGCTGTGTACATATTCTCTTAATTAATTTACTTTTGTGAGTCATTTCCATTTCACTTATGTTATGTAGCATTTTATATGCCACAGTGACTTATCACTTCTTCTAAATTTAAACTAATTCCCCTTTTGATTATTATTACTCTAGTCATTCATTTATTGAGCATAAATCTTGCATTTATTGGCATAAATGTCTTTTAATATTACTGTCTCTACTTATACAATGGGGTTAATACGAAATTCAGTCTCCTCCATGATCAATACAGAAGATATGTAGCACAACTACAACTGTTCATTTCACAATTTCAAAACAAGAAAGCCTCAAGTAAGATTTCACCTTGGCTGAAATCCTGTTTTCAATGAAATTGAGAGCAAAAGTCTCCTTAACTCATAAGAAGAGCCAAGATTTACTTTTTGGTGTCCAACCTGTATGTGTCAGCTGAAGTGCCCCTGACACTTTGTGGCTGCAAAGCTTTAAGGCCAGAAATAGCCACTATTATTGAATCCACTCTCCAGTATCACACAGGCCACTTCTAGTTAAATAACACAGGAATTTCCAGATAACTTCAGTTTTTGAACTTTTTTGCCAGATAGTGGCTCCAGTGAAGGTTTCTCCCTTTTAAATGTCCTGTTGTTTATGAAGAACAACTTTTTAGGACTCTAATTAGCTGGACTGCACTCTTATAGACCATTTTTATTTTTTTTTTAATATAAACACATCTCAGGGCACTCTGAGCTTATAAATACCTCTAAGGACGCTCACATTTTTTGTGTTAAAGTTTCCCACAAATACTTCAACCATTTCAGAGTACAAGTACAAATTAAAAGCATTTTTAAAAATCCTATTATTTTATTGAAGAACTCTAGTTTCTCCAAGTCTAGGTCTAAGGACTTGAGGAAAGAGTGTATAAGGAAGAAAAGACGATGAAGAAGCTTCAGGTGACAGAGGGTCTCAGTTTCCAAGGGACCTTAAAGAATGTATGAAACAACCAACCCAAAGATGCCTCTGCTGCGAGCACACACCTGCCCCACCCATATCTGACAGTGGAGGAGCATGGACCATGTCCCAGCTGAGGTCTGCAAAGCAGCTCTGCAGCTAAGGATGTTCCTCCCAATGCTCCAGGCAACCCCAGCCCCAGTTCTGTCCTCTCCTGCCTGCCTGGGCTGGAGCACAGACACAGAGGCACCATAAGAGGAGGCACTGGGGGCTGAAAAGTAGCTACAAACTGCTGCTGCCCTGACTGACTGGCTTACAGGCTCAAGTGGCAGTAGACCATCAGCACTGGTCAGAGATGCCATAAGAGAGGCTGTCTGTATCATTACCACCAAGGCTGAATCTTGTTGGTTAATTTTTCCTGTGTTCAGTCAGTGAGGTTTAAACAAGTGCAGGTAAAGGAACCAGCATCCAGAACATGAGAAAGGCTATGGCTCAGGTTGCCTGAACAACTGTATTTTGTCCTCTTTTCATGTCTGACCAAACTCACACTCACTCATACTTTAACTTTTTAATTGTATCCCATTACCCATCCTGTAATCCACACCTGTGTGAATACCAGGAATTTGATGTGGGCTTTTTTAATGCAGCCTATGACTGCAACATTTTCACCTACATGACTTCCCTGTTCTCCTTTTGAACATGAGAGTATATTAGCTCTTATGGTACAATAATCATTGAAATTTAAGTCACTTGGACTGCATAATTTTTTCCAAGTCACTTATATACCTCTGTAACACTTTCCACAAATTCTACTCATGCTTAGAAAAAGAGAATTAAACACCTTGAACTACAAAGGGAAGACTATAAGACAGAAAAGTGCATTTGTTTGCACGCCTAAAACTTGCTCAAACCAGACAAATCCAGGTGACCCAAAGGTAATAGTAGACATACAAGATCAAAACTGAAATTGCAACACATAAGAGTATAAAACATCTGCTGAGCATTGAATGGAGAGTTTGCCTTGAAAAGTTGAAAGTCTGATTTAATATTCGCTCCATCGAACAATTTTCCTCAACTGTTCTGGCCTGTGGACATGAACTGAGACAAATCATAGAACATTACGCACTGTAGGCAGGAATTTACTCTCTGAGAATAGGAATTTGTCTTATTTTCATTTGTTTCTTCATACTATTGTCTTACTGAACATGCAGGCTAAGAATCTAATTTTACTGTAGATGAAAGAGAACATTTCTTTAGCAGCCTGTCTATGCTGGGGCAGATGTGGCTTCATTCACCTTGATTTACACTCTACCAGTACTGCTCAGTCAATGATTTCAATTTAATATTTTCAGGGTACGGCCTTAATTCTTCCCTACTTTTACCTACAGCTACTTTTCACATTTTCTGTTCTGCAATGAGTTTAGCCATGTACTGTGAAAGAAATAACAACTTTGTGACTCATGTAATATAAATTCTTGAAAGTCACCACCTTATTTATTTAAAGAAAACATGAGTAATCGTTCATGAATTCTCACACAGTTCCTGCATACAGAGTTTGAATAAATACCTCAGCCCAAGCATGCTACACCCCGTTCCTTTATGCTGAGGCATGTGCCCCCTTCAGTGTGGAAACTAACGGGCTTATGGGGGAAAGGGAATCATCAAAAAAGATCACATCTTGAAATTACCTGTTTAATATCAAACAGATAATTACCACTCATATTCACAGGCCACCTCATAATTCTGCCTCAAGGAATTGGTGGTGTACATGAACCGAATATTTTGGACTTTCAAAGTATGATCTGATTGAAATAACAGTCTGGTTCCTGTCATTTCCCTTGTGGTGATTTTCGTTTTAGAAATGATTAAATGGTATAATTCCTCTAATGACTCATTTAGTTTATTTTTAGCTAACACCAAAGGAAAATACAAAGGAAATAGTCTTTAGCAAATGTGTTTTCAAGGAGGAAGAAAATTAGCATAGTTTAGAACAGTACATGCAGCTAATGACTGAAAAGCTAGCAGTAAATGCAACACTTTGTATCACACTGCATTACTGACCAGGACTGAAAGCTTTGACTGCTTTATGCATTGTAAATTGGATATGTTGTGATTTTGTAAAGCAGTCCTTTCACTAAGGAAAAAATTTTCCTGATATAACAATCCTACTTTAGGTGCCTCCAGTCTGAAAACCAGTAAGTGAAAAATAACTGGGTAAGAAGTAGAGAGCAGGTATTCAAACATGCCCCAGGGCAGCTTAGCACTTAAACATGTGGCAGATCTGTTTTCAGCAAAGCAATTAACAAGGCAGGATTCACCATTCCAACAACCTTAAAATGCAGGCTGGATCTTTTTCTAAACATTTGCTATAATTCAAATTATTAAATTGGAGAGGTGCTAATACAAGAATTGGGGTAGCTATGCTCAAATACTTTGTCTTAATGGCCTTAAAATGTATGACTCAAAGATATACAAACTCAAGCAACTAAATAATGATTTACATACTTTACTCAACTGGATGACTGAAAGCAAGTTTTGGTTCTCATCTTGCATCTCCTAATCTACTTTTCAATATATTATTGATAAGTTTCTTTGTGGCACTCTGCTAGTTATGAATCCCATTTGTTAATGGGGCAAAACACATTCACCCCTAAAAGCACAGACTGATAACTCCACCCATTTTAAAGTGCTCTTCCAGTATCCTCTGGGAAAGGGATGGGGACTGATCCAGTACCCTTGCACTGCTTACAGTCTGAACAAAGCAAGCAGAGAGGGTGACATGCTGACCCAGCAAAACTTGGTGAAAGTCTTGTGAGGGATTGATGGATCTAGGTTTTTCATCCAGAGTGTAAACTGGAGGTTTCAAACTGAGCCATATTAGCTAGGCTTAGATTTTTTGGTATTGCTAACACAACTATTTGTATCAAAATTATTAGTCATTAGTTGGGGCACTGTAGAAAAAATGTGTACCTTGGTTTTGCACTAGATGTATGTCTGCCTACATATGGGCTTATAGACAGAAATCAGCATCTATCTGCACACATAATTCCTTCACTGCAAATGAACTGACACTTGACCAACAGTGGATCCTGCCCTCAGCTTACATCAACAAAAGAAATGAAGCAAGCAACAATGTACTTATTTATATTTCTTACACTGAACAGTAACATACATCACAGGATCAAGGTACTATACCAATATAATTTCCACAGCTCTGTGCAGAACGAGTTGGAAAGCTGTAAAAGAGGAGCAGAGGTCATTGACCACAGACTGATCATCCATGCAACAAGCTGCAGGAAGAAATGTTACAACCTTGAAACTCCTCACCGTGCAGCCTCTCCAAAGTCTCAGCACCACTGGCTTGCTTTGGTAGCCCTGGCTGTCCCAGTTTACAGATTACAGGTTACAAGAGGCAATGTTAAATAGCACCATGACAGGTAGAAGAGGTGTGTCAATCCACCACATCCTCAGTTAATGCTGTTTGAACACTAAGTTGGTACTAGCACTGCACCCAAAACATTTTCAAATAAACCTGGGGAGAAATAAATTACCCTTTCTTTCCATTCAATCCAGGCCATACGCTGGGTACACAGAATGACATAATATCCTTCCTGAAATCAGAGCTGCAGTGAGGACCAGTATCCTTCAAACATGACCAGTTCCTGAGACTGCCTTGCAAACAACCACATTTTCCTAATTGCCACAGAAACTATCTTTTTCATCTTTTTAAACCTAGCCAAAGAATTATGCATTGTTTGCTTTATAAATGCCATAAAATTTCATTACTATATTCTGTACTTCTGCCAGAGTTTGACAGCCACAATTTAAAGAATCTTACTGGAAAGCAACACACAGAAATAGTCACCCCATTTAACTGCTGGTGGTCAAAATTTCACACCAATTGCTGTGACATCTGTCAGATATAACAGTAAATGATGTTATCTCTATGCCTGCCCCTAGTTAGCAGAATCAAACACCCTTTTGCAAGCTGTCCAGAAAGTGGCTATTATAATCAGGATTTTTTTTTTTCCACATGACATTTTTCTGCATCACATCCACTTTGGAAACTGGTGTTCTTGAAAACAGGATTCTATACAAAACCATGATCAATACAAAACTATGTATTGATTTGCTTTTTCCGGAAAAATCGGTACAGTTGGTTAGGGTTTTTATCTTTGCATTAGCCATTGTGAAGATGATTTTAAATTGTGTGCACAGGCCAAAGGATTTGTTCTGAGGCCAATCTGCATTTAGCTGTAGTGTCATAGACAGACATTCAGAAAAAAAAAATCGATACATTTGTAATGACTGCTTAGATAACTGCTTAAGCAACTGCAGAAAGCAAGTCAGCAATTATTTTTAAGGATATGTGACTTTTAAGGATAAGATTTTCTAACGTCCTGAGAGTTACACACACTTGTTTCCAAAGGACGCTATCCCAGTTCCCTTCTTCCAGTTGCACTGGACTTCTGCTTCTTTTTTAACTGGGTTACCATGGGCAGGGTTGACCTGTAGCAATCAGAGCAGTTGCACTGGTGCCAGTAACTGCTCAGACAGACAGACAAGACGAAGTTCAGCACCTAAGATACCACAGTAGTTTATGATTAAAAGGTAATTTAGTTAAATTTCTAATCGTGTGTCCTGGTTGTCGGAGCATGTGTGTATGTGTAGAGACAGAGAGGTATGAATGACTATTTCAAACCCTGCCTCTAGCCAGATTAGTTTGCAACAGAGACAAGAAACGACCCTGAAACACGAGGTATTAAAACCTGTTCTCTTACGAAAGAGCAGACCTGCAGACCCTGCGCCAACGCCGGGCCACGGAGCGCTCCTGCCAGCAACTCACCTTGCTGAATTTTCGTCACCAGCTGGTGACGGGCGAGAATCCTGCTGGTCCTGTAGGGAGGGCGCCGGGCGGGCGGGTCGCAGCGCCAGAAGAGCTCCTGGCCCTCGGGGGACACCGCGTTCAGGTAGAAACAGGCGGTGCCCGCAGCCCGGGGCACCTGCTTCAACATCGCCGCTGCCCTCGGCTCGCCCCGGCCGTCCCGGGCGCTGCTCCCGATCGGAATCAGGGCAAGGAAAGCAGGGAGGCTCTAAGCCCCAGGGAGCTGCGAGGAGCGAGCGCTTTAAACGAAAAAGGAGCGCCAAGACCTACTACAGCTCGGGATTCCGGCTCTCTCCCACATGATCCGCGCGGGCCAATCGCTCCCAGAGCAGCCTGTGGAAGTGAGCCTGCGGAGCGGGACAGGCAGCCTGCCCCAGCCCGGCACACAGCCCCAGTCCCAGCCCCGAACAGCCTGTCCTAGCCCCGAACAGCCTGCCCCAGCCCCAACCTGCCCCAGCCTCAGCTTGTCCCGGCCCAGCTCTGCACAGCCTGTCCTAGCCCCGCACAGCCCCAGCCCGGCACAGCCTGCCTCATTCCCGAATAGCCTGCCCCAGCCCCAGCTTGCCCCAGCCCCAGCAGCCTGTCCCGGTCCAGCTCCGCACAGCCTGTCCCAGCCCCTCACAGCCCCAGCCCCGCACAGCCTGTCCCAGCCCCTCACAGCCCCAGCCTCGCACAGCCTGTCCCAGCCCCAGCCCCAGCCTGTCCCGGCAGCCCCCCGGCTGGCGAGAGTTTACCCAGCACGGAGGGGCTGCTTCAGAAAGCAAAGAAGAAATAGATGAAGACGCTCGAGAAAGCGTATTTTAGACTACTCAGGGCTGCCGAAAACCTTTTCCTCCTCTGCTTTACGCTGCCCAGCTGTTGACTCATCTCTGGAGACGATGCCGTCGCTTACTTTTCTAAAAATCATTCCCTTGTTTGCTGAGAAAAAGTCCGTTTACGGAAGGGCTGTCTGAATCTCCAAAACCGCACGGTACAACGAGCACTGGAACAAGCAAAGCCCTTGGGATGAAAAAAATTCAACAACACCTAGCAGCAGTCACTGAGCAGTAAACAAAACCCAAGGGCTCCTAACATTAATGCTACCAAGAACTGGTCACAGCCTGGAAGAGGGAAAAGGGATGGAGAGGTTCTCTGTTATTCAGGTTCCTTGCTATAACATCTTCTTTTTTGTTGTTGTTTTTTTTTTTTCAACAGACAGAGGGGCATATATTTTCATTCTGTCCTCACATATCAACCACTGAGTTAGCAGAAGATGCTATTTCTTTGATTAATCATACAGAAACAGAACATTGCCATTTCTATCAGCAGGTGGGCAGCAAATCTGACTGAAAATATACTGAAAATGCCCTCCTAGTCAAATAATTTTCATTATATTTTAAAATACCAATATTTTGGATTAGTACACCCCTAGCGTGTGCTGATTTCTAAGAATCTCAGCTCAGGAATGATGCTGCCACCTCCATGTCCTTTCCCATGGGACCAGTGTCAAGCTGGGGCCTGGCAGCTGACAGCACTGTCGGAGTGGCTGCAAGCCCCAGGCAGAAGGGGCTCAACCCCCATCTCAACCCATGGGGGATCCTGACCTCCCAAAACTCTACTCAGACATCTGCCTTTGGCGACATTATTGTCTGTGTCCTGTTCTCCAGCCTTGGGGCCAGCAATATCTCACCACATGCCATGGTACAATGGAGCACTCCTCCCACTCCCCGCCTCACAGATGCTGACCAGGGCAGGGCCATGAGATGGCACTGCCTGGGACGTGCCTCTTCACAGAGGACAGGGCAGATATAGTCACCTAAATATGAGAGGGGGAAGGACAGCTCCTGTTCACAATTATTCATTAAAATTTTGCTCCATGCAAACCCCCTTAGGGCACGGTTTTACTGTGATGCAATCTGTTCTCATTACACCTTATGAATTTTATTCCTCATCAATGAGAGACTTGTGCAGTGCCATAAAATGGAGAAATATAATTGCAGGTACTAGAAATTTAAAATTAATGCTGTAGACTGGAAGCCTCCATTACCTGTTATTACCATTAACAGCACCTGCAAGTGCTGTACGTGCTGCTTTTTGCTCCAGGTATGGCTGCATCGTTCTCTCTGAGACTCTAAGCAGAGAATTCAAACTCAAGAGCAAAGACATGGCACCACTACCATCTATCCTCCCAGACAGGGCTAGGCACTGGCAGCCAGGCAGTAGGACTGACCTGTCTTCTCTCTGCCTTGCTGTGCAGAGGAGAGGCAGGATTGCTTCACAGATGTGAGCAGAGAGAGAGCCTGAACAGCAGGGAAGAGATGGCTCCCATTCCTACCCCAGCCTGCCAAGCCAGTGTGTCAGTCACTCTGCTGCCATCTTTTCAGGAATAAATATCCCAGAGACCCCTAAACATCAGTGTTTATTCAAAGAGACAATACCTTCGTGCTGGGAAATTCTTACTTGATCAATCTACATTTCCTGATCCAATTCTATTTAAAAAATGCTATTGCTAATGTAAAGCAAGTATTGACATTTAATACCACTCTGCTTAAATATTCAGAACACTTTCTTTTTCTGTTGCATTGACTTTTTCACCTAATGGGATTCTGCATTCTTCCTTGCAATACTTCCAAATTCTAGGAAGCAGTTTAAGAAAGATGTAATGCTTCAAAAGCCAGTCCAAAGAAACAAAAACCACAGCAAGAGCCTAAGTAAGGTGTATATACTAGTGAACAAGTCCACTAAGAGCTCAGCAAGCCCAGTTATATGCTTGTAACAGACAGCAGAGTACCAGCCTCAGTGCCCCCGTGGCTGCCTGTCCTTCTCATGTCCCCACCAGAGGGAAAGGCAACAGGGCAGAGCTGCCCTGCCAGCTTCCCAGCAGCTTGTCTCAGAGGTCACAAAGGACAGAATAAGAAGCCTCTGTTGCAGAATGATGACTTTCCTTTCCTCCCAGACATGAGGGTCTGAACACAACTTCAGAGCCAGAGGGTTGCCCCAGGCTCGGTGCTGATGAGTGCTGCCTGTGCTGAGGCTGAATTCTTTGGCTTCAGTCCAGTACTTGCATAGTACTCAAATAAAACAAGAAACAACAAGAGTTAGCTGGTCTTATGGTGCATGTTTGAAAACTCCTGTGCTTGAAGTTGTGCATGGCGAAAGAAAGAAGTAGCCCTCCTTGCATACTTTTAAAATGACTGTATCCTTGTTTGGTGACTGCCTTGACACCCACTGCTCATTTTCAAAAATGTGTCATTCAGATGAGGAAACCCCTTTGGCCATCAACCTCTCAGACAAGAAGTACTACAGAAGTCTAAGTTGTTATGTAATAGCACTAATTAATATTTCAGTCTCAGTCTGCAGACTGTTTCTGGAATAGTTAACAGAGCAACACTGAACTTCATGCTAATACGTCTCATAAAAAGCACTGCAAAATGAAAGCTTCCTCGTGCATTTTACAAGGACTATGAGGGAGCTCCAGCACACACCTGAAATTGCTGTCAGTCTTGACAGAAGCTCAGCCCATGAGATGAAAACCCAACCCCATGCTCCCATGTTGTGACTGATCCATGCAGGAAAGGAGATTACTTCATAAAACCATGTCTGGAATTAGTGGGGTTTTTTTTAAACAAATCAGAAATGTCCACTCTGATATCTATAGTGTTATAACCACATGTCACATCTAACGTGACAATCAGTGATTTGATGGATACTGAAATACTCTGGGATATCAGGAATCTTTAGTTACAGGCTGATTCATACTGCACAGTGCTTCTGATGACTGCACGGACTTAGTATAACTGGCAAAATCAGCCCAAGGACTCATACTCTTTTCTATAAGCATTCACAGGCAGAACTGCAACACTCCCTTTCTGTTAATTGATTTTTGTGTCTCTCTGCCATCCTTTCTCCCTGAAATGGTATCTAGTGTGAGACAGAATGAGTAAACTATTGGCAGGAAAAATTGCCCCAGGGCTACCCATAGATACTGCAGTATCTTAAGCAGTACTTGAGATCTGCTTCCAATTCACTGCAAGCAGGGTGCTGACATCAGCTGGAGAAAACAACACAATATACTCTAGAAATGCTAAATATATTTGATAACAAACTATCTACTTATAGCTGGCTTTTCTGGGCAAGACAAGAGTGTGAGTTTCTACACACCACCTTGGCCTTAGAATATTACTCCATGAGGCAGTGCTATAGTGGGGTAGGTGAGGATAAATTGAAATGAACAGCACTTTCCCATTTGTATTCCTACAAACAAACAAACCAACCAACAAATAGAAATATGAATATAAACATATAAAAAAATAAAAATAAATAAAAAAAACCAGGACTGCTGATTTACATCTTAGAATGCATACCCCACAGTGAACTGTGAAATAAGTCTGTCATGTTGTAGCTGGCAGAGTTCTACAGGCTTGGATTGAACCTGCTGTTCTTACAGGATAATCAGCCACTTGATCTTCCCGAAGTGACCCATTTCCCTTTTATTGTTAGTTGCACTTATCTTGTTATTTCACATTTAAAATTTAATGACGGCGTCTCTTCATTAGAAGGCACTGGTTCTGTGAGAATGAAACAGCTTCCTATCCACTACAGGAGCACATTTGTTATTAACATTAGTGACATGCAGTCAGAAGAAGCAGGAAACTCTTGTTTCAAAGTCACAGAACAAAAAACTCAGACACCTGCTTTCAACTTTCTAAACTCTGGACTCCTTTCTATAATTCTGCAGGTAGAGGAATATTTCAGTTTTCTGGATTATGGCCTAATACCTACTCCAATATCTTATATATGCAATATATCCCAGATACTGAAGTTCTATCCACATATCCCTATCCTATCCACACATCTTATATTTCTTGCCTGCCTCTGCCTTTACAGATGCCTGCACAGTAGCTCATGTGCTAAGTACAGGCAGTTTCTCCTTTGTCAAATTCAAGAAGAGAAAAAATTCCCATGTAGGGAACCCAAAGCTGTGTTTAAGATGAAGCTGTCACTTACTTCATGTGTTTTGAATCCTATCTCTGTGACCGGGACTCTTAAAAGCAGAAGTCCATTGCCTGCTGTTTAGGAAAAATGTTTTATGTTTGAACACAGACATTTGTTTGAGAGTTGTTTGCCGGGATTACTACAGCCTGCAAACTCTTTCATACAGGGCATGAAACAGCAGGGGCTCTAGAGCAGCCAGAAATGCTTCCCTCTGGCTCAGCAGCACTTTGACTTTCTTCCTGAGGCTGTGCTGGGGCACCGAGGCTCTGCAGCTCATCTAGGGCTGCCAGGAATCAGACTGGGGCAAAAGGAAAGTAGTTTATGTGAGACTTCTGCATCGCCAGGAAGCGAGATGGAGATGGCTAAAAGCTGCATGGAATTACAACAGAGGATTGTTTCACTGGGAAGCCCGACACTGATGTGTCCTGGAGGGAAGTCAGCTGCTGTGTCAACTGTATGTGTATGATAGTGAGCTTTAAAAATGAACACTGCTACGCAGGGCTTTTTATGCCTGAGAGACAGCCTTACATACACCCTTGAAGATAAACTTCAAACCGGGAGATGAGGCTTCTGAATAGTACATTACATCCTTTTCTTCTCTTCCAGTGTCCCTGTTCCAGCATCAGAGGACTATCCATTTACATTTTAAGATACACGTGTTCAATGGATAGTACTGCTACATAAAATACCTCCTGATTACAAGAATATCAGTGGCCTGGCCACAGCACAGAAGCAGAGGATTAGAAATTATGTGTAGAAGTACAACAGTAGCACATTTAGGGAACAAAAGGATGGCAGGGAGGTGACTGACCGACCAGCCACCCAGGCAAACTTATGGAAATAAGGACACATGCAAAAAAGCCAGGAAGATGAGGGTCAAGGCAAAAAAGTGTGATTCATCTCATCAATTCTCCTGTGGAGGTGCTCAGGATGTTAAATAAGCAAAATGAATAGTATCTGATTTGATAAAGGCTTCTCCAAGATCCTCTACCGAGCAATCATAAAAAACCTCAGCTATCATAGATAAAAAGGAAAAGGCCACTTGTGGTTTAGTGACAGTTCAAAGACAGGAAAAAAAGTAGTAATAAATAATCTGTGTTCACAATGGGATTAGTTTCCCAGAGGATTCACATAGACATTAGTGTTGGAACCTGTTTTGTCCACTATCCATGCATGGGTTTTGTAATGGGACTGAATAATGAGCTGGCAAAATATAATGATGATGATACCAAATTGGTCTGTCAGTCAAAACAAACATTGACTGAGAAGGCCTTAAAATTTTAGCTTTTGGGGGCTGATAAATGTACAGGACAAAAAACACCCTAAAGATAACACAGTGCACAGTGATGAGATTTAATGGAGCTGTTATCACTAAGGAAACAGATTTTGGATAGGTTTATGAAAATCCAATACAAGTGCTTAGTAGGAACAAAAAAAGCAAAGTGGATTTTAAAACTTTTTGGAAAAGTAATTGAGTGCAAACCAACAAACATGGTTTTTCTATTACAAATGTCTGCCCACCATTTGGTAATTATGATGTCTTTTCTTGCAGTGGATAAAGCTGGGAACAGTAAGTGGGGGTAGTTTCAAAATGAATGAACATAAATAGTTCTCCATATATGCATAGCTGACCCCTGGAAGTCATTGTTAGAGGATACTGTGGTTTTCAGAAGTTAGCAGAATTCAAAAAAGGAAAAAATCCTGGAAGAAAAAATCAGCAAGGGCCATTAAACACAAAATTCCAGCTCATGGCTCAGGACCTCCTTGAACCATGTGAATGCAGGTAGGATAGACAACATCACTAAAATATAAAAAATCTATAATATAATATAATATAAAAAATATATACCTATCCCAGCATTATATTTTTCCGAAAACAGCTGCATCTGCCCACTGGCCAACACATGATACTGGGTTGGTCTGACCTGTGGCCACCCCACTGGGCCTGTTCTGAGCAGGAGTGGCCAGTCTGTATTCTCACCTGAGCTAACCAGATGTACCATCCCATGGCTTATGTAAATGTGGGGTCTAACAGCACTGCTAGTGCATAAACACATCAAAATAACTGCTCCTGTGGTCTGTGGCGGCAGCCTGAGGAATGACAGTATTTCCCTGTGCACAGCCTCTCTGTGCCCTCCTGTCACATTTGCTGGTGAAGTGTAAGCTGCTGCTCTGTTGGCCACAATGTCAGACACAGGGGACGTGACATCTCTGTCACTTCTGCCCTCCCAGGGGCTTAGAAGGGACCAGGAGCTCTTGGATGGTTGGTAAGATCGTTGGAAGGGGTCAGTTGTCTCATCCAATGCCTGACTGCTAATTCAGGAATTATGGTCTCACTCCTGTTCAGTTTTCAAACATTTTTCCTCAGTCAAACCACACCAGCATATGAATAGAGACTCCATTGGCCTTAGCTGAACTCTTCACGAGCCAGGAATAGCCAGTATCCCACACTGTGTAAAGTCCCTAAAGACAGTGGTTCTCAACTGTAAATTAAGGAAAAAGCACACCAGTTGGGTAATAGAGTTCAAAAGAGAGGAAGACATTTCAGGTGGTAGACCTCCTCTGCTAAAGTATTTGGAGTATATTATGACAGAAATGAGCTAAAAGTAGGTTCCATACCCTTAGTGCTACTCCATCTGCTGAATCTATACACAAGTTCCTCAAACTAAACCCACAGGAACTCTGTAAATATATTTAAGTAGTGGTGGGCTTACACATATCCTAATCTCACACATCCTATTCTCACTAACAAAGTGTTTGGATAACACACTGATAACATAAGGAAGTGTTTAGATAAACTTAGTTTCTCATAGCTATCCAAATACATTGTAAATCCCCACACAGCCCTATTGTTGGTGTCACTCACTCACAAACAAACATTCCTATTGAGCTGAAGGTTCATGCCTTTGCAGACTTCAGGTAAGGGCTTTGATATTTGTTTTCTTTTCAACAGGACTCCAGTACTAATGATCAAATGGGCAAGAGATGAAATATTCAGGTTTTGATCTGGTTTTGACATAAGTTTTCCTCCCTCTGTGCTAGAGAACCAATGCCAAAGTTAGATTTCATAAAAGTTTATAAAAAGCAACAAGGCAGAACAGAAGAATTCCTGGCAACACTATTTCAAATACAGCAGCAGGGAATTGGTATATGGGAACATGAAACTCGCCAGGCACCTTGAAATCAATGAATACTTGTTGCATGATTTCAGTCTCTGGCCCAGTAAGGCAGACAGATATGATGGTTAGGGCACAGGACTAGCTGGCAGTGACTTGCTGGAAGACTTCAAGGAAGTTGTATAACCTGTCTCTGTACACCACTTTCCTGACTGATAACAGTAATCTTTAGCTTTCTTAACTATTTTGGTACCTATATTTAAAAAAAAAGGAAGTACAATTTTGTAGGAAGATTAATTTTCCTTACAAGCAATATCAGTCCACTAGAGGCAGGCTAAAATCTACTGTAACTGCATGAACTAAGGAGAAAATAAATACCCTTTAAAATAGTCTTACACCTGTAGTGGATTCCTTCAGATGACACACTTGTTGCCTAAACTTGCAGAATGCCAGAGATTTCCCAACGTGTTATTAAATGCGTGTTATCAGATCTTATCAATTCTGTGCAACAAGAGTGGTACATGTGGCTCTTCAGAGCAATGTGCACTAACCAATAAGCTGAGTCTGGACTCCAGGGCTGGACTGCAGCCTTGCATGCAGGAAAGTGCTTAGTAGGATACATATAAAGTATTTTGTTCACTGACAGTTGAAATTCCTCTTTTTTTATTCTATAGTCCCCAAGGCACCACCACCAGGCCAGCCACTAGGTACAGCAAAGCCATCCCTTTGCTGGTTACTCTTCCTGGAGACCCAGGAAAGCTGTGGCTTTGGTTTTAAGTTACAGTGGGGTGGGAACTGTTCCTGGAGAGGATGTCCTCTGCAGAGGCTGGTGACCTGTTCTGCATCTCCCAAATGAACCAAACTGAATTCAGCCTTGTGGCAGCACTGACCCTGGTGCAGTGTGGGGATATCTGGCCTGGCACATGCCAGTTCTGTGCTGCTGCTGCGAGGGCGAGTGGGAGCACTGACTGCAGCACAGAGCTGAGGTCTGTCCCCATGGTGTCTGGCTATGAGCCTGTCCATTCCCTGCAGAACAGGGTGCATACGACATTTTCTTCCCTTCCCCAGGTCACCAGAACCAGAACAAAGGCCCAGTACAAAAAACATCATGGATGAGCACAGAACCTGGTCACTGTCCCAGCTTTAAGGCTAAGCCACCACCTCACAGCAAGTGTGACCAACACACCTGCACACTTGTATGGCTGCACAATATCAGCCATACTGGTGTCTGATTAGCAACCTCACAAATAAAGAAGCCAGGGGAATACAACACATGCACGGATCACTTATTCCTTACCCAAAGCTAGAATTTAGCACAATCCAAAGCAAGTGTTCTGTATAGCCCTGTCTATTTGGAGCAGAAAGCACGATGCCTATAGCTTTTAATCCCAAATAATTTCTTTCTTTATATCATAAAATTTAGGAGTATAAGTTACATATATGTATTTTTTAAATTAAAAAAAAAAGCCAAAACAAATCCCCACAATAATTCCTGGCAGATATTGCACAATAAAACAGTAATGGTATAGTTTATATCACAATATTGGTATTTATGAACTGGACAAGTCCCTGGACAGGATTTTTTTGTCTTCTAGCAACCAACTGCTCTATGCATAATTTAAACATTTCATTTTTAGACTCCCTATTTCTTGCATACTTCTTTTCATTCGTATTTTGCACTGTGCTAAATACACACCACAGAGCTGATGTGTCTCACTGGATAAAGCAGCACGAGGTTGGTTTTTTTACAGAGTGGGAACCCACCAAACAGCAGGAGCAACAGAGAGGAAAGGGCTTCCCGAAGCTCCCTTTCCAGCCACCATGCTGCCCCTTCTCAAAAAAAGGCAGGCAGCCTGCAGCTCTTTTTCCTCATAGCCTGCCTTTGGAGAATGCTTCCAGTGTACGGGAAGGGCTAGAAAAAGCCTAGAACCTGCAGCAATGCAACCAAGATGAACTATTTTCCAGCAAACATTCCTTCCTTCTCTTCCAGTCCCCAATACAGGTGCACTTCCCTTCTCCTCTCTCTAGCTTACACACCCCCTTGCGCACCCTCCTCCAGCAGACACTTACCAAGACTCTTCCTCTGTTGATTCCCCCTCTGCTCAAAATAGGCACACCAAGAGAGTTGGTTGATAAGTTCCATTCCGGCTGTGAATTTCTTTTTACTCTCTCAATTAGAGAGTGATGAAAATATTGCTGTCTGCCCTCATGTTTATCCTGGCATCCTATCACATCCTTCTCACAGGCTTTCTCCCTGCCCCACTGTCTGAATATACAGCCCTGTTTCAAATCAACCTCACGGTGTTCCTCATTTGTTGTTGTCTACTTAAGGTGTTGCTCCATGTTTATGGAATGTAGTTTTACTGGAAAAATTCCTTGGCTAAAACCTTCAAAAGGAACTACTCATCTTGGGTCTATTTTCCATGACACTTGAAAAGCTCTGACTTTCTGAGAAGGTTGGTTTCCTCAGTCTGAACATAAGACCTCTTTGAAGTACCTCAAGTTGGGCAAGAAAATATTGCAAAACTGAAATTGCACCTGACCTGTGAAGAAGGTTGGTCCTGTTTATGTTTGTCAGGTTTGTTTTTTTTTTTGCCTCTTGTTCCATCATATTTTGACAGGTGAGTGCTGTTCTTAGCTATAAGGACATGAAATTAAGGCAAAACTGGGTCCTGAAAAAATTTCCAGACCATGCTGCTGGAAGTTCTTTTACTTCAAGCCAGAATTCATTGTATACCCTGTAAGTGCTCAGGATTTGCATGTAGGTAGCTGACACTGGAATTGGCTTTATAGTTCTTTGTTTGTACTCTCTTCTTGGATTGCAAAAGAATGATGCAGAGATTTGTGTATTTCAGTCTTTATTTTTTCTGCTTTTATGCCCTAGGGAGCTTATGACAAATAATATACTCACTGGTTCCTAATATGTTACCAAGCATAATAGGTTGGATGATAAATTAAAACCAAATGGAGTTCTGAATGTTTTGTTTTCAAGCCACTGGCAAGCCTCTATTGCTTTAAAAATAAACTTTGTTCCCACTTTGCTCAGATTAGTGACACTTCACTTTTCTCAGACTAGTGACATGGAGGCAACTCTGACCATGACACCTGGGAATGACATGAAAATAACTTTTTAAAATAGCAATTGTGATGTGAGGGATTACACGTGTGCAGAACATTTCAAACAGGAAACAGTCAGTCTCACAAGCTTAGGTGTAGCTCAGCTAGGAAGTGCACAGTCACATCATAAACCTCCCGTTCACTTTGCTCCTAATTGGCAGCCGTGTTAACAACATCGGCAAAGAACTATTTACTGAAACCTGGAAGCTAGGAGGTCATACCATAAACTTGTCATGTTGTTACACTCTTTCCCAGGCATTCACTAGCAGCTGTTGTGAAAAACAGGATAGCTGAGCCTGATGGACTTTTGTGCTGACTGAGGACACAGTAAAATAAATATTCATACATCAAATAACTACCCACTATTTTGAAAAGTGAACCTCAAAATGCACTTTAAAACATGCATTATGAATTCTGCATGGCTGCTGTTCCTGTTGCTTAGCTAAGCCTATTAGGGTTCACTGGTAAAATCATGCAGCTTTTATTACAGTGAATTCAGAATGTCTTCTAAAGATGTGCAATTCACAACCTGCCTCCCCAGAATAAACTGGAAATGAAGAAATACATTTATGCAAGGTTCAGGTACACCGGCAGGTTACTGTCAGAACATGTACCTTTAAGTGCATGTACAAGTGCCACTGAAGTCTCAGGTGCCTCATCAGCTCCATCTCCTGCTTTGCTGACTTGAGCAAGTACCTTAAAATGAAGGCAGAGGTGTTATGAGCCGCAATCTCTAAAATTAAGCTTCTGCACTGCTAATGGCTCACTGATTTCCATATCAAAGGCACTTAGGTGGCAGCTGAAGAGATGGCTTTCCCCAGTCTGTCACTGCAAGCGGGTCTTTGGTGCTGTCACTTGGCTAGGATTATGGCAAGAAATAAGCACCACCGTAGGGCAATTCATTCCCCTTGTCTCACACATCTATTTCAGGGTGACAGGACTGGCTTTCAGAGGTACCTATTTCTGTCTTCACTATAAAGGACCTGGTGTGACTAGCTCAATCCTTTTAGAAGGCACCCCTACTAGACTTCACTGCTTTCGAGTCAGGGCAGATGCTTTTCACTCAGTATGTTATTTATAACATGAATCAAGACTGTGTGGATAGAGCATAAAATAGAGCCTGCATTCTGAAGACTAAAAGAAGCCTAAGTGGAAAAGGAATGAATATTTTTTCCTCAAGTATTTCTGTCACAAAGTTGGTACAGCTTAGTTGACTTGGCTGCTACATTCCCATTTTGGAATCCAACCTTAATCTGGAGTTCAAGCTTAAGTGAAGTTATGATCCCACAGGGCTGACAGGTACATCAGTGGCTCTGTCACACAACTTGGGAAGCCAGAGAAATGCCAACATGGATTGTATTCACACCTTCATTGGCAAGATAAGTCTAAGGATGCTGTCTGTCCTTGGGATAGGAGTCGTTGCCTCTACTATTTCACTAGTAGGGTCTGCATAGAGAATGGCTGGAAACTGTTATGTGATAAGAAACCCAGGGAAGAATTAAATGTTAACTTCTTCCTACTGATTATTTCTTACTTATGTTATTGCTGAGTGTTTCATCCCTGCAATTGTGTGAACATGTAGGTTTTAGTCAGGCATCTATTGGCAAAACTGAGATGAGACTTCCGGTGTAAAACAATGCCCTCTGTTAAAGAAGTAAGTAATCAAATAAGGGCATCTATAAATAGAAAGGGTTGTAAAAACAAATAGGGGAAAGCATCTGGTTTGCAACATCTTTGCACAATTTGCAGTAGCTAAATCTGGAGTCAATTAATGACCTGTTTATTTTCCAAAATTTCAGTAAAATGCCTTGGCAAAAAGTTAATCTGTCTCTGGAGAACATCTTAGTTCCTTCCATATGTTGCCCGATCTGTCACAGCAATAAACTTCTTCCCAGTTTCAAGATCCTTAATGATTGCACCGATGCTTTCCATAAAAGAAGAGATAATGGTTCCAGCCCTCTACAAGTCATGATTCTCCCTTAAGAGAAAGCAACACAAAGGAGCGAGTGAGAGCCCTGTGTTATAGCCTCTATTGTGACCTAGAATCCAGAGATTTAAAACAGTTCCTACCTACAATTCATCCCAGCTGTTTTATAATCCCTCTGAATTTGATAGTTTCTTTAACATGTAGCCATGCCACGATTAATGTATATGCTTTGGCTTTGTAAACACTTGTCCTGCTGTCCTTGTTTTTAAGGGTGCTTTCCAAGGAAACAGCTTAGGCCATTTAGTAATTATGTATGTTTATGGTTTTCTATAAAACAAAACAGATGTTTCAGAGTCAGTTTTATTTGGTGGTGTCTTGTCTAACCTAGATTCTGAAATGCATTTGTCCTCTATGTGAATCAGATTAGGTATAGTATCTTCTGTTTTATTATATGCTGCAAACACAAATATTCTGGTGATGTCTTAAGTTTTAGCTCTCATATTTTCCAGATTCTGTACTGCATTAGTATATAACTCTGAACTTCATATAAGGTGTTAGCAAGTTCTCTTCACAGTGTAGTTAGACAAAACAATCCTTTTCCAGCCTGAGACTGCAGCTTCAGGTCCAAAAAGTATAAACAATGGCGAATTGAGGAGAGCAATGTGGGAAGATGGGACTTCATAACTTGAAGCTGTAATTGGACAATTATCGCCAAAATGTAAATAGATCAAAACTTACAAAAGTGTGAAAATGTGTGACCCGTTGTTCATCTTGGGTGTAGCTTTGGCTAGGCTCTTCTACTGCCCAAGCGGTATCCTTTGAAGGTCTTTTAATAAATACCTACTTTGTTCCTTTAACACTGTCTAGCCTCTATTATAGGTAGCCTCTCAAGACATCACTGGTACCTTCCTCTTTCTGATGAACTCACACATCCAAATATGCTGATTTAATAGATAATCTTCTTAAAAAGAATATTCTGCTGGCTTAGAAGTTAAATATAACAAAACAGACTAGTCCGTCCACATGACTTGAACATTTAATAATTTAAATTTATACTACATTTAAGTGCTCTGCTGAATTCAGACCATAATCAAATTATCAGTTTTGTTCTGAAACAAAAGCACTCAGAGCTGTTAGGGATAGAAAGAGAGCGCAAATGCAATTACCAAAATACTCATCTGCCAAGCTGATATAAAACTATGTTTCTGATTCTTTGTGGACTAATGCTTCTTTATGTTCAGGAGTGATGGAGTGGGTCAAGCTAGGATGATAAAAGCCATCCTTACATCAGAATTCAGAAAGTTTCTGCTGATTTTAGAGAAGCTCTCTATTTTCTTAAAGTGCCTGTCAGGAAAACAAATGATCCAAATCTTTAGCCAGGAATGAAGCTGTAAAAGTTTCTTCCTAGCAAAGAAACTGGGCAAGTCCCAAACACCTCACCATGTGGCAGAAATTCACATAGAGGCTCAATGTATGCATGTTTGGTTATGCACATTAAGGGTGATTACTGATATTTTGAATTTTCATTGTGTCTTTTTGATAACACGATTTCCCAGTTTATTCAAAGGAAGCTGGTGGGCTCAATGCTGTCATGGGGCTTGAAAATTCTCAACTGAGAAAAGTTAGAGAAGATATGGTAAAAGTAAATGAAGTAATAAATTTAATAATAAATTTTCTGCATTTAATAAATCCAGAAAAGAGGCGTCAGTTGTCATTTTACCTTCCTGTGATATCAAAAATACAGTGATGTTGAAAAAAACTTTAATTCTACAAATTAATGTTTAACAATTGAAGAGAAAGAGAAATGTGTGTTACACCTTGGTTTTACTTGCAAGTACATGGTCTGAGTCACTAGTTATACTGTTACCCAACAGTTCATCACCCATCATTTTTCTTTAACTACCAACTCCTCTAGCAGCTGCCTGTATTGTATAATTAATTCCTGCTACTTTGTTTAGTGAGCTATCATGAAGATGAGCGTTTACTTTCTCTCATTTGGTGACTTCCACAAATGGAAGTGATGCTGGCCTTCGCTGAAAATCCTCACTTCACCACATCTGTACAGGCACCCTATCCCCTGTGACTGGGGCAGGGGCCAGGAGCAAAGGATTTAACTCAGTGTAACTGAAAGGAGGAGCCTTGAGCCTCCAGAACCCACATTTAGCATGACAGCAGCTGGCTGGGGGCCACGCATATAAAATAAGCCCTTAGGGAGCACTGGTGACCAGGGTGTGGCACAGCAGTTTGCAGGAAGGGTGCTGAGGCAATGCCAGCCCAACCAGGGAGCAGTGGTATCCACTGGCAGAAAGCCAAGCATGGCTGGCACAGCTGCCCAGACAGCTCTGGCAGGAACAAGCTGCCAGTACTGGGCACCTGTGTGCTCAGTTGAGAGTGGGAGGGTGCCCGGGTGGAGGAACTTCTCTGCTTAATGACAAGATGGGGGCATCAACAGCCCATCTGAAGTGTATGTGCACCTATGCCCACAGCATGGGCAGCAAACATGAGCAGCTGGAAGCCACTGTGCAGCAGGAAAACTGTGACATAGGTGCCATCACAGAGACGTGGGAATGATTCAAACAACTGGAGTGCTGTGGTGAGTAGCTATAGACTCTCCAGAAAGGATAGGCAAGAAAGGAATGGTGGTAGGATAGCTTTATAGGTTAGAGAAAGTTTTGATTATCCAGAGCTTGATGACAGTGATGACTGGATTGAGTGTGTACAGGTAAGAATCAGGGGGAAGGCCAAGAAGGCAGCCATCCTAGTGGGAGTCTGCTGCAGACCACTCAAATAGGATGAAGGGTCAGGCAGAATATTCTGTAAGCAGCTGAGAAAAGTCTCACAATCACTAGCCCTGTTCTCATGGAGGACTTCTGCTCACCACACATCTGAAAACAAAAGAATCTGGCACTTGCCATTATTAAATGCATACTGTTGGTGATTGCCCAGCCCTCTATCAAGATACCTTTGCAGAGCCTCTCTGCCTTTGAGGAAGTCAACAGCTCCTCCCAGTTTAACATCATCAGCAAACATAGTTTACCTTCAAGTTCTGCATCCAAGCTGTTTATGAAGACATTGAAGAACACTGGCCTCTCTATCTTTTATTGGATGCAGGGAGAAACATAGTGACAAAGGATGACGAAAAGGCTGCAGTACTTAATGCTTTCTTTGCCTGAGGTATTCAATAGTAAAACCAGTTGTTCATGGGGTACTCAGTTCCCTGAGCTGAAAGACTGGGAGCAGAATAAAGCCCTCATAATCCCAGGGGAAATGGTCAGCAACCTGCTATACCACTTAGACACACACAAGTCTATGGGACCGGATAGTATCCACACAAAAGTACTGAGGGAGCTGGCAAAAGTTCTCACTGGACCACTTTCCATCATTTACCAGCAGCTCTGGCTAACTGGGCAGCTCCCAGTTCACTGGAGATTAGCCAATGTGACGCTCAGTTAACAGAATGGTCAGAAGGAGGATCCAGGGAACTACGTGTTCAGCCTGACCTCAGTGTCAGGAAAGGTCATGGAGTGGACTATGTTGAGTGCTGCCATGTGGCACATGCAGGATAACCAGGGGATCAGGCCCAGCCAGCATGGGTTTATGAAAGGCAGGTTCTGCTTGACCAGTCTGATCTCATTCTGTAACAAGGTGACCCACTTAGAGGATGAGGGAAAGGCTGTGTATGCTGTGTACTTGGACTTTAGTAAAACCTTTCAAACCTTTTCCCACAGCATTCTTCTGGAGACACTGGCTGCTTATGGCTTGGACAAGTGCACTCTTTGTTGGATAAAAAACTGGCTGGATGTCTGGTCCCAGAGAGTGGTGGAGAATGGAGTTACATCCAGCTGGCGGCTGGTCACCAGTGGTGTTCTCCCTGGCTTAGGATTGGGGCCAGTGCTGTTTAATATCTTTATTGACAATCTGAACAAGGGGATTGAGTGCACCTTCAGTCCGTTTGCAGATGAGGCCAAGTCAGGTGGGAATGTTGGTCTGCTGGAGTGCAGGAAGGCTCTGCAGAGCGATCTGGACAGGCTGGACCAAAGGGCTGAGGCTCACTGTATGAGTTCAACAAGGAGAAGTGCAGTGTCCTGCGCTTGGGTCACAGCAATCCCATGCAGCACTACTGGTTGGGGGCAGTGGCTGGAACGCTGCCCAGTAGAAAAGACCTGGGGGCGCTGGTCAACAGCAGCAGGACAGGATCCAGAACATGCCCAGGTGGCCAAGAAGGCCAGTGGCCAGCAGGACCAGGGCAGTGATTTTCCCCCTGTCCTCAGCATTGGTGAGCCCACACCTCAAATCCTGTGTTCAGTTCTTGGCCCCTCACTACAAGGAGGACATTGAGGGGCTGGAGCATGTCCAGGGAACGGAAATGGAGCTGGGGAAGGGTCTGGGGCACAAATCCTATGAGGAGCATCTGAGGGAGTTGGAGGTGTTTATCCTGGAGAAAAGTAGGCTCAGGAGAGAATTTATCACCCTCTACAACTACCTGAAAGGAGGGTGTAGTAAGATGGGGATTGGATTCTTCTCCCAAGTGATAGGCCAAGAGGAACAGCCTCAAATTACACTAGGGGAGTTTTAGATTGGATATTAGGAAAAATTTCTTCACCAACAGGGTTGTTATGCATGAGGCTGCCCAGGGAAGTGGTGGAGTCGCCATCCCTGGAGGTATTAAAAACACATGTTGATGTGGCACTGAGGGACAGGCTTTAGTGGTGGACTTGGCAGTGCTGGGTTAATGCTTGGACTTGATGATCTTAAAGGTCTTTTCTAGTCTAAATGATTCTATGACTTTATTTATAATTTAAAACATTTGTTGAACCAAGGCAAGCTTTTGGGAGTGTTTTTAAAGTGTTTCTTAAATTTCAAATGAGTATCATATGCATAATGAAATTACAATATTCTAATGTTACTCATGACTCTTTAGTTTTGTGCCTTGAGATAGATGGTTACATATTTGTTTCTAAAGTAACATTTGCAATTTGGGATTGTAGCAAAATATTTGCTAAAAAAGAGTGTGAATAGTTCACAAGGCTTGTCAGAATCCATCTGTTTGTGTCTATTAATGGGTGCATTCCCAGCTGTGGTCTTTCTAATGTAATAAATAAGTTTCTTTCTTACATAAATCCAATGTCTGAAATCTCCTTGTAAAATTGATTTATTTCAATAAAAATCTGTGCTTATGTTAAAGACACCTCTTAAAATGAGCAAGACTGTGAGATGCCATTCACATATCATTTCAGCAGCCATCTGACACATAAACTACTCAGTCTCAAATAATTTACTACAGCATTTTTCTGGATATGCCATGAAGAAGCATGCCATTCAGATCAGGATGAGGGGGACAGGGATGGGAAAAAAGAGGTGTATTTAGCAGAAGAATGAGAGGCATATCCAAAATAATCTAAAGGTTGGGACAAAGGCTTGGGTGCTCACTCCTTCATGCAATGAATCCAACACAAATTTACAAAAATATGCAACACACCTTAGAGAAGCCCAAGCTATGAACCAATGTAGGAGGTCCCTAAATCTTTAGGAACCCTTTTTTGTAATGCTATGTGTAATTTTTTTGTATTTTGACTGAGAGAAGTTACATTTCTGACTTTGTTTTTGACTTACATCTTTCACCACCCTCTTAAGCTATCCTTTTCTGGAGCTGGCAGCTACCCTACATTTCTTCATAAATTGCAGCAACAGAAGACCGTATACAAAGATATTTCAAACTAATTTTTGCTCAAATTCAGACGGATATACACATGATCTAAGGTACATTTGAACAATGCTACTGTTCTGAGGCAATATCCCTTTAAAATTTTCTGTAACAAAACCAATACTCCAGTTTTGTGGCTGCCTTTTAAAGTGCTTCTGTATTAAATGACCTGTAAAGGTTCAGTGCCCTTCTGCATCATCATGGCCTGGAAAACCAGTCCTCCCCAGAAAACATTCCTTGGTTTATTGAAGCACCAATGTCATTCATTTAGCTCAGGCAACAGAAGAAATTAACTATCCCCAAAAATTTTACATCTGTGACAAGCAAAATTTGTGAAGTATTCATAAAATTAAGCAAGCCATAAAGAAATACCTATGGTCTGAACAACTTTTTACCAAGTATAAATTTAAAGTCATAGTGTTTTGAAATATTTTATGATTCAAATTCTTACAGTTTAAAGAAAAGCAACATTTATAAGTTCCAGTGCCTCCTCTTCCACTGTACTACAGCATGTTGCTGGATCTGTAAAAATGATTTCTGTAAAAAAGGTTTTATAGAAAATCTTTTCTATATACTTCTTGTTCAACAGCAACAAAGAAAAAATCATTATCTCTATGAAACGATCCACTAAAATGCAATTTTCTCTTGTGTTTATATACAGCAGAGTATGTTCAGTTTTGATCATCGTGCTAGCTGAAAACATCTTATTCTTTCATTCTCATAAATTTTGTTCAACTTCAACATTGCCAAGTGTCCTGCTGCAAAAGCTCAGGAAATAAGGCTCCTGTGTGGCACTCTCTCCTTGAGGCCGGAGAATGCCTTGAATATTGCACTACCTTAATAAAACCAGCTGCTGTGTCTAATACTGAGTGACGCACCATGTGCCCGCACCCTAATTGACATTACTGTATGTAAATTACTGCCCTCTACTGGAATGCCAAGCAGAGTGTTTCACATGAAATGGATTGTTTTGTAAAGTAATTAAATTGATTGTTGAAGTCTGGTGTTTTATGGAACCAAGGGCCATGAATTCCAGACGCTCCCGATTCCTTCTTGGAGCACAGCTGTTTGCTGTACACATACCTGCGTGCATTCAGCCTTTCGTTACTTGCAGTACAAGGTGCACCAGGTTGGTCTGATTCTCAAAATATTTTCCTTTTTAAACTGTAAACAGGGCGTGCAAAGGAGCTACAGAAATGGACTCTTCTCGTGAATGCTCTAATGTCAGTCAAGGAACCTTCTACACTGTCATATTTTTAAGTCTGTAATAATCAAAAGAAACTATCACAAATTCTTAATTAATTGAAAATAATATCCCCAACCCCAAATTTTCAAGAATCACAAGACAGACATCACTTCTTTAAAATCATGAGGTTAGCTTGAAACTGACATTTTACAAAATAATTTTTTTTCTTGGCTTTTCAGACTCTGAAATTCACATTTTCTTTTTAAATTTGCTATGCAAATGTGCTTAAGTAGAAGCAAAAGCTGGGTTTCTCAATCAGGAGATGATTTATAAAGGAGTTATGATATATAGTAGCACAAGATTTGGTCATGGTATGACAGAAAAAACAACAAAATAAGGAAGAGCAAGACAGAACATCTGTCTCTCAAGAAATCCAAGAAGTACAAAATATAAGAAGACAAATGTAAGTCAAAACACTGCTGTGAAACAAGGCCAATGTTTGGCAAGTATTGCACAAAATCAAATTGTTAAGTCATCTAAGTTCTCATAATCCCTAGAAATATGACAATATGGGACATTTTGAAGGGTTTTGTTTTTTTTTTAATTAAAGCAAAAAGCAAGAAGACAACATTCAGAATTAGGACTTCACAATTCCTGAAACTAAACACCACATCCTACTGTAGCTGGGAAAGCAGAAGAATGGGAGTCCAGTCTCCACTGCCTTCCTGAGTCCAGAAATTTCACGTTTCAGAATTTGCTGGCCAGCCACCAACAGACTATTTATGTTCACTACACAGCTAAAAGTTTATTGTGGATATAAATGTTCTGTATAAATGTTCTGGAATAGGTATTACTATAAATAAAGTCACTTGCATGGGGATATAGAAGCAGCCTGTAGGATTACAGTCATATGAATAAATACAAAAACACCTAGTAGGAAATAACTGAGAAGATACATTATTTAATATGCCATGACTGATATAAAGAAGCAATCTTGGAATGGAAAATCATCATCACTGTTTAATATTAGACAAATACATTAAGCATTTTTATCAGTCTATATAAGCTCCCATATATCTTAGAAAAATACGAGCACCAACAAACACATCTATCTAAATGTACAGGAACTTCAACAGAATTATGATATATTTACTGCTCCTGGAAAAATAGTACTATGAATTCCTTTTCCATATTTGATCTGCAAACATCAGGATAAGTACAATGCTTATAGGAATACTCCACAGAGTTGCAGTGCAGAGAACTGACAAGGTATCAGCCCTCTTGTTGTCACAAAGAAGCAGGTGCAATGAGCTGAGGCCATATATATGTGCAGAGAAAAAAGGAGAAATATTTGTTTACTGAGAACTGAAAGAATCTTGTGAATGCTCAAGGAACCACAGAAAGCCAGTAGAAAAAAAACACTCAAAACCCCAACAAACCAAAACCCAATCCAAACAAACTCAAACCAACCAAAATACTACTACAAAAAGGACTGACATCATAACTTTCTAGGAAAAAAGTGTATTTTCTAGAGATTAATGTGTCACTGAAATCTGTGAACAGCCAAGCTCCAGAAAGAGGGAGACCTGTTAAGGATACTTTTTAAAGCTATCAAATAGAAACTGACTGATTTAACTGGTATCCAGTTCTATTGCCAGCACTGATTCCCCATTTTATCAGATGAGATTTGTATCTCTTACTGTCAGGAAATTAAGTATTCAAAATTGCATTTCTTTTAGGAAAGTAATCCCTGATACAACTCTCTCTGATGGAAGCAGTAACCATTCAAATATAAACTCTATGTATTAAGTGTAAAGCCAGAAGATGAATGCTGTTGTCACCCTAGGAACCTCTGCTACTTCTCCATGATCACTCCAAATCTTACATGGCAAATTGCAGCAGAGCCATGGGAATGAGAAAAATACATCTTTCTCTGGACTTTGAGACAGTGGGGAGTCCTCCATCACTCCNCCCCCCCCCCCCCCCGCCCCCTTCACAGTCTCATGCTGATACAGAAATACTTGGCAGGTCAAGCATATTGGTATTTTTGTAATTGTACTTCTGGAATTAACTTCTTGTTGCTGAGGGTCATGAGAGCCTGGCAGCAGCAAAACTAACAATGGTGGTATTTTGCTACCACTGCCCCCTGTCCAGATTCAAACCATTGGCCTTCAAGAAGTGCCTGGGGAAGGAGATGGAACTTACAGGATACTGACATAACCCACAAAACATAGGTGCAAAGAAAAGTCTCTTCATACTTTAATTAAACTAATCTAAAACCCCTCCTCACATTAATAGAGAACGTATGGCACAATTAATTTAATTTATGAGATCAATGACTACTTTTTTGGCTACTACATTTTCTTTAGGACTGAGAGCAGAAAATTTCCTGGCACGCCTGGCCAAATGAATCACTCATAAGTCACTTTCTTTCTTCCCTAAAGCACTCCATCATGAATAAAGAATGTCTTTCATAGCTTTTCTCCTTGACAAAGGACAGTCTTTTCCCATTGATGGGGCTGGGTTAGGGAGGAATTTACACATATACATCTTATCAAAATACATGAGAATCAGTATCTTGTACTCTCCAGTGCACGGGTGGGGACACAGACTGCAACATCTCTACTTTGCTTTCTAAAAATGTTATGTGCATGATTTTAAAATAGAACATAAAAGTGTGCCCACTAAATACCGCATTTTTCACATGTCCATCTCCCACACTCCTTAATAAAAACTGAGCTTGCAAAATTATTTTATAAAAAAAATCCACTAGTTTAATGAATGGCTTTAAAGTAGATTAATTTGCTACATCTGCACAAAGGTCTTAATTGAGAATAAATTTCTGTAATGTAATAAAACCAGGATGCAGCAGACTCAAGGTTGGTCCCATACTGGGACACCTGCCTTTGCTCAGGGGTTCTTGGAGGAGCTAGGAGCCTGGTACATGTATTTCCTTAGGGGTTTCCAGTGACTTCACCCCAAAATAAACTTCAGCTTTGCAGAGTCAAAAACAAGTTCTTGAAAATGTTTAATTTTAAATGAAAACTAAAAACTATGAGAAAGCTATAGATTTAATGGTTCTTTAATTAGGCTGCAAAAACATAGCTGCTCTTGTCTCCATACAGGCATGACAGAAAACTGTGACAAAATTCACATAGTTCCGGTTGTGACCAGTAGTTTTAGTTTTTCAAGGCCCACTTTTCATTTCTGCTTCCCCCAGGATCAACAGATCAGCTGGCGCCAAGGAGCACCATGCTGTCAGAGGTGCAATTACAAACTAAGGCTTGTTCATTTTCACCCAATAAAACCCCAATAACCCACGAACCCAACCACAAATTACTTTTGAAAGAAACAGGTGCATTGCCTTGCCCTTTTTGCCACATGCTGGCAGTTACTTTCTGCTACTTTCTTCTGGACAAATTATTCTTCGTTTTGTACCTACATCAGATAATGTTCATTTCATCTCTGATACAAATGCATTTTGGTCACATTTGAAGAGACACTTGTAGCTGCTAATCAATTTGTAAGGTCCTCCTGAACAGTTAAGGACACCTAAGAGTAGGACTTCTAAAACTTTCCATTTAAAGGTCTAAATTTTGGCTTCTTTAGACTGAGATTTTCTTTTACTCACAAGCCTGCCTCATTCCTGTTTCAGTTTTGGAGTTTCAGGTAATCAATTTCTAAGAAAAAATTAGTCCATGGTATGTTGTCCCATCATACATTTTCTTTCTACTTGATTTGAGACATTAAGTGCTTCATCCTTTCAAACAAAACCCTGCAGCCTCACAGGGGAAGTCCAAGAGTCAGTTTAGCACTGACGCCTGAAAAATCTGCCCAAAATTGGACAAATTAAAACAGTTTGAAATGTCAGTCTGAGCAAACCACTGGAGGTGTGGTGGAAAACTAGATCCCAAATTCCTTTTACCCAAAGCACACCCAAGCCAAAAAAAGAGTGGGAGTATCTGAAACTGGTCCCCAAAACTACCCCAAACAGTTGCTTGTGAAGAGCTCTGTAGGTGAGTATGAGTTGGGACAGTGCTCCAGTGTGTCCTGTCTAATAGGGCTGTCACAGCAGGCAGTAGAGAGGATGTCAGTGGATAGATAAGAGGAATTACACCAGAAGAGCTAGAGGAGATCAAGTAGGGATTTAATATCTTCGAGAACACAAAACATACTAAGGATTGTGGGACATGAATCTCAGGTGAGAAGAGATTTGTCAAAAAGACTGAGGGTGTATCTGTGCCACAGACACAGTGGAGGCAGCCTTACAGAGCAGAAATCCTGGCAGCAGTCTGTGTAGATTGGTAAATAACAGCTAAAAGCTAAACTTCAGAAACTAGAGGTGAAGCTTTCTTTTATCAGAAGAATGCTAGGCTAACAAAATTAATTTTGCAAACTTTAGTAAGTCTCAGAATTGAAGTCACCTGCTTAATTCTACCTCAGCCCTCTTTCCACCAGGCACTAAGACAAAGTCTCATTTTCACCTGCACATGCAGTCTCCAAGGATCCCATCTGATGATGGGCAATGGCCATGGTATCAGCCCTGCTGAAGCTCTTGCAGGAGGGAGACAGAAAAACCCCCAGGTTTCTGAGACTATGACAAGTAAATGGTGCCCCTGTGGCACAGCAGTTTCCATTCTTCTCTGTTCTACACCAAGTCACTTGAAAGAAAATCTGACCAGACCACCAGAAACTGCAAGTTATTCATTCTCTGGGTGTAAGTACAGTTAGACCCCAAATGCTGATTTGCACAAAATATTGTGCAACAGCAGCTACTGAGAGTCATAATTTGAATACTAAAGTAGATAATTCAAGTTTTAACTCTCAAGAGCTGATATTCTTGGGGTTCAGCCTCATTTTGCCTCTTGTTTCTATCTGTAAAATGGAAACAATGTAACCTTGCAGCTTCTGGGAACAACTAAAACATTAATGGTATGACATACGTAAGACAGTGCTCCTAAGCACCAGGCTCATGAACACCTGAGGGAATTTGTAATTCTGTGCTTAGTCCAGTATTTCAGAAAGCTGCAGTACAACAGGCTCTAAGTTAAGAGATTCAGCAAGGGGGATCATCACTTTCTGCAGTAAAGGAGGCTGAAAAATTCTAAGGAACAAAAAGGGTGAGGTGATCATGTCAGTCATGACAATCCTACCCTGTGAGGGGGGCTGCGCAATACAGCAACAGGGGTCCTTACCTCTGGTGTTTCCTGACTTCAAAGTACTGAATTAAAAAACTAAATTTTAATTTAATTTTATTTTGGTGTATAGTAACTGAAAGAATGCCACGTAGAAGGTGGCACTTTCCCCTTACATACAAGGAATATAAGAACTGCAACTTGTTGTGTTTTACTGTCACAGGTGATCATGATTTGAGCAGGGATCTCAGAATTACCTTAGATAATCACTACTGGAGGATCTGTTGAATACCTAAGTCAAATTCCTTAAACAATGGTTTTCAATAACGACAAAGTAGTTCAGGATTACATTAAACCAACAGTATTTTATACAACTTTTTAGGGGAATAGTTCTCCACAGGGAGTTAAAATTCTGGTACATTTCCCATTCAGTTTGTGAATTCCAAATTAAACCATAAGTATAGTGGAAACAGTGTAAAAAATTTACAAAAAGCACAAAAAACCCCTAAGGGTGCAATTTTTGGCACTGTAGAGGATACACCCATTGTTTAAAAAACAAATCCCAGTCAGTGAATCAGAAGAAGTAACTAAGAGCTGCTGGGTACCACAGATCTGTCCTGAATTAGAGACAGTATGGAGCAGCCCTGTCCAGGAGCATGCCAGGAACCAGGCTGCTGCTCATCACCTCTGCTGTAAAGAGTGAGGGAGGGAAGGAAGGAGCACACTGTAGCAGTCTTTTTATGCACAAGCTACTTTCCACAGCAACCCAGCCATGCTCTCTGCCTATTTGAGTCGCTGAATCAAAGTTCAGCTCTCTTCTTGCTCTAGCCAGGATTCAGCTCCTTTCTCCAGCTCACACCCCTGCTGCCCATCAGTGTCCTGCTGCCCTCTGCTCCAGCACATGGACATCAGGGCAGAAACTCTTCCCAAGGAGCACTGGGGAAAGCCCCGAGTAACCTGCTCTGCTCCCAGTGCTGATCCCGCTCTGAGCTGGAGACTGGACCGGAGAATTCCCAACACCTCATTCAACCCTAACAATTATATAATTTTTATGAATTATAAAAATGTGCTTGCTTTCTTTACAGGTGTATCTTGGACAACTGGTCTCCTGATCCTTAACAAACAGATCAAAGACTAAAGCAGACCAAAAGAGTAACGTAAGCGCCTCCAAAGCTGTCATCACAACGAGGATTTAATCAAAAGTTTTTATTTGGCTTGATGGTTGGAATATTACAGCACATTGTTGGTTAAAAACTGCATTTCATTTTGATCATTGCTCTTTAACATGAGTTACCAGTCACACTGCTGCTCTGAGGGCCAGTCAGAGCTGAACTACAATGCCAACTTTGAGGAAAAAGATGGAACTTGTACAACTATCTACCTGATTGGGATCAGGTCTATTGCGATGGAGAAGCTGGGCTGGCAACCAGCAAATAGTTGACACTATAGTTTTAACTAATAGTTTAGATCAGTTTAAATTTCCTGCCTTCTCATTAACAAAAGCTGAAAGGGGCCAAGGAATATACACTGCAGCTACGCAGGTCAGCACGACAAACAAATATAAAAACAAGGACAAAAATACCAGAGACAGAAAAGCAACAGAACAAGAGAACATATCTGGCATCAACAGATATTTGTACACATTTCATTATGTTGTCAGATAAGTAATTTAATTAAAGGGAAAGTGCATCAGCGTCTCACCAGAGTATTATGAATAACACTTAAATTACAGCAGTGTATAAACCCAGGACATTAGTATTCTATCCACCTTAAATAAAAAGTTTTGACTCCATCAATTTTAATAGCCAGTTGCTTTAAGAAGTTGGCTACAGTACCATGGCAGCCTGCCCAGGTTCTTTGCTCAATCAAGCAATAGTTGTCTTTGACCAAAAAAGAAAAAAATAGCCAGCAGTATCCTTGCTGAATGTCTGCTGGCATCTGCTATCAATATAGGAATAAGGGAATTAAAAGTAAATTAAAACATTAAAAGTTTAGTATTTTGATTAACCATATTACAAAATTAGTCATTTTAGTAATTAATTATTGAAGCTACCCAGTTTAGATTATTTTTTTCAAAAAACTAACATGCAATTTTTATCTATTACTTTAATTATATGTACATAAGAACTAATGTGCTGTAGACATAGTCTGAAAACCTGCATCATTTAACTCTGTATTATACAATACCAGCATGTCACAGTGCCCTAGGCAAGGTCACCAAACTCCTAACAATGCTGTAGGATGTGACAGAAGAATCCATCTTTACAAGTTAGACTTCATTACACATTATCCTGTTCATAAACCTTGATGTATTGTTTTCTAGTATAATAACTCTGCCTTGCACTTGCATGTACCCTCTAGATCTTCTAATTCACAGAGTATTTTTCAAATACACACTGGATGTATGCTTGCGTGCATAAAGCGACTGTGCTGCTGCAATAGCAGTGCTCTAAATGAGACCCGACCTCCTGGAGCAGCTGCCCTGCTCTGTGTCCTTCTGGTCCCCACCTGGGGATGGAAAAGCTGCAGGAGGCCGGTTTTGCAGAGCAGGTAGGTGACCTGAAGCTATAGAAGCACCTGAAATGAAACAGATCATTTTTCTTTGGGAATTGTGGTACTACTCACATGCAAACCCTATGAGGAACCAACTTGGTTGGTTAGGCTCAGAAAACTGATCAGAGAAGCAGGTGAGCCTGCTTCCCGGAGGCAAAGCCAACCCTCTTCATTTCGGAGATGCTCAGAAGGTGCCTCCGACACGGAGCGACGGGGAGGCTCAGCCCCGAGCCCGACTGCTCGTGTGAGCCCCCCCGCGCTGCCCGCCAGCGCCCGGGCAGGTGCTGCCCGTACGGGCTGAGGGGTGCGACTGCCGGCACCCGGCTCCTGCCCGCAGCCCGACCGCCGGGACGCTGCCGACCGCGTTCCTGCCGGGAGCTTTCCGTCCCGCCCGGGCCGAAGCCGCGGGGTCTCCTCGCTCCGGCGGCGGCAGCGGAGAAGGTGCCCCCCCCCCAAGACCTCCCCCTGGAGCGGGACCCCTCCGCGCCGCTGGGGCCGCGACGTCCCCCGGGGCGTCCCCTCGGGCGGCCGCGGGCAGGTAGCGGCGGCCGCGGCGCGGCGGGGACTGACCTGCGAGCCGCCGCTCCCGGACATTCCTCCACAGCAAGTCCCAGGCTTTGGCGGTGGAGTCCCGCAGCTGCTCGCTCAGCGACCTCCGGAGCTGCGCCTTGGCCTGGCGGCGCTGGCTGCTCATCCTCGGCGGCTCCGCATGCCGCCCCGGGCAGCCCCGCTCAGCGCCCGCGGCCGCTCTCCTCGCCGGGGACGGGCGGCGGCGGCCACATGGGGCCGCGGGGCAGCCCCGCCGCGCCGCAGCCGCGTCACCGCCGCCCCGGGCGGGCGGCCCTTCCTTCACCTGAGCGCCGCCCGCCCCGGCCCCCGCGGCAGCGCTGCCGCCGCCAGCCTCCCTCCCTCCCTCAGCGCCCCGTCCCGCGCCCGACTCCCCGCCGCCCTCCGCCCTCCTTCCCTCCCCCGCGCCTCGGCCCCCGCGGGGCGGGGAAGGTGCCTCGGGCTCCGGCCCGGCTCCTGCCCTGACCGGGACCCCGCGCCCCTCGGGCTCAGGCACCACCGACGGCCCGGGACTCTGCACGTCCCGCGGCCCCGCGCCTAAATTCCGTGACCCCGCTCGTGTCCGTGGCCCTCATTTGGGAACTGTCCGGCCAAGCCCCCGCGGCTGCCCTACTGTCGGGTCCCAGCCGCCTCCCGCTGCCGTCTCTGCGCTCCCTGGACAGCGACCGGGAGCTGCCCGCCGCCACCCCAGCCTTGCCGCCCCAGCGCTGCGAACGGCCGGCGTCCGCTGCTCCAGGGAGAGGTCACCCACCACGGGGTGACAGAAAACCTAGCTGGCAACGGGCTGCCTTTTCCCCGGGAGGCTGTGATAGGTGCTTCGCCCATGCTTCAACTTTTGCGGAAAGAAAATTAGGGTTTTTTTTCAGAGGCTTAGGTTCATCAACTCTCCACCCAAGATCAAGCCATAGTCCTCGCAACACAGCCTCTCCCGTTTCTTTCCCACTTTTTCTGCATTCCACCCACTTACTCTCCACCTCCTTCCCCCTGCATCACTTCTTCTCTTACAAGCTCTTGTGCTTTTGAAAAGGTTTCAAAATTAAACCCTGGCAGACGCTTGTTGCACACTTTATAGACTGAAATGTATCCTGATTTCTTCATCCGTAGACTAGCCAGAATGCAATGGCAGGGCCCTTATCCCATTTAGGAAAGCCATTTTGTGTCTCCGCTTCTTCTGTGCTCTGGGAAATACTGTTTTAACAGTGGCCCCTTCCCTATCCTGGATGTTCCTCCAGCAAAGAGTCTGATAGCTGAGGACAACAGCAGCTTCATTTCATTTAGTTGCAATCAATTACTTACTGCTTGCTCTTTAGGCGGAGTATTTGTGACGTTCAAAGCAGAGGCTGATGTTCCTGTGAGTGCCCTACTCTGAAAGCGCTGCATGCCCAGGTAAAGCAGTCATGTTAAACATTATCGATATCCCCATCTTGTTTAGATTTAAACTGTAACTGCAATGTCAGCAATACCCATAGAAGTTAAAAGCAAACAGACAGAGTTTTAATAATGTTTTCTGCTTACGTTGTGATGTGAATTTGTTTTCCTTTGTCCCTGTTTTTAAAAGGTTCATCTAAAAAGTTTCATCGTAAACTACTCTACTTTAGCTGATATAGTAGAGACGATGTGCCTGTCCAGAACTTGTGCAGATGTTGTATGTCACTCCTCTGCCTGTAATTCCAGCTACAGTGTCCTCCAAATGACTGGATAAACACTTTTGAGAAAAGGGATGCCTTCCAGGGATGGATGCATTCAAGATCTGGAAGGGAGACAGCATAATTATGTAAATACTCCCACATCCCATGACCCAGAGCAAACACCTGCTGATGTTAATGGGAGAAGAGAGGATTACGGTTCCTACAATCAGCTCCTCTGCCCAGTAAATCTGCCTCTGACCTCTGCTTCTCTTTATTTAATCTCTCACTAGCACAGCCATTACCAGTACATAAGACTACCACGCCTGCTTTCTGCCACCGGCTTTTATCAGTTAGGAACCAGGCAGAGATGAGAAATTAGTTCCCGATATTGTAGTCAGCTGCCCTGTAAAGATGAGCCATGACACACTGTCTAAAGGTGAAATAATAAACTCAGTTTTGAAGGTTTTGTATCACGCTGCTGTGTCACCACCCACAAACAGCAGCCCACGTCAGCCAGCACTGCAACCTTCAGCAGCGCTCTTCTGGCAGCCACACTTGGATGCACCATCTTAGCGTGCCCTGCCTGTCTGGAAGATAGATTTCCCTTTCTTCAGCTGCTGTCTGCAGTGGCCAAAATGTACCAATAGAACAAAAGATATTATCTTCCCTTCTGTACCATTTTTGAAGATCTTACTTTATCAAAAATATCCCTAGACTTCCAGGTTTACTGAAAGCAGCTAATTAGTGACTAGATACTAGCAATTGCTAATCCCATGTTATCTCACCACAGGTTACTAAGATAAACTGCAGTGATACGGCTGTATTTCATAATCAGCAACAGAACTGAACTGGCAAGCCTAGACCAAACTCTGTGGCAGGCACTGACAAAAATCTTACGAATTTCAGGTACTTTATTGGGGAAAACTGAATCCATAGGCAAGATCAGATATCGTCGTTTTCTCCCCAAAGAAAACAGTGCTTATTGAGTAATGAGAACACATCTCATGCAGCAACTGGCCTATTCCTATTTTATGTTTTTAATCATAGTCAGCTGTTCAGAACTCGAATTACCATCACGAGTATTTTTTATGTATTACACCTCATAGTAGCAGTTACAATTAGAGCTATTCTACAGAATCTGCTTGAAGGAGGATATGTGTTAGGAATCATTCACAGGTCAAACATGCTTCATTTCCTTTTAGAATGTTAGAAAACCTGACAAAATGGTAAAATTCTGGTCTCTCACACATTATGCATATGTTGGTTAAGTGTTTAAGTAGCCAGCTGATCACTACTCATGTTTCCTGCTTGAAACATTCTGACATCCAGAACAAGATGGCTAATCTTTCTGGGGGAAAGAAAAGGAGAGCACATTTTCCACAGAAAATGCAGTTTTCCTGCTTGATACTAGTCTAGCCAAAACGGTTCTTTTCAGAGTAATTGCAGTGAAACCACTGCATATGGACAGAAAGGAGGAAGTTCCCAGCGCCCTTAAAAGAAGGTGAACTATTATATTTGTCTTTGCTCATTGATAACAGAATATAGGCAGGAATGAAAGCACTGTCTTTAAATCATGAAAGCGTTGAAAATGTTGGGGGAAAGTCTAAGCTAGTTATACCCATGCTCTGATGCCATTGTGTCACTGAAGTCTGATACACTAATTATATATTTAGCAATTTATAGTTCCTTCCAATCACCATGGTAATTAAACACCAAGTTAATTGATACTGCATAGTATTCTGGCCTCTAATTGGCCGTGTGTTTTTAATTTGTTACAAATTCCATTATGCAGCCTGATGCAGTCCTAGTAAAGTAACTTTACAAACTCCTGGTTAGAAGAGAATCAGACCTAAGGAAAGACAAACATGACTACATCTTGGTTTGCCATTTGTAAACTACTGAAAAACTATGATAAAAGTACAGCTTCTTTCCTTTCCATCCTCTTGTCTTCAACTATCCTGAGTCAGGATTTTTTGTTAATCTAATCACCTCACAGCATTTGCCCACTTGTAGAAGAACAAAACAGGGTATGTCTTCTGGAGGAAAATGTGGGAAGAGTGTGTCCTTGGTTATGATGTGCTGTTTAGAGGACACAGGCTCCTTACTCTAGCATCCCTTAAGCAGTAATACTAAAGCAAAAGAGGAAATAACAGGATCTACAAGATCAGTGATGCAGTCTGAGGCTAATCAGTGCAATCCCCAATTTTATAATTCTTCAGGAACTGACTGTAATGAAGCTTCTTGAACTTTACTACACTCAAAATGGTGTTGCTGTGCTTTTGTAGCTTCAAATAGTAGCTCAGACAGCCTAGATATAAACACATCAAGTAATATTTATAACTTTGGCAGTGGTCTTTATCTCTTTGGGGGTTCTAGAGCTCTGGCATTTGTTTTCTATCACAGGTTAAATGGTCTGACTGTGATGTTGTAAGTCTGGGTTACCACTGGAAGAGAAGAAAAGATTTGAGGTTTTCCATTGCTTGTTTTCCTAACAGCAGACTCCAGTGAATTTCATACTAATTCTGTGGTTGAAGTTATGTGGAAAGCACCAAGGGCACATGAGTAGGTGTCCTCTTTGACATCTAAGTAAACAAACAAATATTTTGGATAGAGAAAAATAAGAATCACTGTGAACGAGGACAAAATATTCTAGCTTGTGCCCTGGTACTCTCTCCTTGGTTTTTATTTACATATACAGATTATTATCATTTTAAGGTAGCTTTAATGTGAATAAATTATAAATTAGTTTCAGTCTTTTCTGGTTTATCAAGACATTGGCACCTATATGTTCATTCTACTTCATTTTAGCTTTCTGAAGCTCTGGGAAAGGATTGCTCTGCACTTTGCCAACAGCAAAGCACTGCTGGCTTTTATTAGTGGGGGCCAAATTCTTTCACTTTTGTTCACAGTGATTAATGCTCAAATAAATGGAACTTCTTGCAGCATTCACTGTGAAAAGACTCCAAGTATGCTCAGATACAGACTACAGTAACAAAGTGTCTGCTGTTTGACTGTGGTCCCTCTCCCTTGCTAGAACAGGCATGGAGGGCATGGGGGGAAATGAAGCTTTAATTCTATTCATACAAAGGATGGTACTTTATTGTTGTTATTATTAATAACAAACTGTGTTCTCAAAGTGCTTGGAACCAAAAACTGGATGGAGCTGAAGTACAATCTTTGCCCTCAGGAGATTGCATACGAAATATAAAACAGGACACTGATGGAGAGAAGACCTGATTGGGGTAGGAAGGGTGGAGTACGAGAGAGCCATAAAACATTCCTGGCCAGAGTAGTAACAACTGGGTGTACTTCTGGCACACCAGAATTAGTGTTTGGAGGCACTGATGCAAAGTGAATTAGCAAGAGAGTCTCCAAGGAGGTACCTTTATATATTCAGAGGACAACTTTCAAGAATCAGGGTCATTTTTAACAAAAGCACTCAACTGTGTATTCGAAAACGTAAAGAGTAGACAGCAAAAGCTGTACACACACAGGTTGTGGGAAGAAAGCTTTTAACATTGAACAAATACATGAGGCAAGGGAAGGCCCTTAAGACTTCAGTCAAGCAGCCTCTACTTGATGCACTGTAAAGGCAGGAAGAGCTACAATGAGCAGTGATAGCAGAGAACTGCCAGGGTATTTGCATTTGGGATGCAGTGCAGTGGACAAGATTGTGTCTATCAAGGCAGAGTAAATGGGAACAAAAGTGAAATGGTAAATGTGAGATGAAAATTTTTTCTACAGCAATCAAAAATTTTCACCTGGAAACCTCCTTCTGACAAAACCCAGTGTTTCTTAAAGAATAAAAATTAGAGAAATCATAAATTTTTCTGGAAAATAACTGCTATTTTCCTGGGTTTAACACAGCAGGATTTTCACATTCTGGCCAGCTTTAATGTGCACTTTTCTCTCCATCTTGCATTCTGCTTATATCTAGCTCTCGCAGGTTATTTTTTAATAACCCCTCTACCTCTCCATTCTCTCTTGTACTAACACAGCCTAAATTGTCACAGGACATTATAAACTCCAGGTGAAGGTCCTGTGTGACATGTAGGAGGTTGCTCTGTTATATGAGAATGATGAAGCAGGGGACAGGGAGGCAGCTGTGGTACAAATGATGATTGGATGGATTCCCCTTTGAGTAAACTGGGCACTTCTATAGAGCAGCAGACAACAAAGTTGATGCTTCAGCTGAAATCCTGAAGAATTGCAGCCACAAGAGCCCTTGCACATTTCTCAGATAACAGAGGAGAAGAACGGACAAAACAAACCAAGTGCCAATAAACTTTCACTTCCTTTCGTAAGATGCTCTGTGGACATCTTTAAAATATATTACATTGAAGATATGAAATCTTGTGCTGAGCAAAGTCAGTCTCTGTAGAAATAGCCAATTCTTCAATGATTAAGCAACTGGGAAAGTGGACTACATTTTACATGTGTAGATATATTGCTTTTTTACTGGAGCTGAGCTTGAAATTTTGAAGTGATTAATGCTCTTGAATAAGTGAGCAGCTATGTTGAAACACAAAATGTCTCAGCACAGAATATTGCCCGTTCTTCTTATTCGAGCTTCTGGTGTCTGATTTTCCCCCTCCTCTTCAGTCACTTCACAAAAATATATTGTTTTAAACTACATCTTTCTTTTCTTTCAAAGTGCTTGTTTCCTTAATATTGTATTGGGACCTTGTCTAAACCACATTTTTAAATTTTTTTTCTAAACTTCCAACTGTTATTACCGTCACAGTAGAAATAATTGGAACATTTGTGTAAAAAAGCCTTGCCTTGTAGCAGTCAATGGCAATTTAGCACACAACATAGCAGGATATTGGTTCAGAGACCTGGGAGCTTTTTCACTTTTTTTATTTATAACTCTCCTGGATTACACAGGAAAACATGATCAATCTTGACAGCAGGTTCTAACAACAATGCAAGCAAATTGTTCCCCAAACCAATTTACTTACAAGAATAAGAACTTTTTTTCAGATATGCAAATACTTTGCTGCACATACACTTTTTGAGTAATCAGGCTACTGACTGATGGCAGCATATTTCCAGGTATCAATATATTGCAGCCTTCATCACTGGCCACACAGCTACTATTTTAACTTATTTAACAGGTTTTAAATATGTATATTTAATAGAATTAAAAAGTAATGGTACCTGTGTTTTTGGCCAGTAAATAAAGAGTGTTGTGGCCAGTTGCAATAGGGGATAGAATTTCAGGTAGGAAGATTATAATGTCCAGAATCAAAATTTGGCTGGGGCCCAAGCCAACCCCTATTAACCTAAACAGTTCTATAGGATCTTGAATTGCTAAAGCTGATTTTAAATTTCTTCTTGATTCCACAATAAAGAAGGACTAATTGTCTGTCCACAGTATTGTCTGAGTCTCATTTGAAATGAAGGCTGGTGACAATTCGATTGCAAGCATCATTTCCCACAGCTCCATTGGGAAGGTTTCCCAGCCGGCCCAGAGCCTGCCTAAGCCCACTCCATCACCCAGCTCTGGCATTACAGAACTCTCTGTTCCAGCAGGCTGAGTGGTACGGCCATTCCTGGGAGTATAAAGCAGCTTAAGCTTAGGAAGAATGCCTGTTTCATGACATTTCACATATCTGGGTATTCCCACTGAGAAGCAGGATATTCATGCTGTGAAGAAGGGGCTGGACTAGGTGGATCTGCAGCTCTTTCTGTCCGAAAATGTCCCTGTTTCTGTGAGAACGTTTTGGTGGTGTCAGGCAGCACCTGTATTCCATTAACTCCAAAAGCATTTCAGTGTTTACAGTAACCAGGAAATGTCCATGTCTGTGTTATATTAACAAGTCAGCAGTAACAACTGCAGTTTCAGTTTTTAGAGCTAGGCAGAGAAGGGTTTACTCTGAGTTGCTGGGGGGTTTACTTTTTTTGGTTGAAACACAAAGAGGCCTGTAGTAGTGCCCTTGAAACCATTACAGAAAGCTTTGGGGAAAAAAGTTACAAAATGATGTCCAATAGTGCTTCAGTAATGCCTTCACATAATCAGGTAGGCAAAAGCATAGCTATGAATTACAAGTCTAAAAAATACTTGTGACAACAAATTTGTAGCTCCTTCACCTTAGGTTTTTTTGCTTGTATTCTTCCTGCCTAGTGCATGTAAGGGGGTTTGAATAATGGCATAGTTTCATTCAAGATTCATTATCTTGGAAACAAAACTGTGTTATATTTTTATGTGGACTATACTACATATGCTCAGAGAGGTAAGCCATAAGGTGTCACTACATAGTAGCCAGCAGACTTTATAGGAGCAGCGATGTGATGATGGAGAATTACAGTCTATGTAAAAGAAATCACTTGTGAGAAATTAAAGCATAACTTTTTTTAGTCTTCCAAATAGGCTCCAATTTCTGCATGCAAGAGGCAAAAAATCTAAGCTATGCACTCAAGTGCTTTTCTCATAACTGAATTTTAATAGTGATATTAAATGACTATTATATAAATAATAACCTCAAAGACCACGGAAGAAAGCTAGAAAATATAAAGATATTTTTCTTTTCTCTTTTGGATTGAAAATAGTAAATGGTAAAGCAACTTAATTCCCAAGAAAGGCAGTAGCAGGGACTGCTCTGTAGCTGGGCAAGCGTACCAAAGGTAGAGAGAGCTTGAGGAGGTGTTTCCCCATCAGCTGCTTCTGTGTAGACTGATGTGACCAGAATGATGACAGAGATCACAGCTACAGTCCTCTACTGAGTGTGCCACCACTTGCCTGCCAGAAAGCACCATCTTTTTTATTTATAATTACTTGAAAAGTTGATTCCAGAAAGAACAGAGCAGGCTTCAGCTCCTCCTTGCATCCCCCTGAAACACTGCAATCAGCTGGCCTGATCCCCTCCTTATTAACAGACACACTTTTGAGACTCCACCAAGACATTTCTCCTTGACTTCATTTAAGTGCCATGCAAATGAAGGAGATATGCATTCAGGACTGTTCCAGGAGGCAAGAAAAGGTTGTTACTTTGCTTGTACGTATTGCTGGTTCCAAAGTTAATTTTTTCAGTATTGCAATGACTTGTAGTGAAATCAGTTTCTACAGATGATGTCGGAACACCTTTACAGTACTGCAGGTACAGCTGTTGCTCATCTTGTTTACTTACACTACTGTCATGCAGATTCGTTTCAACACCTTTTTGTCATTTTGGGCTGACACAAATCTGCTCAGCAGTAATTACCTGAGATTGTTCTACATTTCAGGGACTATTTTTGACTCATTTACATTACAAAAACCCATGCAAATTGCTCAGAGAATAGGTGCTAAAGGGATTATAACTCAGCAGGATTTTACCGCAGTGATAGCTTTTGAGACAGAAGATCAGTTAATTTACCTGACAGAGAACATTTATATTAGGTAATCCTTGGTTTGATCAAAGTTATCAGATACATACTTTCAGAGTTCAGGCCTTAAAAATATGTGACTGTCAATGCTAAAGGGAAAAAAACCTGTCAGAATTAAATATGAAAACCAAAAACTAGTCTACTTCTGGCTCATACTGAAGGCTATTCCCTATTTCTATTCTGAAATGTTGGTAAATGGTTTTGAAATGATCTAGCGTACTTCACTGCTGCCAGTCAAGTCATAATGAAAACTGTTTCATCTAGGAAACATTATCCTTCTTTAGGACTTAAGTAGATTTGGGTTTATCCACTTCTTTCCTGTCTTATAGCTTATCTTTTATAGCTGGGCAAGATAAATGCAAAATAGGTTGTATGTACTACTAGAAAGTAGCAATAGGCTCTTTCTTTGCTTTGCACAAGTATAAATTACTCTTTTAATGCAGAATTGCTAAAACTAGCAATTAGGGTCTTCTCAATAATCACCAGGGACAGCCTCCATTCCTTAAAGAAGTACTCTAATCATTCTTAAAAAAACCCCAACACACCAACACCATAATTTAGACCAAACACTACTGATATTCTCACATTAATGGTGAAGTTACTCATTTGATGAAGTAATTGCAAAAAATGCCATATGCTTCACTGGAAAATTTCATCTAGTATGGGTACTCTCACCATGCTTCTTCAGAATACATGAACATAAAGCCCTCCATTTCTTCCTGATTTGATGATCCTCATTAATTGGGGGAAAAGGTTCCAACACAGAGAGTGTGCTGCTTCTTCTATATCTGGCATACACTGGATATCCCTATGACTTAAAGGTGAGCAGGAATTTAGTGCCACATTTTTTCATGGGGCAAGTAAAATGATTGTATCTTCACTGCTTACCATCCTTTGCTGACTTCTCTGAAAGTTTTTTTTTTTAAGACAGTTTTGTTATGTTGATGATGCTGGGCATCACTGTAATATAGTTCCCTGAATTTACATGATTGCATTATAATAATATCAATGCTAGTTTTTATAGTTCATATAAATCAGTGTTTTATTTTCTTTCACAACTACTGCTGCAAATTGAGCAGCTTTTCTCACTGAGCAGTTTTAATTAAGCTGTCCATAATGCTGCCTAGATATTTTTCTGAGCTGGTAACACTTTGTTAAGTATGCAGTATCAGTGAACACTTCAGACCATTCCTAAACATTACCTCACACTTAGGTAAATTGAAATCCCATCTTCACTGATGTTGTCAAATCACCTTGTTTTGGCGATTTGAATTTGGTTTTCAGAAATCCTTCTAATCTTCAGGACCCTAGGAAATCTTGAATTTGCTACAGATTTTGCCATCTGTTCTCTCACTTGTCAAGATAATGAAGCTTTAAATGATACTTGCCCTAGTAAAATCCTTTGGGCAACCTATTATTAGCCTCTCTTTATTCTGAAAACTGACAAGTTCAATTTATGTGTCTTTGGATCTTTTATGAAGTTTATGTTCTGTGACCAAAATTTCCTTCCCACACTGATTTCTCACATTATTTCATCTCTGTTGTGAATATCTCTGGAATATTAGTTTGGAAAGCCAAGATAAGTTTTATCTCTTCCTGTTTTTCTGTGCAAAAGCAGCTTCTTTTTTCTTTTTACAAACCCATACTGGATCTTCCATCAGTATTCTCATTTGGGAATGTTATAGATTGCTTTGTTGTTTTTAGAAACATATGATAATTAATATGGGAAGCAGTAATTATTTTTGTTGTCCACAATGACTTCTTTTCAACTTGAAATATGGGTATCATTTTATCTCCCCTGGACAGCTGAACTTGATGAATGTATTCCAGCACTTCTACATTTAACTCCATTTATGACTGTGGAAATTTCTTTTTCTCTTATTTGCAAAAAAGACACCAGAATGCACTCACATCCAGGGATTAAGTCTGTTAAAGAAAAGGCATTAAGGAAGCACTCTGTCCAGGCACAAAAATTTCACAGTTTTATAAACTATGCCCCTAAGTCTTAGAGTGTGAGTTCCTTTCCAATTTTCAGAAGTGGTTACAAATTGTCATCTGGGAATATAAACAGGAATCTGGAATTTCAGCTCTTGTTCCTCAGTTTTTAAACCTTGCTTGTTATTACCCAGAAAGGTGGCTAATCCCCAGTCAGTCAAGAAGACATAACCTATGGGTGATATGATGATAGACCATGAATGTTCATTAATCAGCAGAAAGAAAAGCAAGATTTTGTTTTGATTGCAAGAATGGAGAAGAAGTATTATTTAGCATGGGTTTAGAGATCTTGAAGAGCCATTTGCCCATTTCACTGAGAACCAGAGAGGAGTAAGATGTCTGCACAACACAGAAGTATGGCATAGAGGCAACAGGAAAGAAGGAAGGAAGGAAGGAAGGAAGGAAGGAAGGAAGGAAGGAAGGAAGGAATTGTAAGGCATCATGAGCAGGGGAGTAACTAGAGTGACTGTGACTTTAAGAGGAAACTTAATAGTGGTAAGGAGGAAAAACTAAAACTGGATTTTGCAAAGAAGGAAATGTAGAGAAAGGGAACAGATACAGGGGAGTCCAGAAGACTATCACAGACAAAAGTAGTAGGTGGGATTTGTGCATGGTGTAGAGAAGTGAACAGAGCAATGAACAACGTGGTCTGGATGCAATGATCTCTGTTTGCACTGCTAGTCCAGGTTAACAGAATTAATTGGATTAACTTTAGAATGCATGGTTTTGCACTTCATTCATTTTAACTTCATCTGTGAAACAGAAATGTTAATAAAATTTCAAAAGCAACAGATTTTCCTTCCTTGAATTTTGGACACCCAGTATTAAAAGAGAATTGAGGGAGGTGGGAAGGTGGGTTGGAAACACATGATGTCTAATTCCATCCCAAACCAACTGCCTAGAAGCGGTGCTACAGTAAGCCTATGGAGCCAGACTTGATCTAGCTGAAAAAGATGTTACAATTTGAAAATGCCTGTCCACCCCCAGTTACAGAAGAGGTTCTTCGAAAGCCATCTTGGACTGGAGGTAAAGTTGGAGGTATCAATTCCATCTCACATTTCCTGTTTCTGTGGAATTTTAATAGTATTTCAGTATTCAACCCTTTTAGACTCATTTGAAAATCTCAGGTTGTGTGCTTCAGTTTCACTCTAGTCTTTTCAAAATCTCTAATACATCTAAAAGCAAATTCATCATGATTCTCAATAGAATTTGTGTCCTGAAAGCCTGTAACTTGTTTCTTCCTTTGTTGCTTTTTAACATGGGTTGTGTTTTGATGTGGAGACTTAGGAATTGTTTTGCTGTTGAATAACAACTTTTCTCTTGCAACACCAGCTGTAAAACATGAACACCTTGTTGGATCACACTCCAAAATCTGAAATAGGCATCCTGCCAAAGCTCAGGGCTTCCTTTTTGTTTTGACTGTTGCAATGTTCTTGTTTCTGTTAGTATCACGTTCCTACCACTTGTGTTTTTCAGACACCTACGTCCAAACTCAGTGTAACTCCACTGAGCCCACTGAAGCTCCAACAGAAGTGAATTTGTCTCAGTATGTCTGTAAATTAACCAGTCATTTAAGCTGGAGAGTGACATTGATAAGCAATAACAGCACAGGAGTGGTGAAAGGAAGATATCTCCTAGTTAGTTTTGGACAGTTGACACTAACTCCATTGTCAGATAAGTCTTACTGACTGTGGGAAAAGCTGAGTGGGAAAAGTCACACTCTCCGCCTGCTAACTGTAGGAGGAAAACAGATCTGGAATGCAGAGGAAATCTTGACATTATCTGTTCCCCCAACCCCTACCAGCCAGGCAATCAAAATAACTAGCTGAGTATCGGCTGCCTCTGTTCCTGGCCCAAGTAAGCGTGCTTTCTTGACAGAGTTTTTGCTCACAGGAGAGGAGGCAAAGAGAAGGAAAGAGTCTGAAGTGGGTGTGGGGGAGTGTTTCCTGCCAAAACCCAGGAGCAGTTTCTCTGTGACATCTGAAAGAGTACTGATGACATAAGCCTAGTGCTGGAAACAGAGGTGGCTCTGCCATTTCCAAAGGACAGCAATTCATGCCCAACAGCCTTGCAGCCCAGAACTCCAGTTCTTCATGCTCCACTTGGGTTCCATTAACATTGCCAAGGACAGTGTGCCAGACACTGCTAGAAGAAGGATCAAACCCAAGGGAACAAAACCACTGGAAAGAACTCTGTTCCCATCCAAATTATGTTGTTTAAGAATAAAGTGTAGCTGTTTCAAATGGACACGTGCAGAGTAAATTTCCTTCTGAGCTCTCATAAGACACAGGGTTCATCAAGACCTAAGGAAGCACAGTATTCTGTGTACTTACATCAATGTATCATATGTACATCACAGGAAATTAGAGACAGTCTCACATATTTTTGTATATGCTCACTTACCTAAGTGTAGCTTAATACTCTGGATATCATCCCTGTAAGATTGTTTTCACACTTAAAAAATTCCAGAAATATGGGGTCGTAGTAAAGGATCACAGCAACGAAAAGCAACAAATGAAAAGGTGCACTTTAAACTATGGTAGTGAATATATTGAGTTCTCCAGTACATCACCCTGTCATTGAGTGTACTGTATCACTTCTCTCTGTCTCATAAAGAGGTGAAAATATAAAACAGAAGTTTCTTTTAACTTTGGAAATTCATCTTACCTTTTTCTTATCACATGAGAGTCCAGAGAGCTGCAAATTGAGGATTTTGAGCGTATGTTGGTCAGCAGACAAGGAAAGTGTTTGAAAGTAAGGGCGAACTTTATGTGCTGTATGTTTACCAAACCAACATATCCCAATATCAGTAGTCTGCTAGAGATGCCAAAGTACCTATGGCCTTATGCCTGCTTTGCCTACTCAAAGAGCCTGGAAATCAAAACTTGTGGCTTCTCTCAATGGAGTCCTGGCATGGACAGCAAGGCAGCTACTTCTGGAGAAGGCTGGAAAGAAGACCAGTTGTTTGGGGGATGTTATAATTATTTCTCTCTGTATTCCTTCTTCACTGCTTTGGGAAGCAGGCACAGAAGAAACAATTTTCTGAATCTCTCTCCCCTATTTGGTACCCCAGACCCTTCTGTCTTTGACAGAAATGAACCACCAATATCCCGTAGACACCCATTCTCTGATTTTTCTGTACTAAGAAGCCTTGAGTTGCAGCTGGCTGAGCCAATGCTGACCACTCAGGTGAGTTTTTGGACATGCATGAGCAGGTATGGAGTCTCTCCATACAGCCACAGTGCTACTCTAAGCCCTTCCTGGAGCCAAGCTTAGCATGAATGAATGACACAGCAAAGAGCACCTGGCAGGATGGGGACTGTAACCTGGACACCAACCAATTCATGGACCATGGATGAAAATGAGCTTCTGAGAAATTATTTGAACTCTGAATTAAAACAAATGTAAATGTTATAAGTCACCTTTTTGTATGAAAACTATTGATGATAATGTAAGGCTATAAGGTTTGTGAGGGAAGGACTTTGTTCTGCCTGTACAGTGCTCAAAAGGACACTACTCTGGGCCTGAGGCCAATTGTCACTACCTCAGTTAAAAAAATTTTAATATAATAAATGACCTTATTAGCAATCCAAGTAAGCAGCATTTTTAAGAGTTTCCTGAAAGAATTACATAAATTTTATGAAATATAATATTTCCCCTTATACATATAGAGAGAGAGCATATGTTGGTCAGCAGACAAGGAAAGTGTTTGAAAGTAAGGGTTAACTTTATGTGCTTTATGTTTACCAAACCAACATATCCCAATATCAGTAGTCTGCTAGAGATGCCAAAGTACCTATGGCCTTTCCTCATTTCCTCAGCTACTTAGAGATGTTGCTTGATTCTGAAATGCCTGAAAAATAGAGGCTATTTTTTTGCTTTACAGAGACGAATAATTTTCTCTACAGCCAAAATTGCATCATTAAGAGACTAACTAGAATCCCAAAAAGTTGCTGGTGACTGCAGCAGGCACAGAGTTTCACTCTACAAATAAAAATCCCTAATTTTCTACAGGATATACCTGCAAAATTCTATGCTAGAATCAGTTTACTTCTCAGAGTTAAGTCATAGAAACCTTACATAACAGTGTCTTCGGGAACCAAGAAATACTCCAGGGTAGATATGCACCCAATATAAATTAATATCAAATAAAAACCTAGAGCCATTACCTTTCTCTATACTACCTCTATGTCAAAAGGCTACACTTCATGAAGGCTGGAATAGCAGATTCAGATCCCCTTAATAATACCCATGTGTAAAGCAACCTTTTGGCCATCTGTTTCTTTAACTTGCCTTTCCAATTGCTCTGCCTTCATAAAGACACACAGCCAAGATCACAACTGACAGATGCCATTATATGCAATGGAATTATATATGGGATGGCTTTGGTAAGTCTTTTGCATTCATATGCAGCCCCAGTCTCCTCCTCTGGCTGCATTTCAGCGGTGGCTTGATAGCATGGTGGAATTTACTAATTTGTTTATGCCTTGTGCTGAGCACTCAATAAAAACCAGCATCTCTATGTGCATTTCTGTCATAGCAACTCGCTGGCCTGGGCGGAATCTAATACAGAGAACAGGAAGGGCAGAGACTGGATGGTTTTCAGCTGAAAAGCCTTCTAAAGCAACCCTCCTGTTTCTTAGTAGTTGACATCAACACTGCATAGCTCTTTGTCCTCCTCTAGTGGTCCTATTATATTTAGGGAGAGGCTTATGCAGTGATGACTTCCTTCAAATCGATGCAGTCGTTACCCCACTGCAAGCTGTGGAGGCTCATGCCCAGAGGTCCTGTGTTTGGTTCTGATATGAGCCACAGCTCCATGGTGCTCAGGGAAGTGGAAAGAGGCACCACTGCTCATATGCAGCCACGGCTACACGGACTCTGTGTGTCCTTGAGCCACGTCCATCTCCTCTGGGCAGAGGCTGCACCACAGCAGGTTGTTCAATAGCAGGAAACAGTGGCATGGTCTGACTGCAACCCCACGAAAGGTCCTATGTTGCAAAAGTCCAGAAGCTGACTGCTTTGTTTGATTGCTTTATTGTCCCAAACACTTTGCAATATGCTCCAGCCAGAGGCTTTTCTCTCTGTTTTCCTGTCTGACTTGCAAACAAAGAAACAGTGCAAAATCCATCTTATGTGCTGAGCTGTTCAGAGAGATGATGCATGTCACTCTGATGCAACACAAAACCTTAAACATTAATCCTTAGGAACTGATACTAAAGAGTTAAATAACAAAAGCTGAACCTAAAGAATTGTTGCAAGGGAAATGTTTTCTAATGGAAAACACAAAAATATTTGAACTTCTACCCATCAGAAATGCTTTCATGAAGACAAAAGGTTCCTACCATATAGATTATTATTTGTTTGTGTGTTTCTCAGAGCTGTAATGCTTAGTTAGCCTAATAAAAAGCTAAAGGTTTATTTTGCTGCCTATATACTTTAACGTTGGTTAAAGGTTGTCTAACCTTCACACTTTTGCAGTTATGTCTTGCACAGGGAATAAAACACAAGGACATAGTTTGCACTGTGGCTATCAGAGAGGTCTGAGGGAAAAGTCTAATTGAAACAGAAAACAAATATACTTTTAAATTATTATTATTCAGTGAAAATTTTCCAGGCATTTTTTGCTTTTGTTAAATGGCAAAATAAATGTTAAATGGCAAAATGTGCCCTCTGCCACGACTCTTGGAAGCTTCTAGTTTAAAACAATTTGGCTGCTCAGGAGCAAGGGAACTGAATATGGCAGTCTGTCTGCAACTTCTGTCAGGCAATTGCTCAGTCACAGAAAAAAGTAACTCGAGAATCTTGTGCCTCCATGAATTAGTTGCTGGAAACCAGCACCACCTAATTCCAACAGAGGCAAAACCAGAACAATTTATCAATCTGAATTAGATCACCTTTTACAGCAAGGTTCCTGTCACATCTCGAGAGTTGTTACAAACCCAAGCTCATCTACCAGCTGCTGAGTGTTCAGCTCTCCTTAGGAGTCCAAGCTGTAACCAAACTGAGTTAGGAAAAATGTTTATAATACCTTCATTCTGAAATGACCTATATTTTGTACAGTTATGGACTAGATATTATTTTTAACATTTATCATCTCTATTTTCCATATTTTTCTTTCTTATTTAAAATGTTGATTAAAAATCAAATTCACAGAAAGAATCATGGAGCAGGGAAATATAGAAAGATATTTAAAATGATATTGAGTAGTTGAATATGTATAAAGTGGTTTTATATATTGCTGCTTTATTGTTTTAGAAATGTCTTTTATAAAAATCAGAGTATTTCCTAATGAATCAAGCTTTTGTCTATAATTTACATACTAAAACAGTAAACACATACATTTCTAATTTATATCTGGCTGTTTTGGTTTGTTGGGTTTTTTTTTGAGAAACTGCAATATTTCATTTTCCTCTTGCTTTTGAGAGCAGAAGATCCCAGCGTGCCTTCAACTGCTCCAATACATCAGTAATAGTTGACTAGCAAAGATTTGCCTTTTTAGAAGAACAAAGAAGGGCTTTGTTCGATCATTTCTGATTTTGAAAGGAAGAGGCAATCTCACTGCCTAATTTTGGAAGCCAAACTGGCACTGCAGGAAAGTTAGAACTGGAGCCAAATGAAATGGCCCTCTGATGCACTGACTGCAGGACAAGCACCAACTACACCTACTTCTAATTTGAGCAACACAGAGCATAACTAGTTAAGAGGCCAAGGCCATCAAACAGCTGGGTTTATTCAGTAGTTTACTTTCACTCCTCAGGAAAACAGCCCATTCATTTTTCAGTCCAAAGTAAGCACCTCCACTTTGTGCTGGAAACATGTCAAAGTGACTCCTCTCTGCTTTCTAGTAAGTACATGGGATCACTGGATGAAGATGTTTCATTTTCCCTGGTTATTTAAGGTTAGGTTTTCATCTTGGGTAAACTTTTATAGCTGGAGTAATGACAGCATGAGACACAAATACCACCTAGGTCTTGCGAGGCACTGCTGAATGTCTAATCCATCTGCTGCTCCTCCCAGAAGAGGATGAGAGGAGGGGTTTCACAGTCACAGCCTCAGCTCCATCCCCAGCACACTTGCCAGACATCTATGGCAAGTGAAAGGCTGAAAGAGGTCACCTCTATCCTTCCATGAGCAAGAGGAAAATCCTAGAATAGGATACAGTTCTGTGAGCCACATCCATTTCCCTGTTCAGAGTGCAATTAGCCCATAGTTCCTGCTCAGGGACTGCAGCAAAGGTAAAATAAAACCATGAGCATAAAACCTTATATGACTAAGGAAACATAAAAATATGTAATCTGTTGAAACTACTGTACTCAGGTTTGATTTTGTGATGAATCAAGCACCTTCAGTTTCTAACAAGAGCCAGATGGAATTACAGCTCCCTCCCATTTTCCAGAATCAGGCCTGTTGTTGGCAATTGTTCATATACAGCTGCTATATAGCACAGTTCTGTTTCTTACACTATGGAGACCTCTCCTTGAAATCAATTTGCATTATGCCTGGGAAAATATTGCAATATCAAGCTCCTCATTAAAGCCCTGGGACCACTACTACCCCTTGTTTGAATTCTGCATTATATCAGTCAAGGATACACAATCATCCGTAGAGCATTTCTGAAATGGCCAAGGTCACATGAGGATTTTATCGTATTACTGCAGTGCACCATCTTCCTTGCCAGCCCATTGCTGTTCTGCTATAGACTACATTACCATGCATCAGCAAATACACCAGCACGCTGCTATATTTAGTGCTTCATACATACCACTAAAATAGCAGATGTGTCAGCTTTTAATCCGACTTCAAATTTTTGTCAGCAAAGTGAGAGCTCATTTTTCCCTACCAGTGATGAAGTGTGCTGTGTGTTAGTCATCTTGAACTCTGTGGTGATAACTTTAAAATACACTAGGCTGCTAGAATGCTCAATCTGAGTGGAATGGTTTTTACTAACACATATGATGGGGGATAGTAGGGACACATGCCATCAGTCAGCCAGGTTTTAATAGTGATTGCCACAGGCTACCTACAAACCCGTCTGATGGCAAGAGGAGCAGCTAAGCAAGGTGCTCTCTGGGCTACCACAGCAGACAATTAGGACCTCCTACATTGCAAGGGCAAAAGAGATAGGTGGTGCAGACTGGGTTTGGTGTTATGTACCTGGCAATATGAGAAGAAAAGCATGGATGATGATGACTTGAACAGAGTGGTCTGTTGCATGGTGATGGGACTGGGGCAGTCCTATTAATGGCATCATCTGTTAATGACAGCAGGAATGTGGTTTAGTGGCTGAAACCACAGGTAGTGCTGTGTTCTGTGTGGCTGATAGAGGCAGGACAGGTTTTCTTCTTATGTAAGAAATTCCAAACCAGAAAATTTATTATCCAGAAAGCACAGAAAATATCAGAAATGTTTAGCAACTGCAAATCTGGAAGAAACCCTTGTCCCCCAGTTCAAAACATAAATTTGCCCTTTTTTGTAATTTAAATAATGTTTTCTCTTTTTACCTCTCTTTTTGTAAATACTTCAGTGTAACAAATTTCAAAGCCAAAATATTCAAAGTTCGATAAAAATTAACACTTTTCACTTTGAAGACTGTTAAATCATTGCATGTTAAGACGTGTCCCTATTTTACAGAAATGATTTTACATAGAAATTTATAGATGCTAACACTTTCCTGTAAAATGTTCTATTTAAAGAAATGGACATTTTCTGCCAGAAGCATTTTAATGACAAATTTATTACCAGCTCTACCACATGCTAGATTTCTATGACTTAAGTTTCACCTCAGTGACCAAACTGTATCAGAAAATGACCTGTCATTCTTCTTTCATGACTGCAGTCATCAGATTTTCAACCATCCTTCTACAGTTCTACTGTTAGGATGGGTGCTAAAACTTTATCTTTTAGTGACAAAATTAATACTGTCATAAAAATAAAAGAATTAAAAATCAATCATACTATAAAATGGGAACATTGTTAAAATAATTAGTTTTATTTAAAAAGCATGTGCTATTGACATGTTTTCCTTTTCTTTATAAAGTGAGGTTTAAGTGGCACGGAGAGGTTTTGATCCAACAATCAATACAATTAAAACAATTGCTCAATCAATCAGCATTTTTGAATTTTTTTTAGCTTTGGAAAAGCCCAGGTATGTGTTTCATTGGCAAATACCATCATGTATAAATCCACATCCAAATCATAAAGCAGGAAAAATTAATGTGTATAGAGCTTGAATGAAAATACATACCTTTACACTATGCTCAGCAGGCTTCATGTTTTGTTGACCTGAAGTTAAGTACATGAGGGTGGAATTGCTTACACAGACCTAAGTTTTCTAGCCCGGGGTTTCTGCCATTTTGCTAAGCCATCAAGTTTGCCAGCAGAGCCACTGAATCAGTGAAAATGGCTCCAAAAACCCACGGTCATCTGAATCTAACCGAGTTAAGGTTGGCCCCTGAAATGAACTGCGGATGCAGTTTAGATCAGAGACAGATGCAAGAAGAAATAACTGAGTGAACAAACTGGCTTAAACTAGTCCTTCAGGCCAAAAAAGAGATGCTAAGTCATCCAGGGACAGAGGGATAATTACAGCAGCGTTGTCCAATTGCTTTCCTTTTAATTGGCACACACTGCATACATCCTAACTAACAAAACAGAAAATGCAGTCAGAAATGGGTGACTCCAGAGGTCAGTTGGTTTATGACTGAGATACTTCTGGCTGGCAAAGACTTTGGTGGGAAGGAGGATGCATCTAGACTTTGGGGACATTTCTTTTTGCAAAACGGTGAGGCTGTCACTAAACCCCAGTAACCCACATTCTGGGAAGCAGTTCCTTTTCTCTGTATTTCTTAATTGTGCTTCATTACAATTTAATAAGGACACTTACTCTCAATTAAGCAAATCATCCAAGCAGTTTCTTATGCCTGTTGCAATTAATTGGTTTTGTCAAATGCGAGTTTAATTGTGTGTTAAGTACCTTGCTGAACCAGGATCTGTGTGGGTGTACGTATCTGTCTGTCCAAACCTTTCCTTACCTCCTAGCATGATAATGTGTGTGCAGTTCTGGGTATCTGAGTCTTTAGCTCCGCTTACTGCTCTAGACTTGGTGCCTTGCTGGCCCTAAATAATTCCTCCATAATGATCAAACTCACTAATGCTGTTAATATTGAAAAATGCTTCAACCAGATAGTGGGCTCCTGCCAAGGGAGAAATCAGCCATTGCGACTCTGCCACTTGGGACATGTGGGCCACAGAGGGTTGTTAGATTTTTTGAAAAATATGCCTCTGTAATGAGACTCTTCCTAAGATTCAGCTGCTGAGTGACTGAGACAGAAAAAGCCATGAGGTGTTCCTCATCTTTGCTCACGTCTCACACTCACACATGCCAGTGCCATGGCAAGAGACCTTGAGTCCTACGCTGACACCAGTAGCAAATGCTTGGATTTATGCTCATGATTTCAGGACTTACCTAGCAAGGTATAAGCTGGAAGGCGATGAATTAGCAGCTTTCCCAAGAACCACTTTATTCTTACACCAATAGGTCATGAACAGCAGCATGGAAACAATTGTCACAGATGTACTGAACACCCATTTAATAGCAGAGATTCCCTGGGTCCTCCATCAGGGCACGCATGGTTACACAAGCAACCAAGAAACTTTCAAGAAGCAATGCAGACTTACCTGCTTTTTCCTTGCACAGCTTCTGAAACAGCATCTGTAAGAAAGTGATTTTTCTTTAATAATGGTACATTTTTTCCTTCAGATAAGTTTCACACTTATTGTTGCATGACAATCTATGTCATTATCAATTGTCACCACCTTACACAAGGCATAAAATCCAGAGCTTATCAATAAAAATCATGCAGAATAGTTAGTTTTGCTTGCTACTGACAACTGAGTGAGTTCAGGAGCATACTCTGCAAGGAGAGTATGTGCTATGAGGATACATGAGGTACAACACACTGGAACATGCCTGAAAGGGTCTTGCAATGCTGGTGGGGCTCAGGGAGCAGACAGGCTGCTGAGAAGTTGTGTGGGCAGCTCTACTGATGGGCAAGAAATAGGAGACTGTGACTTGGAAAGGTAGATGCATGTTTCCTGTTCATCTGTGACCAAGAGAGGGTTGCTCTGCCTGAGGCTTGTGGGCAAACTGACCTGCCATGTTGTTTTCTTTGTATTTTTCACTTTGCTGCTTTGGCTTTGCAATGCTAAATGAAAGGGGAACGATTAACACCACACTTGGATGCACCTCTTGGTCCATTAGTTTTCTCTTTAATAGCTTTCAGTGCCCAAATGAGGAGGTTGTTGACAGTGATTAAATGCATTTCATTTCACAGATCCATCACCTCTCAGCAACACAGGCTGTAAATGAAACTAGCATAATGGGTGAAACTGAACCTAATTTTTAAAAAGAAATTATACAGAAGGGTGAACAGATTCCTCCAGGTACCAGTATGAGGTGCCCAATATGCACTGAAAAGGCAGCTGAGAAGACAGACACTCCTGTGCCTTACAGTGACACATTCCCTGTTCCTGTTATCTGCTTGTCCCCACATGGACAACCATCTGCACCTTTCCATCAGATGCACCAAGTGCTCCATTATCCCTTCAGTCAATATTGCTTCTGCAGCCTTGATAGGAATCTGAAAACATGCTTTTTATTTACCTTTTTTAAAATGAAGAATTTTACTTAGATATTGGAAAATTCCTCCTCTGAGCATGGAACTGAATTGATTAGGCATCTCTCTTAACAATAGGGAAATCACAGTTATGCTACTTTTTTTTTGCCTTCTGCAAGGCAATTCCATTCTAAAAGAGCCTCTTGCTCCATTGCAAGGTCTGCCTGAACAGCAGCTGAAGCTGACCTATCTTTAGCCAGCACGGATCCAACTGGAGTGGTCACTTCTGATGGGAAGATAATGAGTGGCTGAGTCCATATCAGGCTTCATTAGTGGCAAAGCATCTCATTTCCACAGAGAAGCAGGAAATTCAGGCACAGGCTGTGTCAATTGGCAAGGGACAGGCAGGTCTTACATGAGTGTGCCAGGTTTTTGGGATGCCTTTCTGAGTGAGGCATATCATTGTCTCTCGACTCTTCAGCGAGCTGCCCTGCTGTTTATCACCCCATGTGGGGACAGGCACCTGATTTTTAGCATCACAACTCTGGCATAAGCGAGGTTGATGCCTAAATTGCCATACTGAATCTCTGGATGAGCACTTCTTGAAGAATACATAAATGATACATGAATCAAAAATAAATATGTCAGTCCTTCATGGATAGCTGGTTTGTGTATTCTTCTTGCCAGAAGGACACTAGTTATTAAAATCATACCCAGGCTATGTTAACTTCCAAGATCTTTTTAGGATGCCATACAAAAAAGGATGCAAATTATTGCTGGAACAATCCCAAGTGGCAATAGAAAGCTGCCAACTAAAAATGATTTATGGAAATGATAACGTACTATATAAATGATTGTGTAACAAAATACATTTATTGGAGGACTAGCAACCCATCTGAACAGCATGGCACCAGCTAATCCAATATATAGAAACCATGGACCAAGAGAGTACAATTGTAGCCAAAAGACTGTTGCAGCACCTGCTGCTATGAATAATAAAGAAACCATTTGCGTACAACTCCAGCTGTAACAATTTTGCAAGTGCAAGTGTCAAACAGAAGGCAAAGATAAACACACTCTGCTGATAAAGCCATGTTTTATTTGCTGAAGCCTGTAAACCAGCCCATAGAAACCAGAAATGTTTAGATGCTGAGTCCATTCTTCCCCCTCAGCAGTCCCGTGTCTCAGCAGAGGCATTCCATGTTCACCTTTCTGAGCAAAGGTCTGAAAAATCTTGCCTTGGCAGTGTCACCCCATGCCCTATGATCAGAGCAAGATGAACCAGGGACATGAATGAGGCAATTGTACTCTCAATGTTGGTGCAGCTAGCTCAAGAGAGGCTGTGGATCTATTGGTGTGTGGAAAGTGGATGTTGCATTTATAAAGAACCTGACACGGCCTCAAGTTTCACCAGGGGAAGTTTTGATTGGATTTTAAGAAAAACTTCTTCACAGAAATCATTGGCAAGCATCAAAGCAGGCTGTTTGTTCAGGTAAGGGTGGAGTCACCATCCCTGGAGGTATTTAAAAGATACGTAGATGCAGGTGGGGCACCTGAGGGACATTGTTAAATGATGGAGTTGACAGTATTAGGCTGGACTTTTTGATCTTTGAGGTCTTATACAACCTAAATGATTCAATGAGTGTGTGATTTTCCTGAAAGTCATTCTGCTTGGAAACAAATTACTCAAATTAACTCCTTGGATGAAGTGGAAGTGAAGGTAGAATCAAAACACCAGCATTATAAACTCAACAAGGAAAATAAACATATTGAACAAAAAACTGTTTCTCTGGTGTATATATACTCTTTCATGGTTATAAGTGATCAGGACATGGAATTCATCAAAACAACTGGATTAAATGACTTAATAATATCCCAGAAAGCTTATTATCACATAAAAGCTTTTTTTTTTTAAACACAGATTATGAAATGGTTGACTTGAACAACTTCAAAACCATTTTAATTTGCAACAGCACAGAGATTCTGCAATGCCAGCCAATTCTGTAATATCATATACAATTTCAAAGAAAAAAAAGACTATTTTGCATCCAAGTCTTTTGCTTCCCTCTTCCCCATCAACCTCTATTAGTTATTAGCTCCTTTATGCTCCCATTTCAAATATGCCCGTATCTTCCATTGATATTTCTAAGTACCTGTCAAACTGTCATCATTCACTCTCAGGAAATCACACCCCTCCCAAAAAAAATCAAAAAGGTAATTAGTGTATCTGTTCAGTATGCAAATAACTCTTCCAGACATTTAATAAAAAAGCCAGAGAATTTATTCAACATAGATATGGTATCAAAAATATCACTGCTATTAAATAAACCCTGGCATTTGGACAGGACTACTTTACATCTGCTGTTAATAAAAAAGGCTTTGGATTCTGTGAGCTTATGTTCTGCAGTGAGCAACCGGCAGCACCACTCTGAAACACGATACTCCTTGCAGAGGAAAAAGGATAAATCTGTATCACTTCCAACTGGTTCAGTGATACTAAAGGAAAGCACTCTAAACTGGAAAAGGTCCTGCAAAGTATAAAGATTGAAAATCACGCTGGTTGTTAATTCTAGCAATCTAATAACCTGCTAGGCTTTAATTAGAGTGACATATAGGCAGTTTTAAAGGAGGAAAACAGCAATTCACATGGAAAACTCAGTCATCTGCAGGTTCAAGCACCAGGTTTATTAGATTCTTTCAGAAAGATGTTGACAGAAGGAAAGACAATCCTAGTTACTACTTCAAAATAAAATTCTACAGCCCAAAAAGGGAAGTAATATTATGACACTCAGCAAGGTTAGCCTTAACTTGAAGTTACCTGGCCCCTGCAATGAGATCTTCAATCTGGATGACACTTGCAAGTTCCCTAGAGCACATTAGTCGGTTGAGAATAATGACAATACTGAAGCTATTCCACAGAAAATACTGCTGAGACTGCTGTGTCAGAAATTTGATTTCTCTCAGAGACTTGGCACCCATCTTTGGTACAGGGTTGAAACCACTGCTGGATTTTAGTGCTTAAGATGTATCTTCAAAGGCTGACAACAGGGCTCATAATTTTTCTTTAAAATACAATCACTGCAGAGGTGTTTATTAGAGACCATATTTAATACATGGACTGAGTGCTACTAGAGAAGTCACTTGCAGCATCGAAGACAGATCTTGGTTAGATGGGATTCTGCCTCACGCCTGTTGCATCACAACACATTGGCCTCCTCACCAGGCTAGAAAGTAGGGGGAAGGCGAAATTCTCGATTTCTTCCATTGAACCTGAGCTACTGTGCTGCAAACTATTCATGATGGGGTCAAAGAAAGAAGCTTAAACAGCTCCCAAGTCTGCAGTCAAGCAAGTCTTCTTGCTCGTTCACCAGGAGAGTGATGAGCAGGTCAAGGGAGGTGATTCTTCCTCTCTACTCCACCTTCCTGAGACCCCACTGGGAAGGCTGCATTCAGCTCTGGAGACCCCAGCACAGAAAAAACGTGGTCCTGTTGGAACGGACCCAGAGGAGGGCCACATAGATGATCAGAGGGCTGGAAAAAACTCACCTATGAAGACAGGCTGAGAGAGTTAGAGAAGAGAAGACTCTCAGGAGACCTTACTGCAGCCTTTGAGTACCTACAGGGGGGCTTCAAGCATCTTTAAGAATTCAGAGGATACAGACATGTCTTTGAAAACCCTAAAATTATATATTCTGAACTCTATTCTAAAAAGGTAAAACTGTAAATACTGCCTAGAGATATAAAAGAATATTTAATAGTTGTGCACAGCTGTTAAAGGACACTTAATGAAAATTTGAAAATTATTTTCCCTGGTTTCATATTTTAGTTGGGAAAATTACCCTCACTCACAGTTTTTAAAATGCATTTTTCTTTAGTCTAAATATTTATTTTATTTAATTTTGCACCAAGATCAGTGCTGGTTCAAAAAACTGTCATAAAGAGAAAGAGTTATTCAATTGCTTATTTTCTGTTTGCTACAAACGTGTATCTATTTTGCCTATGTATTATTGATAGAAGTTTAGAAAATAAGTGACATTTCTTCTGGCTGCTGTTTTGAAAGCTTTGATCAAGTAGAAAACTGCCTGGAAACTATTTTAAAGTGAAAGGTTTTGAATGGCATTAAAAAGAAGGTTTACAATAAGTGGAGCAGGGCAGTGATAAAGTATAAAAAAATGAAAACCATTTCAACAATGTTCCAAGTGAGATTAGAAGAAAACGAGCTACAAGACTAACAGCAAAGGAACATGCATTTCAGTAAGTGTAATTTATCATACTTATCTAAAAGAATTTATTATATTAATAGACCAGGGAGATTTTACCTCTAGCAGCTGCTAATATAATTTCCAAATGTCAAGCAATTACAGCCCAGGGGGGTATAACCAAATTTTTATTGAGGAGGATTCAGTTCCAACCTGTGAGGAGCAGCTACTTGCAGTGAGTGCTAGGGTGTGCCTCTATGGTATTTTTTACTGTATTAAACCATTGCAATTGCTCATTTTGCCATCAGATTGGATGACACCACTCATCCTGATGGCTCAGCTGGCCATGCCTATTTGTCTTGCACCAGCACTAGCACTCATCTTGACAAATGAGAAACAAAAGCAACAGAACATTAGTTTTATCCTCAAACAATTTCTGCTCTTTAATTTGTTGCTTTCATCACAAAAGCTCCATTACAACTCCATTTCCTCTGTCTCACATGTTGCTCTAATGCAAGCACTTTAATACTCTGTAATCTGGGTTTTTTTGCTGTCATTCGCTCTGCATTATCTTTGCTCCTCCTATGATTTCCCCAATGGAATAAAATGACTGTGTTTACTATTCCATGGTATTGAAGAGTGAACTGTCTGATCTCCTAAATTTGGCCCCAGTACCACTAGTGGAAGTCTGAACATGAAAATTTTCCTATTATTTAATGGATAACCAAAAGCCTCTGTGTTGATAAGACCCTCTTTGTTGCTGACTATGCCATACCCTATATGTAGGTATGCTCAGACATCAGCATTTACATTAGGGTAAAAAAACATGTTGCAGTAGTTTGCAACTGAACCACAAATCTCACAGAAGAATGAGAATAACAAAGGAATCAATAGAAGTGGTACTTTGGAGCTTGCAACTATTGAGGACCTTTTCTGCACTCTTTTTACATTAAAAATGCAATTGATACGACTTTTCAACAGAAAATGTGAATTCTCAAATTAAAAAGCAAATTGTTAAAAGGTTCCATCTTGATGGGTTTGTGAGAAAAAATACTTTTTGTGTTGAAAATGTGTTTACTTTAATATTTAACTCATTGTATTACATTACATAAGAAATTTGTAAAGCCTGGTCTTGGACCATATAACAAAATTTTATGAACTGGCAAAGCATTTCACAGAACAGAAAGACTATTTCTATAATATTTGTACTGAAACCATGAAAAAAGGGCACCAAGGTATCATAAGTTTAGATACCTTCTTCACCTTCAAGGATTTTATTATACCTGTGATTTTGGAGGTCACTGGAATTAATTTAGAAAATAGCTCTGAAAAGGTAAAATTACTATTTTTTAAATATTATTTTGGAGATATAGATATTCAGAACTCCAGACTGTTACTTTGCTGTAATATATCCACGGTAGTTTACTTAAATTTTCAGGGATTCTATACTGTGCTCGTGGAAGTCCATGTTCTAACCAAAGCAAGCTGTGAGAACAGCTTCTCTGTTGTCACTATTTTGCCCTCTGTGGCCAGCTGGATATACCTGAGAGACAGAACACAGATGTTTCACTGCAGAAACAGATGCCCCAAAGCCCTTCAAGGTGACCGGGGCAGCCAAACAGGTCTGGTTCCACCTGCTGTAAAGCAGTGATATACCCCCATTCTCTTTCACTTATGCAAACTGTCAATAACACTTCCCACATTTGTGCTTTTAGATATGCTTTAATAGTAGGCAATATTTTAAAATCTAATTAAAATCTAACCTGACAGTTGGGTATTATGTTCTTGCAAAGCAGCTACAGGCAGCCTCAAGAATTTAGCCAAGGAAACAGCTTGTGGAATATGAATGCACTTTTGGTTTGCATGGTGTCCTAAAATGTTCAGTTCACCCTGCCCAATTCCCTCACCCTGCCCAATTCCCAACACCCACGCTTAGGGAGCACTTCCTTACAGGATACAGTTCTGCCACATCTCAGTAAATTTCATCCTGATAAAATCAAAGAATGTCCTCTTCATTATGCTTTTACCTTTAGCAAGTCCCAGAAGTACTTAGTCATTCTGAACTCTCGACTCTGCAGCGGGACTAACATCAACATACTCAGAACTGTGCAAATAACAATTAGTGCTCAGTCCTGGGCTAAGATAACCAGCCACACTTCTGTATAAACAAAGACATGAATAAAAACTGGAGATAATGTAGTTGTCACAAAATATGCGTGGGGGTCAGGTGGAAATGTGATGGGGCAGAGGTGGGAGGAAGAAAGACAAAAAAGAAGGGCAATAACTGCCAAACGGAGATGAATAAAAGTGAGTGAGAGGCCAGAGGAGCCCCTTTTTACAATCCTGGAACAATACAGTGAGTCACACATTGCTATCATTTTTACCCTCTTGAGTAGGAAGAAGTGCTATATCTATTTTAAAGATAGAATGAAGTGGGAAAGGTACAAGAGGTCACACAACAACAAAGAGAGGCATGAAAGCTGGGGACTGCTATCCTGCTCTGGGAAATGAGTGACTGCTAAAGCAAACAGCAGTTAGCAGTAATCCATGGCAGAACATGAAAACCAAGCCCTGTGAGCTCTGGCTACAGCTGTGGTGTTATTTTAGCTTGGCCCAGAGCAGTACTTAGATGGGAATGAACTTCAGACCGCCATTAGCAGCAGTTTGTTTTCACTACTGAGTGTCCACAGAAATGTTTCATGATGGCTAGGCTCTGAAGAGATACCAGGTATTCTCCTTCACAGTCAATAAACCTCATCACTATAATTCAGTCTTAAACAAAAATGCACTTTTCCCAGTAAACTGATGTATTAGCCATCAGTTAAAATCTTGGTCAACATTTTAGGCTTCTTGAGGAAAACCAACACAGGTTTGTTTAGTGGTTATTTTTCAGTGAAAGGTAAAGCAGGGATAATTGTTTTATTCCAAAGAGTTATTAAAAATACAGAAGTTGTGCACAGCAGAAGAGTTGTGGACAGCTTTGTGAGAACACCTGTGGAAAATGTTAGGTAGTATCTCTGCCCCTTCTGGCATCCAAGCAAGGGTTGATTCCCTTAGGAGAAACAGATATTCTGAATGTTTTGTATCTTGTAATTTATAGATTTTGGTCTTTATAGAACATTTCAGTGCTGGAAACCTGCTGTAAATCCTTTTCAATCTGTGATAATTTTTGTTTTTGTCTGCCTCTGTGGTTTTGTCTCTGTTTATCAGAGCTGTTATGCCAGATTTAAAAAAAAACCCTTTTCCCATGCAAATAACATGGTTTCCCTTTGGGAGGTTTCACAGTTCTCCCTTTCTAAGAAAGAACAGAATGGTTTTCAGTGTGCCAGCACCAGGTAAGAGGATGCCACCCACACCACCACCTCCACAGCAAATGCACACAAGACATGTCAGAAATGACAACTCCATGGCAAATTCTGGTGTAGCCCATAGGAAAACCAATGGTTGCGATGTGTTTGACTTCTCCGGTTATTTTCAAAACAAACACTTCAACACATATAAATATAGGACAATGCATTTGTGTTATGGTTGCAATGTTAATATTTTCACAGAAAAGCATACATTTCCCTTTGCAGTGGGTTCACTGCCAGCAAATGCCCAGGTGCAATTCAGATAACTGCCATGTAAACACCTAAACAACTTCAAAGCACTAGGTTCCCAGCTGCTTGCCTTACTTTTTGCATAACCTGCCAAGATTATGCATATGGTGAGAAAAGTTGGGCGAAATTATGCTGCATCAGGAGTTTGAGAACCCCTTATGCACATGCTCACATACTGAAGGGGCTGCTGGCTTAATCTGTGACCTCCAGCAAGTCAGTGAGGCACTGACTAAACAAAGAAATAAATGCTCTTCAGCTAGTCATGAACATCCCCACTGCTACAGTGACCCTTGGATTACTGCTATCCAGAGCAAACCCTTAAGCAGTTTGGTCTGCAACTTCTGCAGCTATATCACTACTAATACACAAGTCTAACTGCAAGTCAGAAATGTTAGGGTTTCCACAGCCATAACCATCTTTTAAAATTTATAATTTACTGCCTTACAGACACCACAAAATCTCTGTACAGAAGCCTTGACCTTGACTTTTCTGTGTCACATCATATTTAAAATTATTGGCAAAAGTCACAATGAGGTACTTAGTCAGTCACCTGCATGCATCTTTCTCTGACAACAGGAGAGAGCAGAAATTTGTTAGGGACTAGCTCAAATTTCCCCCTCTGGCCCCTCATCCTCCCACAAACACACACGCATTCCTGCATAGCCTAAAGCAGATTCAAACTAATTTCAATATATGTAGTACTGGCTAAAGCTATTTTAAAGGAAAAAAACCAAACCAAAACAACAACAAAAACAAGCAAACAAACAAACCCACTTTACTACTTGAAATGGAGTAAAATAAGCGCACTCCCACAGAGGGATTATAAAATTGGCATGTATTACTTCTCAGCTGTCATGGACAGCCAAAACAAATATATTCACAGAACTATCTTCATACCTTGTGCTCCTAAAACTTGCTTGATGCTTCTCTGCAATGCAGACAAACACTTAANTTTTTTTTTTTTTTTTTGTAGCTAAGCACCATGACCTTCCTAGAAATATTCAAGGATCCTTTAGTGGAAAACTCCATACTCTCTTCACAGTGCTATTGTTCTCCACAGCTCAGTATGATTTCTAAATGGAATAAACTGAACTTAAAATTATAGAATTATAAAATGTGGTATTAGGCAAGTTTCAGACAATTCATATAAAAAGAAACTTTTCATAGCATTGCTTAACACTGACGACATGTTTGTTGAACAATTTTTATACCACTCACATGCATATCATGGACTACAACTAAATGCTGATGGAATGAATGCAGATTTTTCTATCACCTTGCATACCTTTAACTTTTTGTCCTTAGTCACTGAGACAAATACCATCCTTCTCTGTTTTCTGTTGTGTAATTCAAGTTAATGGCCACTGCTTAAAATTTGTTTTTACAGTTAGATTTAAGGCACTATTCTTCTTTCGAAAAGCACTGATTTTACAAAAAAAATCATCGCTTCAGCTGATCTTAAATCAAGGTAGGTCTGATTTATATGAACTACAAGTCAGGTCCAACAAGAACAAACTTTTAAAGTGAAAATTATTGTGTCAACCCAGAAAATTTAAAAACCCTACAGTAGAGGGTGCACCTACTGATCCACATCTATCTTCTTTAGTTTTATTCACTCTGTCACAGCAACTAAAAATAATGCTAACTCATGATGCAACATCTGTGATCAGAAAGCAGTAATTGCTATTCAGTTTCAAAAAGTTATCTCCTAATTGGTATACTCTAATGTTCCAAGAAAAAAAAAATAGAATGGAAACATTTGAAAAGGGCTTCTTAGTGGGAAAACCCTATTAATTAATGCAAGAAAGGATTTTCAGCTTCCTATGCTCTCTGGCTAGTCTTCTGAACTACTGTCAGAACGCACATCTGCAACGACCTTGGTGATACCAGCTGCTGGAAAACTGGATGCTGAGATGTCTCTGTACCTTTACAGCTTGAATTCTGTTTCAGCATGGAAATGTACATTTGATTAGTAATTGTTTTATTAATTATTGAGGGAAGTGAAGGTGGCTCTCCCAAAGTCTCACGGCTGTAAGATGAACCAGTTCCCTATTCCTTGGGACCTTCATGCTGTCTGTACGAACAATAGCTCTTAGTCACTGACAGACTCAGTTTGCTCTGTTATGGGACAGATGTCCTACACAAATCCTTTCTCCAGAAGCTGGAGCAATCATTTTGTACTTCATGGGGTAATGACATGAGAATGTCACATTACAGTCATTCTGCTGCCTGTGCTAAAATTCATAGTGACATGTATCTGAGGGTTTGTCCCTACTACACTAGGAATAAGACAGGACACATACATATAACTGTAAGAAGCTCTTTAGCCAGAGAAGCATGTAAATTCATGCATGTAAATTAATGCAAATGAGTTTTCAAAATTTGCTGACCTCTTGACAGCTGATGGAAAAAAGTTTGAAGGCTTTCTCCTATGATTAGCTGTATCTCAGGACTAGGGGCTAGGTCTTGAGTTAATCTAGGACCTACAACACTCGTGACAGCTAAGAGACCATCAAATACATAGAACCTTACTATGAGCTGCTAGATTTAATTACAGAATATCTGGAACTTTGATCTGCTTATTATGTAACTTCAGATGTTTCATCCCTTGCACCAATAGCTGGGGGTTCATGGCCACTTGCACCTTCACATTCAGGGCCCTCCTGCATCGTAGGCTGTCTTTAAAACCCATTTATCACTAGAAATACCTACTAATATTTTACAGCTGATGAAAAGAAGAAAAAATCAATTAAAACATTAATGTTTACACCAAGCCAAATAGGACAGTATCAAAACAGACTCAAGGACGTACTTTATGACAGCATATTTTAGCTCACCAAGTATGACAGCCGTGCACAGTGTCAAGCCTCCTTATCTCCATGATTAAATGAGAATATGTAACTCTAGGCAGATGATTTAAGAAAGGAGAAGAGGCCTTACATATTAATTGACTAAGGAACTATCATTATTTTCACTGACTTCTTTATATTTCAGAATCTCAGTACCCCTTTAGTTTGAATTCATAGCTATACAAGCCCAAACAGGCAGCAAAAGCTGGGTGTATGTAGCACCATAATGCACTACCCGGAGTTCCTCCAGTCTTCATGCTAAACATTCTTAAGGCTCTTTATAGATAACAGTCTGATTTCTTGCTGCATTTTTTTCTACGATGTATTGCAATATTCACCTTCATTCTATGTCAAATCTAATATAATTCATTTCTAATCTTGGGCAAGCCTAAGCTCTCTCTTGACGAAAATGCACTCTAGCATGAAACTTTTTATTTTAGTAAATAACCAAACTATGACATTTTTGTGGTGATTTTTATTTTAAAGAGGAGGAAAGAAAGAGACACACAAATTACCTTCTGCACAAGGGCTATTCCACATTTGGTACCAGAAGGTACCCACTCCTCTTATCTCCAGAAGTTTTAGAGTTTTTGATCCTGTGTTGTAAATTTTCAGTACATTACCTGTCAGCTTTTTGATAGTTGCAGTGTTTTGGAGCACATATTGAGAGCTTTATCCATATGAGATTAAAGTACAAATTCAAGACAACAGCAACATAGAGAATGCAGCATTTAACCATTTCTGTAGTGTTATTTTATTGCTTAGATTACAAAGCACCTCACATTCAGGATTCAACCAGAAATAAGGTCACTTTTTTATGGGAACACACAATATATGAAAAATTAGGTCAAACCCCATGTATATGTATAGGATGAAAGGATCATCCTTGGATCGAAGACCTCACAGCCTACCTTAGACTTTCATTCTAGATCTACACCAAATATGACATTTTGCAAAGGGAACTCTCATTGGTCAGTTGTGTGCTTATTCTCAAAAGTGCAATCCAATCTTGGATCTTGAGAGGATGGAGAATAAAATGCCTAGTCAGGCATTGAACCTCCCCAGAGGACAATGAACTCAAAACTCTAGAGCTCAGCATTTCACAACAGCCAGCTGTAGATTTCTACACCAAGATTGGGGCTGTGCTTAGGCCTCTCAAGAACTGTTGTTTTCACCACTACAGGATCTCAAGTCCCTGAATGTCTCTCAATTCCCTGAACCTCCAGGTGGGCGCTGGGGGAGTGAAGTCTTTCCCACTATAAAAGAAAAAGAGGTTCAGGACCACTTGGTTAAGCTCAATCGCCAGAATTTCATGGGATCCGATGACATGCATCCCAGGATTCTGAAGAAGCTGGCTGACGTTGTTACCAAGCCACTCTCCATCAAATTTGAAAAGACATGCCAGTCAAGCAAAGTCCATGGTCACCAAAAAAAAGAGAATCATTAGTTATTTTTAAAAAGATAAGAAAGGAAAACATGTGGAACTAGAGAGGCTCATCTCTGTTCTTGGGAAAGACACTGAGAACATCTTCATGAAACCAGTATCAAGGAACATGGAAGATGAGGGGATCCAAGAGAGCCAGCATGGCTTCTTAAGGGCAAATCCTGCCTGACCAATCTGTTGGCCTTCTGTGGTGGAGTGATGGCAACTGTTGAACAGGGAAGACTGACAGATGCCACCTGCCTAGACTTCTGTATGGCCTTTGACACAGTCCCATATGGACACTCTCATCTCTGGAGAGTTGTGGACTTGAAGGGTGGACTATTTGGTCAATAACAAACTGCCTGGATGGACACAGCCAGAGAACTGTGGTCAATGCCTGTGTCCAAGTGGAGACCACTGACAAGTGGTGTCCCTCAGGGCCCTGTCTTGGGACCTGTGCTCTTCAATATCTTCATCACTGACATTGACAGTGGGGTGGAGTGCACCCTCAGCGAGTTTTCAGATGGCACAAACCTGAGCAGTGCAGTTGACACAACAGAAGGATGGCATGCCATCCAGAGGGACCTGGACAAACCTGAAAAGTGGCCCTACAAGAACCTCATGTGGTCCAACAAGTCCAATGGTAAGGGGCTGCACCTGTACCAGGGCAATCCCAGACATGAGCACAGCCTGGGAAGGGAACTCAATGAGAGCAGCCCTGTGGAGAAGGACTTGGGGTTTCTTGTGGATGAAAAGCAGGACATGAGCCAGCAGTTTGTGCTCACAGCCCAGACAGCAAACCACAACCTGGGCTTCCTCCCAAGCAGTGTGACAGCAGGGTGGGGGAGATGATTCTGCCTCTCTACTCTGCCCTCATGAGACCCTGCTTGGAGTGTTGTGTCTTGCTCTGGGGTCTGCAGCACAGGAAAGACATGGATAGATCTGTTAGAGCATGTCCGTAGGAGGGCCATGAAGATGATCAGAGAGGCAGAGCACCTTTTTTATAAGGACAGATTGAGAGGGCAGGTTGAGAGGCAGAGCACCTCTTTTATAAAGACAGGTTGTTTAACCTTGAGAAAACAAGACTCCAGGAAGACCTCATGGTGGCCTTGCAGAACTCAAGTGGACTATAAAAAAGAAAGGGAGAGACACTTTTCATACTGATGGAAGCAGGCAGTGGGTTTAAACTAAAAGAGGAAAGATTTAGATTAGGTGTTAGGAGGAAATTCTTAACTCAGAGGGTTGCGAGGCACTGGCACAGGTTGCCCAGAGAAGTTGTGGATGCCCCATTCCTTGAAGCGTTCAAGGCCAGGTTGGATGGGGCTCTGAGCAACCTGGTCTAGTGACATCTCTGCCCATGGCAGAGGGATTGGAACTACATAGCCCTTAAGGTCCCTTCCAATATAAACTATTCTATGATCAGGACGCTCAGGTGCCTACTAGAGATGTTTACAATTTCTGAACTGGTGCCAGTGGATAATGGATACAAAAATAGACATGGCCATCTTTCTGCCACTAGTTCTGCTCCTAACAACGTAATTAAAAACTGAAACATGCCATTTTGCATACACAAGGAAATATGTATTTACAGGTCATTTCAACATTGCTCTGATTTTTCAATATGCTCAGCAGCTACTCTAGATCATGAAGCACAAGATTATGAAAAAAATTTAAGGAAAAGAATTAAGGAATTCCTGGCAAGTTTTACATTCCGCTTTAAAAAAATTACATACGCCCTCCCTTCCTCCCTTCCCTCCAGCAAATACCACTCATGTTTAAGATTAGATTATTTCTCTCCCAATTCCTTTTTAGCTGCCAGAGAGTGACTCATTGTCAGATTGATCTAATTACAATTACAGACCTTGTTCTTCTGGTGTTACAAGGGAAAACTAGGAAACATAAAGGAAAAGGTCAATACAGAAAGACTCTACAAGTCAGGATATGTTAAACAGTGCCACTAGTGATTTCTGTTGATTTTTCTATAGCATATTTTTACAATAATGCAACAGAAATCAGTTACACTTCTCAGACACCTACCTGAAAGGTTGGTTTTGTTTCCATGCAACACTACAGATTGTAGTTCTTTGGCATAAGAGTGAGACAAGAGTGTAGCAGTTTAACAATATAGTTTAATAATAGCATCATATAGTTACTGCTAGTAGAATAATAAATATGAGCTATTTATGTAACATGCATGTCATATTTTTAACAATTTATACATTTGGTAACGGATAATTTAACACCAACTGTTCTCCTAAGACATTAGCAAAATGGGATTTTTTTAAAGTTATATTTGCAATGTTTAGCTTTTTAATATTCTAAAGATATTATAATGCAAGCTCTATGTTAACTTATAGAACAAGGCATATTGAGCATATCACATAGTGTCTAAGCAATGGATATAGTTTATGACTCTAATTTATACACTTTGTGTATACACTCTTTCTAAGTGTACTTTTGAAGGCAAAAGTACACTTAGAAAGAGTGAAATTCTTTTCCTGAGAAGTCCTATCTCTTGTTTGCCTTCAATTTTTCTAGCAGCCAAAGAGAAAGATTGAGTTTAAGGATCTTGCTTTGTCAGAAAGTTTATTTAATGTTATAACCAAGAGCATTAAATTAGTATATTACTGTAATAACTTTAGTGTTTTCATATACTTCTAATTTTCCTAGAGAAGCTAATTAGAGAGTAGGTATTTAACTGCACTATCCTTGTCTAAGGACTCACTGCCTTTATCTAATAGCTGATATTATGCAGCTAAATATGTCACCCTTGAGAGTCTTCTCAATTTGTTTTGAGATGCTGACATGGTTGTAAAAAAAGCATGGCTACCTTAACAGTTTTGCAGCGGAAACAATTAGCAAATCTTACTGGTCTGGCATTTCAGAATAAATTAGCTTTGCTGGAGAAGCTGAAAATACTGAACTAACACAATACTGATGCAGTAATACTTTGGAAGACATTATTAATTGGAATTAGCAAAGCAGGTTGTTAAGGCTATTTACTGCTTAATTTTATTAATTATGTTTCATTTTGGTTGAAAAACAAAAACCATAAACCTCACAATTGCAGATAATAAGATTTTGCCTTTTTTGTTTTGGAAGTATAGCAAGTAATATTGTTTTCTAGTGGTTAATTAAACAAGCATAAAGAGTGTTAGGAACATAAAGTGCAGGCTACCTGAAAATCTTTACTGCAAAGGGACATCTCCCTGTAACCCAAACTCTTTTATTCCCAGGAAGACGTCTGTTACAGAACATGACTGTCCTCAGCAGTAGCTAAGGCAGTGGCATAGAAGAAACTCAGCTCAAGAACAGAATAGAATAAATGAAAATGAGGAGTCAAGAGAAAATCAGAATTTCCATTGCAACATTTTTGTCATAAATAATGAAGAATCACATTAATGGAAGGTATGAAATAAAACCCAAACCTATATTGAAAATGTGTTTTTCATTTGTACATTTAACTGAAAATGAGAGCTTTTATATTCCCAGTCATCAAGATGTTAAAATTTGGGAGGAAATTATACCATGAAAGATGTTCAGAAGTGCATACATATAAAAGGTATATAAAGACCTCGCTCTTAATTTGTAACCCCAGAACACCAACATCCAAAGCCATGAATTTTAAAAATGGGAATAGGAAACAGATTTTTCATGAAACAGAAAATTATATTATGACATACATTTCTACAGGAGGTTTTGAGTGCTAGTGTTTAACAAAGAGACAAAAGAACTCAGACACCTTTTTTGGATGTCAGAAATATCCATATTCATTATTTTTCAAGCCACTGCATTTTTGAAATGAAATTGCTTGAATAAACCTATTTCTACAGAGGAGCCAAGCCTTCTGGGTGAAGGTTAAGTCCCATATTGTTAGCAGCATATTCCATGTAAGACTACTCACCAGGCTATAGTGATGCCCTTTGAAATGTGTGTTTCTGGCCACCCTGAAAAAAGATGCTGTGGATCTCATCCAAATAAAAAGCCTCCCAAAATGCCAAGCCAACCTTCAAAGAAGAGTTAAGCAAAACACTACACGGCGCTTAAAAAGTTATCATTAATTACAATTATGTTTTAAAATAAGAAGTAACAGCCACAAGTGAAGTACTTCAATTTTCTTCACCTTAATTTTTCATTTCCTTAGTAGAAAACTCTAGATAATATGGTCTGTGCAACACAATCCACTCATCAAACTAATTACAGTATAAATTTCTACTCAATCTGTTTAACTAAGCATTAATTGGAAAGTTCTTGGGAAACCCTTACCAACATAGTGAAAACCTTCCTTTATATAAATCATTTGAAAGAATATAAGAAAGGGAAGAAATCCATTGGAATTTAGCTCTTAGAAAGCTGATGAATAAGCTAATCTGTTACTGAGTGACTCAACGTTCAACTGTTTAAAAATGGCATATGAACAAAACCCCAGGAGAATGCCATTGTTCTGAGCTATTTTCTTTTCTTAATTAGTCCTAATGCTATTTTATAAAACTATTATTCTCTCTTTTTAGGTATCTTCGATCTAAACACATAAATATGCAAAACATAGAAAAATAACAAATAACAATAACAAACAATTTCCAAAGCTAAAACTTGCACCTTTAATTATAAATGCAGTACTGAGAGAATTACTGAATTTAGGCTTCTTTTAGGATATAAATTGAATATGTTAATTTTATTCATCAGAAACAATGGCACAGTGCACAAACATACAAAATCCACCAGAAATGAGGGAAGGTCACCAGGCTAATCGCTTTGGCTTATTTCCCTTTTCTGTACTCCCATCTGCCTATTTTCTCTGCTCTTCATATTTAAAGGAACAACTTGAAAAAAGTTAGGCAAAAAAATCGACCTACTCTTTTTGTTCATTTTAATTAATTTCTTTTTTCTTTGCAGCATCTCTGTAATTTCTATACCTTCTTCTTCACACATGGTTTCTCTATAAAGCCAACTAAATAATGTCATGTTTTCTTGCCACTGATGAGAAAACCTGTAACAGTACAGTACTGAATTATCACCAGGGATGGATCTTTGCATTCAAATCGTGTTGTATGCAGGATGGGTATCTCGACATTGAAATACAGGTCCCCTTAAGCCTACATGAAATTAGAATTAGCAAGGCTGCAGATCAAACTAATAGAAGCAGAAGAGAATGTTTCAATAACATGGTTTCTTGGAAGTGTATTCTTTCCACATAATTTTGTGCAAATAGATTCCTTTCACCTCATATTAAAATGCAGCACTTTGCTCTGAATCCTCTCCTCCCAAGCCAGCACAGTCCATGTTACTTATTAATCAAAGACTGTGGAAAAGGAATTTTATCAGTAGGTGAGTACAGTCATTTGAGAGGAAAGAAAACAACCTAAAGTACAGGAATCATATCAAGTGCTACAAAAAGTACTCTGTTCTGGTATCAGAGATGCCAACTTTTGAAAAAGAACATTAAAAATTTCTCTGAGATGGAAATGGAGCCAAAACTCACTGCAGAAACAGGCAAACCTGGCAACTGGTAATAGCACAGCTCAAGACCTAATAACAGGCCAATCTGCCACTCAGTTCCTGCAACTGGCAGAATTTACAGAGCAGTTCTAGAGTGACTGGGATGCATGGACCACAGCTGCTAGCTCATGAGGGCTCAGCATGCTGGGATGAGCAATGAGGAACCCAACCTAGAGACTGAAATTAGAAGAGATCCTAAATTACAGCTTTCTTCCCCAAACCTACTTCTCCAAACTTTGGCTTATATTTTGGTATGAGAAAAGTATAAATAAAAATCTAACAGAGCTTTAATGAGGATTGAATACATGACAAAGAGGAGATTATATAATCTCAGGAAAATAAAAACAAACATAAAGCAAGGACTCTTTAAAAGAACTGCTTTTAGATTTATTGGCCCCACTCAGAAATCAAATTCCAGTGCTGACTGAACTGTCTTTCCAGCCACTTTCTGTGCTTGGCAGGTAAGATGCATAAGGAAACAGTTTGAGTGAAGTTGCCAACCTGAGTTTTATGGGACCATGCTAGACTATCCTAATCATATTCATACCATTTAACTTTGGCTTTTCTGAGGTCTCTAAGAAAAAGCAGATTTGCAAGCTGGCTCAATGAAAACAAAAGGAATAGAGATCCTGCAAACACTCTGGTTCTGAAGCAGAAGAGTTGGAATTCCCTGCCATTTCACATAGATCCAAAACAAAATCAAGTGTGAGACAGTTTAGTTCAACTCAGAGCTCACATGAGATAATCTGACGGTCGCAAACCAAGTATCTGGGGCTGGATTCAACTTTCAACCACATGCAGGACAGTCCATTCTATCACTGCTTGGTAAAGCAGAGCACAGCAGGTACTTTGAAGTGCATTTCACTGCACAGCTACATTCACATATCGTCCAAGCAGACAACAATGTGCTCTCCTGAAGGCTGTTTAGTGGGTTCTGAAACCTTCCAGAGAAAAACTGTATGAGGGCTCTGGATGAAAAGGAAAGACTTAACAGAACCTCCATTCCTCTTCCTTGTTGGTGGCCAGAACAAACTTCTGCACCTTGTATTTCTGAAATTACAGCAGCTTTATCCCATTTGGGCAGTTCTATATAGGTGAGCAGAAGAGAACAGCTTGGTTTCTCCAGAAGAAGGGGAGAGGGAAGAAAGATATTGCAAAGAAAGGAATTCTTCATCTTTCCACAGCAGACCCCCAAAGAGGCTGAGCTGGAAACTGTAAAGGTGATAAATGTGGGCAGAGTTTCTGGCAGTGGTAGCTCTATCAGCTACTCAGACAATCTTGTCCAGAAGACAAGAGTAGACATCCTGTACTACAGAAAATTCATATGATAAACTAAATCCCATAGAGCAGTTCCATCATTGCAGTCTTTCTTTCTAAAAAAGGAAAGCACTACACTATTGTGTGTTATGCATCCAGGACAGCCGGCAAGGAAAATGTGATAGAAAAGCTGTTTATTCTTGGAGAGGTACTATCTTCCATCCTCTTCAGAGCCATATAGATTCATGGGGTTAGGATTCTGTCCCTGACAGCATGGTTTGAAAATCTGCTATTCTCTACTGGAGAAATGCTAATGAACACAGCCCTTTACCCGAAACATCTCAATGTCTGAGGCTATTGCCAATTTGTTTGTTTGTTTTTTTAATTAACAAATAAGTTTGCTCCTCACGCTGAGAAGCAACTGGAGAGCCTGCTGTACGAGGGAACAAAGAGAAAATGTGAGTCATGTTTGGCAGCATCTGCCATTACACACAGCAGAAGCTGCACTTAAGCCAGTGCTTGCTCAAGGAAGTGAACTAACAGAAATAGTCTTATCCATCAGCATCACTGCATAGGTCAGAGGAGGCAGATGCAGCATATCAATTTGATCAGGGATGCTGTATCAGAAGACCTCATGAGGGCTTTCACAGCATGATTCCTAACTCCAGAAAGCCCCCAGGCTATTTGAACTGAATAGCAGATGTAGGGATAGATGATACTCCTCCTCAGGTACAGAATGGATGAGCTTTGTTGGAAATCCCACTAGATATTCGAAGGAAGGAAGGAAGAGTACAAGTAAGGCTGTCCTTTCCCTTTTTCCTGAGGCTATAGGATGGAAACTGGGATGCAGATCTGCAATCAGAAGCATTTTTGCCTTTGACCACAAAGGAAGCAGTCACAATCTGGATCACAATTCAGCCTATCTCTAGAGTCATAGCCTGGGATCTGGAGTAGAAAAAAAATAACTACTTAGAAGAAAACTGTACTGCTCCTTTTGGTGCTCTTTTTCTTTCCCAGATACAAACCCTGAACATTTGGAGGTGTATTTGTACCCCTCACTTAAAAAAAAAAAAAGGTGCTTTTACATTAATAAAGTATGAAACACATAACAATACTGCAAAAACTTGAATGTGTAAAATTCAGCATAGAAAAAACTGACCAGACGCCTGTGTTTTTCACAATAAATGTAAGACAAAAAAATCCAAAATCAGCTAACCATCATTAACAGCAACAAGATAACACATATCATAGAACCACTAAGGTTTGAAAATGTCTTTAAGATCATCAAGTCCAACTGCAAACCCTGTACCACCACCACGTTCACCATCAAACCATGTCCTCAAGTGCCATATCCTCATGTTTTTTGGAATACTTCCAGGGATGGTGACTCCATCACTTCCCTAGGCAGTCTGTTACAATGCTTTATAACCCCTTGTGTGTCAATATTTTTCCTAATATCTAATCTAAGCCTCCCCTAGTGGAACTTGGAGCCCTTTCTTCTCATCCTGTCACTTGTGACCTGGGAGAAAAGGTAATGAAGAAGACCAGATCTGAAGACTGGTGAGATACAAAATATAAAGATGAAAACTCTTTGATTTTGGTACTGCTGTATAAAAGCAAGAATGAGAGCAATGAACTCTTACTTGGTGATGAAAGTAGGTTTCCTAAGCTGAAAAGATGGGATGTGCATCAAATAGATAGAGAGGGCTTCTCTGTGGAAGAGTACATACTCTAGGAAGAAGCAAGGCAGGGAATACAGAGATGGGTATGAATCTGAAGGGATTCACTAGTAAATACATAAAACTACCTTGTTTCTGTTTGGGAGTCCCTGGATAGAAGGATGCATAGAGGTGTTGTGTACCATATAATAATAAAACAGGCTGTGTCAATCATCCTGTACACATGTAGCAAAGCTGACAGTCTACTGCCAACAAATCTACATTAAATTTAACTACATAAAGCAAATTTAGCTTTCTGGCTGTCTGATTATATTACCTATTTATCCACACACATATTTATGGCACCAGTGCATATTTAGCAACCATTCTTTCTTTATGTCTATGTGCATATCTACATATGCATGGATAAATGAGAAACATCTTTATTTTCTGGCCTTCCTTCCAGTTATGTAACTATTAAGCAATGTCTTCAGCTGTTACCCCACTAAAACTGTTCTTCTGATTCTACCTCACTTACAGTCTTCTGCATCTTGTTTTCATTATGTTGTAAAACTGAAGCAGTGGAGGAGGAGGGCTGTTATAAAACCATTTGTTCAATGAAGAGCCCCTCAAAATAGCAAATATGTTTTATTGAGCTCTTTCGGTAAAAGCCATGCTCTTCTGAAAAGTTAACAAAGAAAGTTTTGTCTCTCTCCCAATGGAATGAAATTTAATTTTTACAAACACACACATAGATATCAGAATGAGATGCTTGATTTCTTATAAATATAAATATATCCAAAACCCAATTAATTGTTGTATTGTGTCATAAATATAGTTCTGTCTTTATGAGCGTCATATCTTTTGCTGATGGAGTGCCAAAACCTCTTCTCAACCATTTCACTTCCAAGACAAATTGTCAGTATCCCCAGTGGCATGTATTAATTTATAGATGAGTAGGATCTTCATGGGATTACCAGCTGTTCTTCACATTTACATCCTTTGCCAGGATAATATTTCATGATGTTTTCTTGAACCATTCAATTACATGGAAAAGCCTCTGTAATGACCAGTCCTTGGCTCACCTTGTTCTCCTGTGGAAATACCATTAAAGCATAATTCTCTGGGCTGGAAAAACATATGTGAAGGTATAAGAGTTGTCTCAGAAATACTTGGCTCCTTGTACATGGAACAATAGGATCTGCATAGGGCCATCTCTCTCCAGCACATTTAGCAGCAGCATTGTTGTCAGGATTATCACGTTAACTCTAGACCAATCTATTGTGTGAAGTACTTCTCATTTGACACATAAATCATGGCCTATATTCCAAAAAGCTTTCCTGGTAAGTGTAAAGGAGCAATAAGGCAACATGCATGCAGACCAGAGAGGAAAAAAAAAGCACCACAGCTGTGCTGGGTTGGTGCACTGCCTTGTGTGGTGTACCAGTGGCCCAGCTCACACTTAGGTTGCAGAAACAGAGCTTTAAGAAGACTTTAAAAGGAAGGTTGTTGCTGTGCCCTAGCTGTTTACAAAAAAATTTTCCTAAAGCGTGAGGCCCCAACTAAGAGAGATCACAAAGGAACTTCTAAATCTAGGAATTTGGGATTGGGGAATGGAGAGATGGAAGGTGAGTGAGTATACCAAGAAGTGTACATGATAAGAAAGGAACAGCCTATTAAGGAAGTTGCAAGTGAAAATAAAAACCTTACATTTAATACAGCAAAAGACAGAGGCATGGCTTGGAGAAGGAAAAATGATTATGACTGAAGTGACAGATGGGGAAAATGATCCCCACAGTAAAGTTTGGTAGATCTGAGTGGCAGGACTGCACTCATTTCTCACAAAGAAGCATTTAGTTCAGTGTCTCTGCTGAATCCAGGGGTATTACTTTTGTGAGTTAAGAGTCTCCTGTGTCAGATAGAGCTCCATGAAATTCAGTGTGCTTGCTATTGAACTGCATTTATCTGAAAAATCCAGCATGTCAAAGAGAGCGCAGACCAGAGATCAATAACAAAAAATTATCATGGATATAGAAAATGTTAATTGCAGAGGAAAACTGGATGAAGTAGGACTGGTAGTCCAGAAAAGAGTGGGCTGAAACCTGAGAGTAGTTTCCAAATGTGTTATAATGAGAAAGGAAAAATTTTTTTTCCACCGCTGAGGAGGACAAGAGGAAATTAATTTAATGTTCAAGAAACTTCAAACTACACTTTAAAGAATGAAATTTCTAATGTTAAAACATACCAAAACAGTGGCTGCATGGTGAGATTGTGGGGTCTCTGTCATCAGAGATGTTCCAGAAGAATGCATACAAATATCTCTCAGAAGTGACACAGATCTACCTGATCCTACACTGTGGCCAAGGAAATGAAATATAGTTTACAGGAATTCTTTAAAGCCTTTTTTTCATCTCTTGCTCTATTAACCTTCAAATAACCAGTTTATAACTTGCAATACAAGGTATTCTTCATGTCTTGATCAGTACAATGAGATTTATATCATCAAATTTTACTTCTGTAACCTCACTTAAAATAATGTTTCACTAGTCCAAATACTGTGCTGCGCTTTTTCAAGTGTCTTTTACTGATTAAAATAAGAGTCAGTTAGAAAGTTGAGGTCTGAAGTGGATCATTACTCTTCAGGTCTTGTTCTACAGCTACTTCACACACTGACAGTGGCAGATGTGGTACAGAGGTTTTTCTTGCAAAAAAGTAAACAGTAAAGGTATAGTCCCTGGAGCTGCGACAAGATTGAATAAATAAGGAAAAGATCATTACCTTGGATCAGTTTTGTCCCAAGGAGTAAAGTGAAAAAGCTCTCCAGCAAAACGAGCCACTATCATAGTAACTGTTGCTGATTCAGAACTATCATCTTTCCTATAAATTAAGTCAAAACCATAAGCAATTATATTTTAATTTGAAAATTACTTTTAAAAAGCCCAAAGACTACCTGGTTCCCAGTATGTCATGTTCTTAAATAACTATGGCTACACTTAAAACAGAAATTTGATATTTCTTATTTCTTCAAATGTGGCTTTACATTCAAGTTCTGTGGGCACTGTAATATTTTCAAGAAATGAAGTTTCCTGGACAGTTGGAAGTGATTAACCTTTATGATACTTTGAGATTTTAGCAGGGTTGAGGAACTACAAAAAGCAAATACCAAAAGACTCAAATTTGGGAAACAGTATTCCCATTCATGTGACCAAACTCACTACAGATACTTGAAAAGCAATGATTAAAAATAGCTAGACTAGATGCATGTGTGTCAAGCTGCAAGTGTTCCCAGAGGGTAATCACACAGATGTCCAAGCTCACACAACGGAAATTACAAGGCAGGGTGCCTGCCACTAAAGAGACGTTTTTGCTTCACACAGTAAATGGTAGACAGTCTTCAGAAAAATGCTGAGGCCTTGTTCACACAGATTAAACGTTCCAGTCCCTGAGGGTCCTTTTTCTAGCAAGAACTGTGAGATAAATAAAGACAGAGAATCTGAAAAGAAACAATTCTTCCAAATAAACCAAAACAGCATTATTGGAAATCTAAATACAAACAAATTGCAGCTGAGGTCAGGACGCTGCTTTTAGTTCCCATGCCAAATCTTCCAAAATCAACATTGTGGTTTGGCTGTATGTTATCAATAACTGCTTGCCATGCATTCATCTGACATGACTCACTGACACTCAGCTTCCTTCCTGCACTTCCTTTGGCTCTCAAACATAGCTCTGTATTCAAACTTAATTAGTACTGATGTCACACACTGGCCTCTCGCAGCAGCACTGAGTCAAGCCCTGCACTCACACAGGCAGAAGCTGACAAGTAGGTATGGCCATGAGCACTGGTAATGTGCCTGGCTTTAAGAGCCTGCCAGGGATACAGAAAGAGCATGAAATCATTGAAAACTGAATTTTAAAATCAATATTAATGCTGGGTAAATCTAAGCATCTGAATGAATCTCTCTGCCTTGTGTGCAAACACATGAATTCAGCTGAGGAGCCAGGCCATATGGCTCAGGCAGCTCAACATTTATACTGCTAATCTGCACAGTAATAGTCTTCAGCTCTTAAACTTCCTCACTTTAATCATGAGCACATGACACATTTTTTGTGGTTTTAAGAACTTCAGATTATGAACCAAATAGAAGTTTTATATAACTTATTTGAGAAACCAGTAGATATCCAGGAAATTTTGTTGGGAACCAGACAGTACAGGATGCACTGTCTCTGCCAGTCTATGAATTTCATTATTTTGCCAAGCAGGCAAGAGTAGACTGCAGCTGAGGAAAAAAAAAAAAAAAAAAAAAAAAAAAAGAAAAAAAAAAGAGTACAAGTAGCAAGTTACTGCTGAAGATGTCAATGCAAAGCAGTTGCTTGCATGGAAAAGGAAGGCTACACCTTCTGAATACTGACTTCCAAGCTACTTTGTTGAATGTATGTTGCTATTCAGAACAACTATTTATTACATACACATTTGCCAGAGAAGTACAATAAACATTAAGTATAATATAAAAACAAACAAAAAAGGGGCTCCGGAATTTGTTTCCGGACACAGCTTTGAACTGGCTTTGCTACTGCTAAATGTTTTATACCAAAAGCTTTTTAGGTTCATAATTCTTCAGAAACACTAAGTAAAAATAGACATCTGCCCTTGAGTCTTAAGCCAACATAAAATATTTACAAGGATGGCATGACAACCACCGTGCTGCAGTTTCTGTAAGAAGTTGGAATTCCCCTGATAAGTGGATGTTCTGTGAAGTGTTATCACACTATTTATATCAAGTGTTATAAATGAAATTCTTATGCTGAGGTACATGTATCCAAAGAAAATACAGTCTATTAAACAATATTTTTGCTCTTGATTTTCATACAAATTAGCTTTTTCATCTGCCAGCAAGTTCTTTCTGATTATTCTGCAAGTTCTTTCTGATTATTCTGCAATTACTTCTAATTCCTCTGAAGCAGCACATAAACTAAAGAGAAATAAATAATTTTCTAATGTGAATAAACTGACTCCGTATTTGTCAGTATTTGTACTGGAGTTAAAATGTGAAGGACTCCTAAGTTTTCTGAGGGATGAGGTGGACCTAAGTTGTGATCCATGTCACAGATGAAATACAGAGATCAGATCCATACAGATTCTTATGAAGCAGTGTTGCATGTCTGTGTTATGTATCCCTACATCATAATCACATGAGAGCATGGTGCAGAGACCCCAGTGGCTCTTGGTGATGTTAGACAAATAAAGTCAAGTTTTCAACCTTACTCTCAGTCCTGGATCTGTCAGCAAAGCTTGCAATGGAGAAGTAAGGATACAGAATCTGTGAGGACAGTCATGGAACAAGAAAAATTATAAAGAAGACATAGAGTAGACCAGAGAGAGATTTTAGTGAAGAGATGAAACGAGATGCAATACATTATCAATATACTCTAGCAAGGAATCAATAATCTAAAAGTTGGGAACCTATGGTCTAGATGCTTGCAATGCTGCTGAACGTTCCCCTGGGCATGGTGCTCTGAGGCCTTGAAGAAATTCCTGTAGAAGGGCTCCTGCAAAGCTTCATGGGAAAAAATGTATCTCCAGACCTGCCTTCATTTGCAAGGTCTTCTTCCACGATGTTGACAACACTGTTCTCAAATATTCAAGTAGCCACAATTTTGCCTGCTTTTGCATTATGTGCAAAGCAATTTTAAGTTACAAGTACATGTCTTAAATTATTGGTCCCAACAGTGAGCCTGTAATGTAGCAATGATTTGCAAAACACTTGCAGAGAATCTTCAGAAGAGCAGTTAATGATAGGATGTCGTGTAACATCAATATACTCAAAAGCCATGAATCAAACAGAACAAATAAGCCACCAACTATAACCAATATCTTCTCGGGAGGTAAAAGAAAACAACAACAACCAAAAAGGACAATCTTCAACAATAAAAGCCATTATGCCTGAAAATCCCAGATCTATCTTTTGTCTTTCAATATGCAAAGTTCACGAAGAGTTCCTTGGATAAGGTAGGGCTAAACGGAGAATATAGATGCCTTCACCACAGCCATCAGTAGAGTTGCTGAATTCTTCAAAGCTCTTGCAAGTTTGTGCCAAAGTCTGCTGGAGCTCATTGTGCTGAAGGACGTTCAGGGACTGAACTGCCTCCAGTAAGTCACTGTGCCTTATTCTTTACCTGTACAACCCCCAGAAGCCCAGTGGCCACTGCCTGGCTACATCCATCCCCAAAATGGAGATTCTGATCTACTGTATGCTTTGCTGAGGAGTTGGTTTTGATATTCAAAATGTGAGATTCAGGGCATTAGTTTTCAATATAAAAAGCAGCATAATAGCACATTGTCAAAATGTCAGGTAAATACATAGGCTCATTCCCACATGGAACAGCATTATCATCGGGAGAAGTCTGGAGGGAGGAAACGCTGAGAAAGGAAACTCGGAACCAGAAGTCATTACGGTCATAACTCATACATAAGACAAAGCAAAGTGTTTATTTTAAAATTATTCACAGTGACATATGCCTGAACACGTAATTTCCCCAGGGACAGCTGGGTCTCTGTCAAGCACTTAAAACATCCATGCTCCTGGGATAAAGTTTTTTGAAGAGAAAATGCTACCATATAGATTATCATGAGAAGGAGAACAATTGATTTTCAAAAGTACATGATTTCTGGAAGTTCAAGCTAGTCAAGAAAAGTGGTACCATATGCCAAATATGATGGACACTGCTGAGGATCTGGCCTTGTGTCTTAGGATTCACTTAGAGTTTAACAGGAGCAGAGTTAGTGAGAAAATAGTAACAATTCAGTAATTCTGAGTCATTTGCTGCAAGAAAAACAAAACAAACATCTGCTGGTGCAGAGAGCAAAAAAACAAAGCCTTAAATCCCAAGCAATCTTTACTTTGGTTGCTTTTCCTCTCCTGCATGCATGGTGCATGAACTGCACAACTCTCAAAAGTTTAAATAATTCAGGAATCAGAATCTGTCTTTCTCACCTTTAACTGCAACTCAGTCTTGTTCTAGATCCTCTCAGAAGGAAAGCCCATATAGGGTCTTCTCCTCACATAGCTCCCCTCATAGCTCACTGGGAGCTTCAGTGAAGGCAAATCTGCCAGGTATGGGGCATACACCATCCGACAGGGTCACTTTATCATTCCTAGCGATCCACTGCCCTTATTTATACCCAGATGTGTCTGTGGCTCATCCCTAGTTATTTTTACCACATTGTTACCTCTAAGGGTTCCAAAATTCTTACACAGGTTCCATCTTTACCGGCTGACACTCTAAAACTCAACCTTTTTCATACCTGAGGAGTTGTGCAAATTGCTTTTGCCAGTCCATCTTCTACATGTACATCCTGCAGTGGATGTGGGAGCTGAGCATGCTGCTGACGATATGGCAAATCTAACTGTATAATTATAGCCATCTTAAAGGGAAAGCCAAACTTTCATATGGCTATGGGGAGTGGTTTAACAAATTTATATGCAGATGGAAGCATATCAAGAGCAAACAGCTAGTCATTCACAGAATAAATATTCCCATAATAAGTGCATAACAAGGAGTGATGGTAGAGCATGGAAAGCAGATGGCTGATCTGTGCAACTAAATGTGTGGGTCCCAGCAGCCTCATTTATGCTTGCACTTTCCCTTTTTTAGACCCTAAAGAATGAAAATAACAAAACAAACAATAAAGACAAAACACTGTCCCCACTCCCTACCCTCTTTCCCCCCAAAAAAAACCAAAAAAAAATCTGCCAGTAAAAACCACAGAGAAAGAACAGGCCATTCCAGGAGATGACTTGCTGATCCAATGAGAATGAGAACTGCCAGATGATACACACTGGAAATCAGTCTCAGACCTGGGATCTGCTCTGTTGAAATGCCTGCCACAACTGTGTACCTGCCAGTCAGACTGGGAGAACTGTTTTCCTTAACATCCTCAGTCATGTGCTACAGCCAAGTGAGGGATCTTCTTAGCTACCAGAAGACTTTGCTTTGCAAATGCAACTTTTGCAGGGAGAGCAGGGTATAAACTGGCACTGTTAAGACCTCATGGAGGATGCTTGGCAATCACTTCCATTCTGACCTTCTGCCTTCCAGCTGCAAAACGAAGATAGTGAAGAGCATGAAGTGTCCTCCTCAGGTCTGAAAACTTAAACATTGCAATTCACCTCTTTGCATGTGGCTTTCTCCTGACAAAACAAGCAGGGAATGTGAACATTCCAGAATCAGATGAAATGTATTATTACAGAAATAATACATTCTGCTGGATATGAACTCAGTCATGTCTACAGAATGCTTTCAGGTCCCTACACTAAAATGCTAATGATCACTGGTTTATAGTTGAAAAGGTCTCATGTCTGCTTATGTACAATGAAAAGAATACAATTAGTCAAACCTACACCCAAGAAGTGGGACAGGGTACACATTTCAGTGTTTTGTCATCTTATTTCTTTCATGGTGATTTTTCAAAGCTATAGAAAATTTAAAGCTTGGTTTGCTGTAAAATTTGTTTTCAGCAAACCATCTCTTCAAATTACTGAGTGTTTTAGATGTGCCATATGGTACATAATTTTAGTTTCCCATATAATTTTTGTTTATCCCATAATGAACTTGATGTCTTTAGAGCTGGAGAATGTCTGAGACCAGTAATTCATTTAAGAGCTTGAGCAGACCTTTTTAACATAATTTTTAGTATCCTAAAGTATTACATGTCTTAAAGGGAAAAAAACTTTCCAGAGACTTGTTTGATATAAGAATGTTCACCACGCACATGCACTTCCTATCAATGTGGTTTGATATCAAGATTGGCCCAGATGACTTTATTGTCAGTGGAATCTGGACCTACTCTTGTCCTCACTGCAGGTTTTCCGTTTAGTTTTGGAATTCATCTCTATTGTTGAACCTCATGAACCTCTGATATGGTGAAAGAAAATTAATCTTGAACTTCAACCACTATGGGCTGTATCTCAAATGATCCGGGAATTATGGATATTTAATGGATATTATAATTATTTCTCAGAAAAGATTATATAGTGTTTATATCTGCTGAGAACAAAGCAGAAGTACTTCCTTTGATAGCACTCCCAAAGAAGCCCACCGAAACTGGGGATGTACACTCCCGGGACACCACCACCATCTCAGCCACCGTGAGAAAGGCTGAGTTACTTCTTTTGCAACCATCTTTGTAAGACTCCCCACTAAAGATCAGTCTTGTCCAATAGTCAGTGACTGGGTGAGCAGCTTGGCCACAAAATTCCAAAAGAGCTACAACAGAAAAAATATTCACTGTCCCAATGTACTTTGTGTCAGACAGTAAACAAAACCCACCATATTCTCTTTTGCCACATCCCAAGAGAATGGCATTGCAGGAGGACAGACATGCTGACACACATGCCAGTGAAGAGGAATGGAGCCACAGGTATGACAGCCTAGCCAGGGTTCTGGGGAGCAGAAAAATGGTTTTGTTTCCCCAAGAGGCACAAGCTATTCTTGCTGATGGGATTTCAATCAGTTCACAGCAGCTGGAATTCCACATCACAGAGGCATACACAGCTGGATAGTTAGGCATCAAAATCAGTCTCTCTCAGTGTAAAAGAACAGACCACCCAGTAGAACATAAGTATAATCAAGCTAGATGTCTTAAGGAGTCCTCTCAAAGAGGTGCATACAAAAAATCAGTTAGCAGAAAAACTCATTCTTCTGATATGTCTTAATAAAAATATACTCTGAGGAGAGAAATGCCAATAAATCGACTCAGAGTTACCTACTAGTCAAAACTCCTGAGCAGACTGTAACAAAGGGAGGCTCCCTCCCCTATTGAGCAAAGTCAACAACTGTGCAAGCCTCTGTCAGCAAAGAATCAGACAATTCTGACCCTGGGTTGAATGCCCACTGTGATACAAGGACTCAAACGCAAACCCTTGGTGAAACTTCAGCTATACCTTCAGAAAACAACACTTAAAGCAGGCAAGAAATCCTTGAGGCTTTGGTACAGGTATACCTTAGGGATTAAAACTCATTAAAACCATTTATTGCCAAAATTTCCTTTTCTTTATATTCCCACAGTATTCACCTCTAGGGTGAGCAAGACACCCAGATCAGGTTCCCTGTTTAAAGAGTTCATTAAAAGGTAAGGGTACAATCATATTGTATTACACTTCAGGTTTATTTTAGTTGTTTAAGTTCTCAGTAAATTCACTCTGCAAACAGACTGGCTGACAAGCCAGTGCATCACAGAACACAGTCTATAAGAATACAAGGATTTGCATCTTAAAATGCTCCAACTGTACAGCCCAGGATCACCGCTGTCTAGAAAGACAGTGAAAGAAAGTCTGACATCAAAGCACTGTTGTGTCAGGATTGCACTGCCTGAGCAGGGAGCAAGGAATAATTCACAGAGTCACGGCTATAGATAGACATCTCATTAGGCAGATTATCTGAGTTGAAATTTCAAGAACCTTTAGTAAACTATTTTTATACATGAATCAAGGACGACTCCATAAAAAAAACCCCAGCCATCAAAAGAGGTCAAGGCTTTGGATTTCTCACTGCATCCTGAGCTGGTGTGTCAGCAGAGTGATGCCATGCACTGCGGGGAGCGGCTCTCTCCCCACACTGATCCAGAGGGAAGAGTGCCACCTGCTGAGGTACTGCCAGCCTTCCTGCATCAGTCCTCTCATCATCTCTGTCACTCTGTTCACATCCACCCTCCTCTGCCCATGTGATATTCCAGATTGCTCTGGGGTACCATGTGCCTTCCATCAACAGAGCTTCCTGCTGTGCTGGAGTTAGTGAAGGGAGTGAGAAGACATTCAGTCTAGGAACTTAAAAGAGAATAGGATTCCCTTTTCACCTGAATCAGGCTGCAAATCTCCTGGGAACCAATCTGGCAGGAACTGAGTTTTGATGAATTTTCTATTTATCTGTACAGGTATCCTTTGTAGTGTAGGCACAACCATGAATTAATTTTAGTCAATTTACACAAACAAATAAAACACGTTTCCTAGGATACTCTAGCACTAAGGACAAACAGGCTACAGGAATTAATATCATTAATGGAACTGTGACTTTTGCAACCATGATTGCAAAGAAGATGAAAGTGAACATGAAGGGTAACATTCACTTGCCAGTCCCATGGGCATTACAGAGCCCAGATTCTGCTACGGCCTCAACTGCTAAAAGTCCTGTTGGTATTTTTTTCCAGACAAACTTGTGAGACATGTAATTAGCTCCGAACATGGTCAAATTAATATTTAGCGTACAGGTTGAGACACTGGATGAAAGAAGGAGTCTGGAAATCAGGACCCACGAGAAAATGGTAGACTAACTGGATTGACCTGCAGGGGGAAGGCAGAAGGCAAAGAACAAGAACGTAACTTGTCCTGCATACAAGATGAACACAAGGAGATATTTTACACTACGAAAGCATAGTAAAACTTTCTCATGATCAGTGGGGTACTGAAATGTATCATTTGAACAGGCTCTATATTCTGTTGGTGGGGGTCTTAAAAAAGATGTTGGAAAAACATCAGGGTGACAGGTATAGGTGATTCTGATGTAGTTAAGGGGAATAGTCTTGAAGTCCTCTTGAGGTCTGTCAGACTGTAGGCTGCTGCAGTTGTTCTCTGAGGCTGTGCTAACTCCGTTTCAGTGCAAACTCACAGTCTGAGATGCAAACTCCAGTTTGTTAGCTCAAGTTTTAAGATATGCAAGTCCTGCTGGAAATTTCAGCTCAATTTGCAGCCTTCTTGCTAACCCAAAATGTTCTCAATCTTTAATTGAGTGGTTCATCTGAAAATTTCTATTAGGACATAAAGAAGCTTCAGCCACTTTTATTTCTGAGCACTCTGGTTTTGTATCAAATGATTAGTCATTGTAAGTTTTAATGCAATGCATGCAATACCCATTTAAAGAAGATCATCACCATGACACTTGGCCGCTTCAGATAACATGTGACCTTTCTCCTACAGTGGATTATCAGCAAGCCCCATCCAACAACTGAACTCGAAATCACTACTTTATCACTCTGTGTTGAGTTCTGGAAATTTACAAGAAAAGGCCCCTATGAGTGGTAGCAAGATAGAAAGCTTCACCAAATAATTCTTCTCAAGTTGTACTTCCCTTGTGTAAGTGCACATCCTTTTCACAAAGGGCTACATACATCCGAGGACAATGGGGTGGCAGTTGAGCAAAGCTGCCTCCTCCCAGTAGAAGCACAAGAAAAAGTTGTACCTTGAGAGGGATTATCTCTGTTAGAGAGACGGGATGCACAATTTGCTCCATTCATTTGCATAAAAAATGCTCTCCTTGTGCATTGTACCGGCCTCTGTCTCTGGTGTGTTATAGATGGAAGTTCCTTCTTCCTCAGCGTGGGAAACAGGCAAGAGCAGTCTACAGGCTCTCCAGAGTACAAAGAGCCAGAGGCTGGTATTATGAGAGACCTTTGCACCACAGCTTAAGTGGGACCAAGGGTCTGACTCTGCCCAAGCTCTGAAATGCCACAGAAGCATTTTGTCAGCACAGGCAGGACACATTTTTAATTATACATCTCTGGTAATATTTGAATCCCTTTGCTTTGCTCTTGCTGTGAACAACAATTGTAAAAGTCAAAGGCTCCGTCTCAATCATGCGTCTGATCAACATGTGAAATAGCTGGGAAAACTCTGCCTGAATAAAAATTACAGAAGTACTAAAACAGAGGCCAAGATGAAGAAAATGAGCAATAGCTTCGCTAAAGGAGGCATTATGGTAAAACCATAATGTAGAACATACTCTTTTTTTTAAAATGCTGTTGTAAGGAATATATCACAGGGCAAGAAAAAAGAAAATGCAAACTCTTGACCAGATGGGCAGATAAATAAGGTATGATTGTACATACTTCCCTGAAGAAAACTGTGCTCAACCAATCTGACAAGCAAAAATACAAGAGACAGCCTTGTAGGGTTGAACCCAGCCATTCTCATCCATGGGAGCTGGCATACTCTATCATCTGTTCTTTCCTCTGAGTGCTATAAAACACAGTAGAAAATTGTACTGTCATCCTGTTATATAAACCGTGTGTTGCATCTAAAAGCGTGAGCCCAGTGGATGGTATAAAACATGCAAAGAGAGGAAAAGAGAGGGAAACTGTTTCCCTTTGGCACTTCACTGAGTACAGTTAACTGCATGGGATTGAGACTCTCTATATTTGCATAGGCTTGGTAAAATTTATTGGTATGGTTCCCAATCACCTCTTGTTACACATGTATAGAGATTCTTATTTGCACAACTTGAATCTCATATCTACAGACAAAGAGTCAGGACATTTCAGTTTGTCTTGAAAAGCAATGCATTTCTGAGGCTGTGTGCTAACACTGAAACCTAAGTCAGCAAACTTAGTGTTTATTATTAGCAAGACTGCCCTACTACAAAGTGAAATTGTGTTCCTGCAAACAGTCAGTATTATCAGAAATACAACACTAAAGTGTTTCTGCAAAATAATTCAGTCAGAAGAACTGAAAATTAACATAACAACAAATTTCATTCTAGAATATTTCAATTTACATATGATAAATACGATTATAAAAGTCAAGTAGCACACATAGGATTAATTTGGGATGTATATACTAATTAATCAATGCCAGCCTGCAACTCTTCTTTTATCACTACAGCTGGACCTAGATGGCAAATCTCTCTGCGTGAGCTTGGGACAGTTATAATGAGAAAGAGATTGGGCTGGCTCAGAAGAGTGCTCACTCAGTAAATTCTGCTGGCAGTCTCTGCTCATGGGGTTTTGGCAAAATCACCACCAAGGCTAGCTGCTCTGCTGCTACTGCCATCCCTGGTGGACCTGCTGGCTGCCCTTGCAGAGGCGGCTGACCTCTATTTCCAAACTGCTCCTGTGGCTCCTCCTGTGCTCAAAGTTTTTCTTGCAATAAAAACAGACATTATCAGTTTGAACTACATAAATAGCCACGTAATGCTGAGCAATAAAAATAACCAATTCTAGATTCCTCCTGATACACATTTGGACTTCATATACCTTTTGAACTACGTTAAATGAACTTTACACCAAAATCAGTTGGTAACTTCAGTTTTATTTTATACTGTATACAAAAAAAAATGCATATAAATTATCTTGTCTACATCCATCTAAGAATAATTAAATATTTTTAAATTATTTTTCAATGGCATTTTACGAATAAGACAGCTCTTTCCTTTCCTACACAGAAAACTCAATGAATTTAAAAATAAAATACAAAAAGCATGTCCCTAGCCTCCAGGTAATCCTTTTGAAAATGAAATTAAAATAATGAATTTGATGCAAAATACTGTGTTAAAAAGATACCATTAATGTAATTTTAAATTAAATAAATATTTTCATAGATCAAGTGATTTAACCATAGCAGTTCAAAGTAATTTTAAATGCTGCACAGCTACATTAGGATTATCATCCTCAGCTGACAACAGCATTTTTGTCAGAAAAAAAAATGGAATTGAACAATTAATTTGAAAAAAAGAAATTGTATTGGGTCTGGCTGAGATGGAGTTAATTTCCCCCAAAGTAGCCCTCAATAGGGCTGTGCTTTGTAGCTAGAGAGGTTTTGATAACATGCCAGTATTTTGGCTACTGCTGAGCAGCCCTCGAACAGCACCAAGGCTCTCTTCCCAACCTTACCCCCTGAATCTCAAAGGCCAGTGGGCTGGGGGTAGAGAAGATCTTTGGAGGGGACACAGCTGGGACAGCTGACCCAAGCTTGCCAAAGGTATATTTCATACCATATGATGCCTGCTCAGCAATAAAAGCTAAGGGAAAAAAGAAGGAAGCAGGGAAGGGCCTTTGTTATTTACGACATCTGTCTTCCAAAGCAACCATTACATGTGCTGAACCCCTGCTTCTCCAGACTGAACATTGCCTGCTGAGGGGAAATAGAGAATAAATATTTTTGTTTCCTTTTTCTTCTGGATGCACAACCTTTTCTTTTGCTTTATTAAACTGCCTTTATCTTGACCCACAAGATTCTTTTCATCTAATTTCCCCACTGAGGGAGCTGACTGTTGGGAGGAGGGAATAAAGACAAAAAGGAAAAGAAGGGGCTATGCTGGGTTCTTACATTTGCAACCAGTCCTTGTTAGGAGCGCACTTTGGCCAGAGTGTTGTCAAGTGCACTGGAAACAAAGCAGATGAGAAAGTCTGGAATATTATAGATATTGGAATATACAGCTCTCAGGAAGGAAGGGAGGTATCTGCCCTTCATTCCCTATTATTGATTTTCATTAGAGTTAGTACAAGCTCTTCCTGGGCAATGAATTCTTTTACTACCATGAAACTACTTAGTCTTAAAGCAGGGAAGATTCAGTATTCCAGGAGCACTTGATCATCTAAGAAATGACTGCAAGTCTAGAGTGCTCCTGGGAAAGAAGGGTGTCTCAATGTGCAGGCAGGGCAGGGGAAGGACAGGAAGGCAGCCATCCTGTTCAGAGGCACAAAGATCCACCATATGGGAGTACACCTGGAAGTGAAGTGGGTCACGTTACCTGACTACTTCAGCATGACTCTGGTGAGATCAAGTATTGAACACAAGAAGAAAGATTATGCAAAGAAAAGGTTTCAAGCTATCTGCATCTGTACTGGAAAGCTATTTTGATGACGCAATTAATGGCAGGATTAAGGATAAAGACAAAAGCAATTCACATTACTAAAGGACGCAGTTTGAAATTTGTTTTTCCAAGAATGGGAACAACTGGAATTAGCACTCTTCATGAGGAAGGATGGTCTGGTAAGCAAAACTAGACTGTATATAGATTCTGCTCTTGACCATGTTGCAACCAATCAGCTGGTTTTGAGACTTAGAGAATTTAGTGAAAACCTGATTTCTGCAAAAATTTCTGTACCTCTTCTGTATGAGTGATGCTACTTTTAAAATTGCATTTAGTTGAAGTATAGACAGAAGTCTTCAGCTCCAACACAGACAAAAAGTTGTGTCTTCAAACACACTATGTCTTTGAGGAAATGGAGCATTAAATGCCATGTCTTCATCACTCAGGTCTAGGCTTCTTGCTTCCTCTTCTTGCACTTTGTGGGTCATACAAAGCAGCTCCATACCAGGATGGGCATAAGAAATCTTTGCCCAGAGATTGCAAGTCTTCTCGGGGCCTTACTATCAACTTTGTCAATGAGAGGGAAGGTCAGAGTAAAGCATGATCTGCCTGATCTTCACCGTGGGAAACACACCCTACTAGATAATGGATGTTACTGTTGCTATAAATCCTACCATGAACTGATAAATTTATGACTGTGTCCAGCAGTGACAGTGCGTGAAACTTATTTTGGGGTCAGGTTTAGGCACTTCTAATCTCAGATGTAAAATTAAGACTGCTTACATATTTTGTGGAGAAATGAAGGAACAGCTCAAGACTTGTAAATAGCTGAAGATCCTCAAAATTCCAAAGAGTGCTAGCGAAAATAAAAACTGTCATGAGTTGCCACATGATAACCTTTTCTGCCCTGGATGTTGGCAGCTATCTGATAAAAGGCTTGTCACTCGTGCTCACTAATGGAATAATCTCTGATCCCTGGTGGCCCAGGGCCAGCAATATTGAACAACTAGTGCAAGTGAAACACAATGACTCTGAATATGCTTCAGCTGTTTTTATTTTTTAATTTCTCCACCTCAAACATGGTCAGTGGGTCAGACAAGCATTACACTTACTACAGAGAGATAACAGCCATAGATTAGTGCCTTATTAGTTTTGTATTTCTAAACAATGTTAGAAGACTTCAGACATCCCTGGAACCTCTCACCTAAACTCTGAAACACTATTTGTAGCATCAACTAGCATTTCTCAGGGGAAAAAAAATCTTAAAGGAATCATAAACACTTTAGTCATGTAGGTTACAAGGCAGTTTTGCTCCTCATTTTCTGAATCAAGTGGCATAGCACAGATAAACTATAGTTCACAAACAGTCTAAACTACCAGAAGCTGACATGATGCGAAAGAAGCAGTTTGCCCTGCCTCATCTCTGGCCACTCTGACCCTCTCTTGCACCAGCCTACATAATCAAGTCTGAGCAGTGGATTCACGCTAAAACAAGCCCCCAGACTGTAAAATAATTTTAGCCCTGTTGATTTAAAACTGCATTCCTCAACTCTACTTAAAAAGAAAACAAAACACAGACTTACAACAGATAAAGGAGAAAAGCCCTTTCCACCAATACATGAAGTTTTGTTTTCTTGCTCACTCATGGATTGAATACAGCAGAGCATACTGCCTCACCTGCAAGACCTAGAGGGTGTTTACTGGTGGGTTTTTCACACCACCATTAGACTCCTAAGTTAGACTACCAAAGTTTTCTCTGCTCAGAGCATAGAGAGGCAGGCACTGCCCATCAAGTGCCAAACTGTAATTTATATGCCCTGGGAGGGATTTAGCTTACTCAGCTCTAAGCACCGATGCCTTGGGCAGTCACTTCTTCAAATGCTTTACCAAGCAACATCAGCACTTTGGGGGCACAAAACACATCAAGAGACCTCCACTCAGGCAACTGCTTCAAGGCAAGGTGTATCTTGGTATAGATGGGCTTTTCCCTCTCCGTTAATGGAAGCTCTACAGTGTAGACATGGATTTACAAATGCCAGCAATTGTCAGGTGAAACTTAGCTGTTTGTCTCTTAAGCACCTGGCTTCCCTGCCACCTTAGGTACATATTTCCTGTAGTACCTCAAAAAGAAAATTCCAGTGAAGTGGCCTTGTGGGGGGAAGGAAAGACAACAGACATGACCCCTAAATCCACGATCTGCTTTTTTTATTCCATCAAAATATCATAAGAGGTACAAGTCATAAAAACAGGCATACAAACAGCATACCTATTGTGACAAGTTTGTCAAAGAACCCATCATTGTACCTTTTACGTTTTTGACCTAGTTGGTATCCATGAAAAATGTGCGGCTAACATCACTGCCTTGTATTGAGAATTGAAGAACTGTGTCCTGCCTAATTTCTGTATATCATTCCTGAATTGAAGCATCCCTGCTATTTCTAGAACTGGTCTCTGTTATATTTGCTAATCTCAATAATTTATAGAATATTTGTTTCTTTAAATATCTTGGGTATATAAGCTCCTGGGGAGTGGAGACAGATAAGTTCTTTTGGACCGTCTGACTCACAAAAAAATGGGAGAAAAGAAAAACTGGATCATCAAAATACAAGAGGTCTGATTTATCTCTGTGCTTCTCCCAGGTTATGTATTATACCATCTGGATCATGGGAATTAAACAGATGCAGCCTGGGTGTGACATGGAAGGAATTAAACCTGTGTCATTCGGTCCCACCCTGTTTACTATAATAAAACAACTTCAGTGTACCCTTTTTAAAAAATATGGAAAAGTCTGTATCTTAAGGAATAAGCAGTGAAAATCTGTGTATTGGAGAAATACGACAGACTTATGCAGACTGCATACCTGGAGTTAGACATAGCATTATTTAAATTAGCATGAAAAAGACCACCAAAAGAAGCACTTTGAAGGAAGTAAAATGATCAGCTCTCCTGAATGACATTTGCAAACACCCAGTTTCAACATTTATTCCTAATTTAAAGCACTGTCCAATTAAAAAACAGCTCACTGATCTCTCAAGAAATTCTTGCCTTCAGTAGGTTTCTAGACTCAGTGGTGCCCTAAGAAATATTTGTACTTTCTGCATTACCCTGCTCTTACTCCAGTATACAAAAGTGATCAATACGATGCATGGACTGTACTGATGAGGATTCACAGAACTGCTTTTTATTGTACTAGTATTTCCTGATTTTCAACAAAAAGAAAAAAAGCAGACATCAGAAAAGGAAAAAACCCTCCAAAACTTACTTTCTCTGCCTTTCCTCCTACACACCCCTAGCCAAACAACAGTATTACTGCAAATTACCACTTTGAAAATATTTACACAGTACTAGTGGGAAGGCAGCTAAGCTGTGATACTTGTACAGGTCTGGACATTTGGCCAAGGTAAAAAAACAAATAACGTTGGCAAGTCTCTTTTTAATTAATTCTGTTATCTATTCCAACTAGAGCAAACAACAAATCAGAACAAATGGTTGTGCTTTTGCAGAAGTGGAAAATAGTGAACTATTTTCCAAGGAAAGGAAATAGCTAGTAGGAAGACAATAATGTTTTCAATTAGCAAGCAAGTGGAGCCAACATTCAAATTTCCTTTTCAGTGCACAGGAGTAGGTTCATTTAATGAAATACAGAATTTTTATGGTGGCATGCATATCACTCTTTGGTAGATGAACACAACAGTGTTCAAGATATCTTTAATATAATAGATTTTACTTTCATCAAAATTAAAATAAGCACCTCGTTTGGGGAAAGAGAACTGCTGAGATACTGGCTTAATGTGTAATTACAGCTAACACCGACTGGCTTAAGGATAGGAGGAAAAGAGGGTGGCAAATGTGATGCCAATGTCTGAAAATGCCTCTGAGATAATTTGTGGAAGAGATGCTAGTAGAACTGATAAGTATGGCAGAAAACTGCCAGAAAGCATGCTTAACAACACATGGACAGTAACACATGATAATGGGTTAGAATAATTGGGATTTTGGAGGCCAACTTCTTTGAATGATCTCGCAGATACAAGCAATTTGACTGCTACACTTCCATTTCAAAAAGCTTCTGATGAAGTTGACTATCAAACTCAAACTATACTGTGAAGGAGGAACTACAAAAAAGAGGTCAAGAAATAAAAATGGATTTCCATCCCTAGCTAAAAGAGAAAAAAGAAGGTTAAGAATAATTGATTATTTTTTCAGTGAATGGATATTACCTGACAGACTCATGGATATGTTTTCAGTACACTCACAAATGAACTGGAAAATGGAGGAATAAAAAGGGACAGAGTTTTCTGATGATATTCAGAGGTTAATACAGAGGTTAATACTACAGAGGTTAATAAAAACAAAAACTGACTGCATATTGTTGCAAGAGGACCTCATGTTGTTGAATGATTGTAAAATAAGCAGAAAAATGTAAATCAATAATAAATATAGTCACTTGCTAGGGAAAGAAAAAAACAAAACCAGCCTCAGGTATTCACTACTTCCTACAAGATGCCTGAGATGCAGTTTTTGCCAGTACAAGAATTACAACCAAAACAATAATTCAGTAACAAATTTAAAATAAGGAAAAGGTGTTGTATCACCTACCCCACAACTGAACTTGGGAAATCACTGTTACAAGACATTGAATATCAAATGAACAAACAAATACAAATGAGTACAAAAGGCACAACTAGAGTAAAAAAGACTCTTAGAAGCTATTAATTACAAAAATGCAATACCATGTCTGTCTTCAATGCATCTGCATGACAAATACCTCAAAGGAAGTTGAGATGGCCTACTATCTGCTTACTATGTCCTTACACTTCTTTCCTGAACATCCAAAACTAGACATTACCAAAGAAAGGATACAGGCCTGTAAGTACTTTTGATTTAATCCAGTACAGCCACTTTTTATGTTGTATGATGATCACAAGTACTGCTGGCACACAAGTAATCTAAAAAACGGAGACAGAAACCATCTACATTTCCAAACGAAGACACTGACCCTAAAATATTTAGCAATTGGGAAAGTAAATCAAAGACTTTTGAGAAAACCTTCTGATGGATTTTGACAGACTTTGATTTCAGGCGACAGCCATCATCTTGTAAAAAAAAAACCCGGGTAAATATTGCTATTATTGGTTAGAAATAGGATTTATTTAAAATTCCAGAGCTGAGCACTCAAGCTTGCAGAGAATATGGTGCAGAATTCACCATGAATTGGGCATAGCCAAACGCCAAGCTAAAAAACCTAAGAGAGCACTTCTCAAATAAGCCATGAAGAAAAAGCTGTGGTAGTGGCTCTGATGAGTGGAATCCATCATATGTTACCTCCAAATGAATTACTCTTTGGAAGTGCCTGTTTTTTTCCATTGACTATGAAGGTGATCCAAGTGACTAATTCAGATATAGAAGTTTTCATTAATGGTCTAAAACCACATTAGATGAACCCCACAGCCCTGGACAGCCTCATTAACTGAAGTCCAACTTAACTTTTATCTGTACCTGCTTTGCAAACCAAACTCCTCCATGTAGTGCAATATTTGCAAGAATCAAACATTTGATCTATGTGGAACAAATTATTTCAAAGAAATGCACAGATAATTTTAATGATACATAGCAAATTTTGAGGTTACTGAAGCTGTGAGTCAGATAATGTTGCTACTTACATCAGTTTTAGGTCGTGCTCCAGATGACACTTGGTATGGTAAACAATTTAGATGCTGGTAGTCTCCTCTTCTATTTTTCCAAGATCCTTTTTCTTGATGATCTCCATAAAGGCCTGTCTCTACGTGAACAGGGCACTATAATAGAATTTTAAAAACCCGATAAATAAAGACAAGTCAGAAATTGTTTTAATGTGAACTCTAAGACAAAAACTTTGGAATTTTATCTTTTCAAAGCCTTTTTTTTCATCCGATGCAAAACAAACATTTCAATAATTTTTTTTCTTAAAAGCACCTGCTGCATAATTTTTACAATCTGCTACGTTAGACATCCAGCCATTATGGGAAGTCACCTGCTTATCATCCAGTATACATGACTGGAGAATTAATCAATAATAGTACACCTTCTCTAAACTTAAAGGAATGGAATCACTTTGTAGAAAGAGAATGGTTTAATTAAAATTATTTTTAAGCTATCTATGAACTTTATTTCAGGGGTTTTTTGTATATTAAAAGAGACCCAGCAAATTCCCATTTTCAAATTACAGATTCCAAACCTTTCAAATAATTTTTTCCTTATTCCCTGAAACCTGGGAGGTTCTCACTCAATTGTTCCACTCCCACACCATCTTTTAAAAGGTGGATGTCCTAACTCTGGGCCCACACTGAAAGCAGTGTCAGGAAGAGACCAACTACACAACATTTCCCCACATACCCTGGTTTGCCCAACGAATAACTGGGTGAGTGAGAAAGATGCAATACATGCTGCAATCCAGCAGAATTCATACTACAGACAACCAGGGAAACAGGGTCATGACTGCAGAGCAGTCCCAAGCTGTTGGGGACAATCATTCTAATCAGCCCATTTTCAGGTTCTTCCCCTCCACAAAGTGACAAATGTGCTGCTGATCTTTAACACCAACTGTCCAGTTCCCAGTTAGCATATTTTGCAGGGATGTAAAATGAGGAGGCTCTGAAAAGGTGACAAAATCATTAGTATGCAGCCCCTCAAAAGATTGAAGAGAATATACTAATGCAAAAGAATTAAATGAATGTGTAAGTAAAAGTTTTGTTCAATGAAAGTCATATCTCTAATATGAGACGGCGTAACTATAATCAAAGAAAATTTCCCTGTCATTCATTAATAGTAAGGGACTAAAACTGAAAAATATGTGATTCTTGTTCTTAAGATTTCTTGCTTTTTTCTGCACTTGAAGTTTTCTGTACTGAGTGCAAGATACTAAATGGCAATGAAGCAGATACATTAAACAGGGAAACACTGCAGAAAGAGTGATTTATCTGTGATGTTTCATTTACAAAGTGTCTCCTTTTATACTGCTAAGAAAGATTGCTTTTTCATAGTAAAGGTACAGATTTTACAGGAGTTGAACTATTAAACAAGTTTTTCCAAAACTAGCAGTTTTGCTGTTAGTACATTCAGACAGTACAGCTTTTTGCACTTAAATCCTGTGTTTATAGCATTGGTGAGAGAATGTTTCAGAAAATAATTTTATTATTTTAGACAATTATTTTTAATGTCTTCTCTGGATCAGCTTCTGAGGAATCCAGTCCATGCTACTTCCTCATAATATATGCTAACAAAAAAATGACCAGTAGTAATTTGTGGTTTATCTAGATGTAGGAACAAGTCATCCCTTACCATTCATGCAAAAGTTATTATATTTTTGAAAACACCTTGAATATGCTCACCAAAATACTGCAAAATGCCCTACTCTCACCCAAAAAGTCCCATAATATTTATTCACCCAGTCAATTTTCATTAGCACATATTTTGGCTTCTTCTGTAAAAAAAAAAAAATCTGTTTAAATGAGTATTATTAATAACACATGATACCTTCACAACAGGAAAAATGCAAAGAGGAAAACAATATCAAAGAATTATTTCCATGAACAGGTGAAAAATCAGTAGAAAACTGACTGGCTCAACCTAGTGATTAAATTACAATATGTATTTCTGAGATACAGCATTTGACATGAGAAATAACTGTCATCTGCTAAAAATTGTCCTCACGCTCAAGAGAACAACTTTCAGAGCAGCAGCTCCAACCAACCATGTTCCCACTCACACAGTTGTCACCTGTTTTGGAGATCACGGGTCTCCAAAGTCAGCCTTACATCTTTGAACAGTTCACCCAAAATCACTGCCAATCATAATTTCTTGTGTCAGTACCCAGTTGAGGATAAAACCATATGAAGAAGACAAAAGTGGCTCATTTTAGAGAGGCCAAATTTACACAGTTACTAGTAAACATACATTTGAGAGAGGCCTTCTTGCTATTCAAGTTTCATGGTAAGTGACAAGAAGAAAACATTTGATATGTGTGGGAACAAATTACAAGCTATAGTTAGAAATATGGTACAAATAGCATGAACTGATAGAATATAAACTACTCATACAACTTGTGTGAAAACCAGACTGTTATCTTTTTCCACTGCAACTGTCATTTTGAGATCTGCAATATCTGCTCCTTCACAGTACATTTATGAAGAGATTTATGAGGATCTATCTGAGACAAATTATTCCTTAGTATTTAAATCAGAGCAGATGATTTCCGTGCTATACAAGCTCTTTTGCAGGAGACAGCAAATGGTATCCCATTATCAGTTCCACAACAGATTTTCCAACACTCTTTTCTTGCTCTGATCTTGCCAGTCTCATCAGACATTGTATTAAGTGACCTATCCAGCTTCTGTATTGAAATTGGCTCTTGGAGGTTTAAAGGTCATTTCTAGTTTGTCAAATAAGGCTACAATAAAATTAGCTGCAATAAAATGTGGCTTACTCACATATTTGCCTGCCCATAGACAACTAAAATGAAAACACCTCTTCTGTTCTTCAGAGTGGGAAGAAGATGTGCCTTGATAAAGGGGACTGCAACTGCTCTAGAATCTTAAGCAAAACAGTAATTTTGGCGCTTGTCTTAGGAACATCCTAACACTCTAGCAGAGGCTTTTGGTGGAAGCACATGTCCCAGGATAAAGGCTGTGATGAAAGTTCTGGCCTCTCCGTACTCACAAAATGTCTCACCACTAGCCTCAGTAAGAGTAGTGCAAGCATCTGGGGTGCTGGTGATGACATTCTCTATGCAACCATTTCTGATGATGCTGTTCTTACGTATCAAAGTTCATTTGAAAATGCCACCTATTTAGATTTTTCCACTGTTTACATGCAATATGCTCTTCACTGAATGCTTCAGCAAAGGATTTGGAGTCGTATCCTATGATCTTCAAGCCATCATGGAAAAAGAATGATGCCTAACCAAATCACAGCTTTTACCTTAGTAGAACAGGCATAGCCATAAAATAATGAGTGTTTGGATCACTGGTTACCAGACTGTCTCACGATGGGAAGTGTTTAAACTCTGATGGCTGGGATTTCACTTTCAGACAGAAAAGCAGACTACACTGCCACTGTATTTTTGACAGAAGACATTGAGCATTCTCCTGCAGGAAGACAGAACACTGTCCCTTAATAGGCAAATTAATTATGAAACTAATTCAGTCGGACAGAGCTGGTTTTGACCGGCTGACATATACAGTAAGAAAGAAGTGAGAGACAGCCATGGCCACTCTGTTACTAACACTCTCTCTGTAGAATTTGGAAACACAAACTACAAAGTGCAAGATTATGAACATCCCACCTAGAGAAACATGAACACTTACATTGTGATGATCCACGAAGATGCTTACTTTAAGAATTTACTTTTACAAAACGAAGCAGCAATGACAGCAAAAACATTCACAAAAGATCACCTTTCACAAATTTCAAGCCAACATTCAGAGCTGAAAAGCCACACAATTCTGTCTTAAGAACTCAGTTTAATCATAGCCTGAAGCTGAGAGCAAACACTTCTATTTTCTCATGCTGGTCATCATTAATTTCTTATATAAAAACTCTGCTTATTCAAAAAATAATAAAATAATATCACTACTCCTTTAATTCTATTTGCCCTCAAAATAAGAGCTTGAGAAACTGTTTGTCATCAATTGATGATGCTTGCCATCACAAAATATTCTNAAGAAAGAAAGAAAGAAAGAACACTAGTTCAACTCTTAATGAAGATAGTGTCTCTCTTGCTGTTATATCTTTAAATAAATATAACAAATTAACAATCTGAAAAACATGCAAGCAAATATCCCTAAAAAAAGGTAAAAAAAGGTGTTTAATGATTTTAAACCATACTGACAGAAAATTTACAAGTTTCACCCTATCACAGTTCTGGTTGTTTGACCCTTAGTCATCTAATGAAATTAGAGATTTCATTTTCTTCACCCTAACACCTGAGCTCCTTGGCCTATTCAGAAATGCAACTGGATCAGAAAACTATGGCTTGAGGAGTTTTGTAGCTAAATGTTAGAGAATGTATCATATAACACACACACATTCTTACCAGTTGCTTGTGCCTTTTAGAAGAAGGAGTACTGGAGGGAGAAGAGCTAGCACTCAGAGCTTCTTCAATATCTAAGTTCAACTGTTCCAGTTTCTTCATAAGCCATGACATAGAGTCTGGCCATTCAGATTCTTTTTCTGGTTGGGTCTAAAAGAAATCAAACATACGTGAAGCCTTAAAATATTCAAGCTGTTTGTAACTTGAAGATGCTTATTTTCTCTTCCAGCCCCCAAGGAAAAAGCTGACCAGTTCTTTCCCTGTCCTTGAGTGACATTTTTCCATGTAGAAAGCTTCAATTATCACTCTAATTCTGATGACATATCTCCATAGTTGTTCTACGTACTCAAATGATTTTTGTATATCTGAATGACTTTCTAACCCTCCCTCTTGGGTGACCCACTGCTATTTCAAGCTACGCAGAACCAAGACTAAAACTGAAGTCACTTTAATGCCTCTTCTTAAGCCACTCCTATTTCAGCATGTCTCCGGTGATTGCTTGTTGCCAACAGGAACCAGAATATGGAAGGTCATCATGTGCACTGTATTATACTCCTTACTATAATTCTAGACTTGTAAAATCCTCTGCCCATAACTGGGAATACTTTACTGGTCACACTATCTCTAGGATGCATCTTTCCTTTTTCTCTGAAGAGCTTTACTGTACAACAAAAATATTAATCCATTGTAATGTAATTGATGAAGATGCTTTTCTTATTCCTTAGTTTCCTCAAACTCCTTTTCAATGCTCTCCTTAAGCACCTTTCCAAGGTGGTCCCTATGCATACCACTGCATTATGCCCTGTTTTCCCTATTCACATCACTTCTAATGATCCACTATAAAAACCAGTCACACTGACCTCCCTGTAACACAGGCAGCCACTGCTCCCCAGAATTCTCTGTCCTGAAGCTACATCAGTTCTTTCACCTTCCTTCCTTTCACGAACAATACATATCTTTGCACAAAAGGTAATTCCATAGTGAGCATGAGCAGACAAACAGTAATAATGCATTTTAATCCTGCCATAATCCTAAGAGCATCATACCAACACTCCTCAAAACCTCGGGGAGATACATGAGTACTGTTATTACTCTTACCTGATAAACCTTTATGGTGCTTTGTTTCCTTAGGCTTTCACAAGTGGGACAGAAAGATAACTGTAATTGGCTCACTAATGTAGAAAAACACCCTTTACAAATAGAATCCAGGAGCTTCACTCCACTACTACACTGACATATATTATTACTAATGGAATTACTCATCTTCTCCACAGTAATTAAGGTCCCAAACCATCAGCCACTGAGTCGCATATTAGCAACAGACACATGTTCCCTTCAGAGCTGCTAGTATGATCTTCGTAAGGATTGTTTCAAAGCACAGAAAAATAAATACCCCAATTTTTACTTTTCAAAATCTTTATTTGGAATTTCACCATTTTTACAACCTCTGAGTACTTTGCCTGAAATGCTGTTGTAAGTGCTAAGCTGTACTTCAACTCTACAGCTATTAAAATTATTTTAAGAGATACTTTGACTGCTTCCCATTGTCTTCCCAACCATTTCCAAGTAAACTACAGGACGTTCCACAGAAAATGAGTATCAAAAGACACGTCTCATACTGAATCCATTCTGAGTGAGATGACCTCATGCAGTGGTCACAGCGTCTTGGGAGTCTCGTCCCACTTTGCCTGGCTAGCCCTGACACCGGCTGCAGAGAAGGTACAGCTCAGTAGACGGATCTACCTCGCTGATCCTGTGAGCCCTTTTTACCACAAGCGTGTTCCATGACTGAGGAATGAAAGGAGGACACTGTTAAGGTTTCTGCCACTAGAGTTTATTGGCGCCCCACAACAGAAAACCTCCCCTCCAGGGAGTCTGCCTCAGCAGAGCACAAACTGCCCCAGTGCAACAGCTTAAATAGAGGGAGGAGAAAGGGGAGGAGTCGAGCAAGGGACTAATCAGGTAAAGGCAGGGAGTGATTCTGCACATGAAAGACAGACAGGGGAACCAATCAAGGAGGGAAGGAGGGAACAGCTGGGATCCTGCCCAATCACTCAACGACCTCACTAGAACTTTCTAGTCCCAGGGTGGGGCCTTGAAGTGATAGACAGGACCTGGGGGTTACACAACATGACTGACAGTTAACCGAGACAAGGAACAAACCATATAGCCAAAGAACATGGGGGGTACAAGGAAGGAACCATTAACAGACACATAACAATACAATAACAAACCTTAAATATATACATTAACTGATAAAACTAAAAAACACACCACTACAACCTCACATAGGAAATGTGCATATTGATACGTGTCCACAACACTCATCTGTAAACAAAGCAAATGTTTTCCTGTGGTTTTGCTTCCTCACACACTGATCTTTCGAATGCTAAAGAACGCTCAAAAAAAGACTCAACAAGGACAAAACATGGAAACCCGCCCAAATTCCACAAACAATAATGTATAAATTCTGTGAAAATCTAATACAAATGTTTTATTTCTCAACACAGTTAAAATGCAATTTATGAAAAAAGGGGCTGTAAGAATATGTTTTCTTACTTAACAATAGTAAACAATTCTGAAGCAACAATCATACAGGGAAATGAGTAAAGCGTGTTTGATTTCTGTGAGCGATGCAAAAATTATTTTTGTCAGGTGCCAAGCTCTGATGGTTACATTAGAAGTTTGGATTTCTGAGTTTAATAAGACACAGGAGCAACTTCCACATGTTGAAACAGACCACTTTCTGTTCCACAACAGAAAAGAGTATTTTGAGGGGTGCTGGGGAGGTGTTTCTAATTTAGCATTTTCCATAGACAATACAAAGATAAAAATTCATGAAGACTTAAAAAAAATTCTAAGACACTCCAAATGTATGCAACGGCACACATGATATTGCATTACAATAAAAAGTACAGCTCCAGGCACAGGGAAGCACGTTTTGCCTTTATCTGGACAAATATTTACCTACTGGAACAATACCTCCAGTACTCACTAATGTTCTTTCAAACAACTGTATGAGCCAAACCCCCTTATTTTTATAAATTTCTTGTTTTAATGCTACAGAATTCAAATCACAGTCATTTCTAAAAATTACAAGTCCTAAGGAGTTTCACCAAACTATAAATCTCCTAGCATTCTCCATTCAGTTCTTTTTTCTTAGTTCAGTAAGACTCTATATTGTGTCTGTTAAGGGGATGAGGAAAGATGGGGTTTCATTATCCTTGAAGATAAAGCCAAATGGGCCTAGTTAACAAATGCCATTCACTAATTGGAAATTTGGCACAAAAGCACCATTTGGAACAAATGCTGATTGGCTATGTATTTCAAAGGTTGCCTGAAATTCCTGCTAAACAGAAAAAACATGATGCTACTTACATTCAAAAATATACAGCCTGCACAGTAGGACTTCTAACCAGTGAATAAATTTTGCCTAATCCATTCATGAGGAACACAGCTCCACAGTGTTCAGCCCCAGTAACTAGGTTGGACACTATCAAAGTGCTCCGAAGATCTGAGTACCAGTGTTTCCTGCCCATAGCAACTGCAGAGGCAGTAGGGTCAGGGCGCCTTTGGAAGCTTTTGTGTCTTGCCCTTCAGAAGGAAAAAATCTCACTTTAAATTATCTAGAGAATCACGGCCTGCTTTATTCATTGTTTTTCTTTTCCCTAAAAGGTTAGAGGCAGAACACTCCTTTCCATATATTCACAAGGTCTTTCTTTGTTGGAGCCATAGCCATTCAGCAAGGCATAGGAACACTGTTACCTTTTGAAGAACCTTGAAAGTATAGACAGAAGTGCTTTACAGAAACACTTTTTACATGCTACCTTAGAGCACAGAACCACAGATTCATTTAATTTGGAGAAGAACTTTAGGATCATCAAATCCAACTGTTAACCCAGCACTGTCAAGTCTACCATTAAACCATGTCCCTTAGTACTGCAGCTACACATCAACACCTCCAGGGATGGTGACTATACCACTTCCCTGGGCAGTCTGTTCCAATGCTTGACAACCTTTTTAATAAAAAAAAAAACCCAAATAAATTCCTAATATCCAGTCTAAACCTCCCATGGTACAATTTGAGACCATTTCCTTCTGTCCTATTCTAGACAGATGAGCAATTGTAGAAAGTAAGACCAGAGTCTTACTTGTCTTTCTACAAGTAAGACACTTGGTACACTTAGAAGTGTAAAACACTTGTCAAACAAGTGTTTCCAGGTGGAGCAACACTGTCTATGAAGATCATGGCATACCCTAGGCCAAGAACAACTTACTAGCCTTGAAAGTGAACTCCTCTGCCATACAGATTTCTCAAGTCCCACACACTGATGCTAGATTAAAAAAAAACCCCAACATAATCATAAAACAAGCATCATCCTCCATAGAAAATAGAAAATTAAGTGGTATGAACTTCCTAAAATCAGTTACAGATGCAGCCATTGTGCTTAAGATAGCTATTGTATAGAACTATCCCAACACGTAAGATTTACTAAGACATATTTAGCAATCAGCCAAACATATCAGTTCTATGTTGCTACTTCCTACAGCAGCCACAGTCTATTTTAGAACAGCTTAATGACTTTGTTACATGTACACATTCATATGTATCCTGACTCTGTATTCATTTGCATAGCTGAAATTTCATTACTACCAATAACAAATTAGAGGTAAAACAAGGTGCAAGATTGTGCCAAATCATCTAAACACTTACTTGCTCTTTTCTAACACTGAGAAGAAAATATGTTCCAGAAATTCAAAGGTTAGAGCCTTTTGGACCAAAGGCTTCTGCACATTGTTTTTCAGCTTTCAAGTGTTCTTCACTAATCTCATTTGGCAAAAACATCTATGATAAAAGGCATATTTGTTTCAATGTTTGGTCACAAGGCTTATTGCAAGAGGCATAATTGCTGCCAGCAAATCTAAATTTAAACTGAAAGAATGTGGCAGAAATGAACAAGTCCATATAGAACACTCAGGGGTCAGGGTTAACCCTGCTGCCAGACCTCATCCTATACTGGAAGCAGAAAGGCTTTCCAAGTGAAGGGTTATGAGAAAATTACACAACTCTAAATTTATCTGATAATTTGTGGCTTTCACTTCAGAACTTCAATAGGTCCAATTGTTCTGGTAATTAATCTATTGTACAACTTTGGATAGCAAATCAGTAACCTCCAAGTAAAAAAATACCAATGCTATTTAACCCTCTTCCCTATTAAATCTGCTCAGATAAAAATTCTCTCTGATATACAACCTAGATCTGTAAATAATGATTTTGTGGAACAAAATATCATATTCTGCTCTTGCTGCACAGATGGGGATCCTCTGTTCTTAAAAGAATCTCTGTGTAAAAGAAGGTCTCTCAGCTGCTGATGGTTTTGCCTACAGGGACTGGAGGAGGAAGACAGATTGATTCCTGATGCAAAATCCTTAACAAAAAAAAATAGTATTTAGAATAGAAAGGACTCTTTCATTCAAAAAAAAAATAAATCTGTGCTTTCTATATTGAAGATAAAATATTTCAATGGCAATGTTCCTTAATATCCCACTACAGTGTTGCTTAAGTATTTACAGAGCTTTTGGATGGACAGCTAACCTGCAGCACCTTCATCCTGGAAAGCAGGTGAGTAAACTCAGCAGCCTTTTCACTTCTAAGAACTGCATGGCTATATATCTGAAATTATCAAGGGAGTCTCTTCCATCTCTCAAGTCAGCAGGCAAGGACATGCACATAGGTTTCTGGGAAAATGAAAGCTCTTCAGCGACACATAAAATCACATAAAATTCAGAACAATCCGGATCCTTCTGATCCCCAAAACATTCACCTAAGATGGGCTGTAAGGACCTTAGCAATTCTGCTGAAAAAAAGCTACACAAATACTAACATGAAGATACATATTAATCTGTTTTAAAGGAAACACCATTTCAAAGATGAATCATTTTCCCCTAAATTTATTACACTTCTTAAATACATCTGTGTATGGAGCTTTGATTCTCATTCCTCTCCAGTCACTTTCTTTTTGCTGCTTTCCTGCCTGAAGGCTGCTGCCTCAAGCTACTGATTTCTTCAGACAAGTTTTTAGAAGTGACACAAACCATACCTGTATGAATGATGAAACCTTCTGTGTTTTTTGATGCTCTAGAGCAAACTAAACTGAATTTTAAACACACTTAAGGTTGTTTCCAGCTTTTCTGCATTTTCCCTTACAGTGGCCCCACACACACGCCTTAATTTTCTTCCACTAAGCTCAACTGTGCATTTCTATGATTTTGTGTGTCTTTATTTTATTTAAGCATACCACTGTATCTTTGAACAACGAATACAGTAAAATATAAAAAGTACTGTGGAAATACTAACTTCAAGATACAGTACAATAAGGATATATGCTTGGATATTTTTAATGATTAACAGGTGCACAACACGGGAGAAAAAAGAACCCAAAGAAGCCATGAGAAAATAATGTAACATAAGCCTTACTTTATTACATGTATTTGACTACTTGACTTTTCAAAGTCAAAGTAGCTCAGAAATGGACTAAATTCTCCTTTATAACTGCTTTTAACCTTTCAGACAGTAAATTAGCAAATCTGACCTTTAATCTGTATTCAACACATCAATCTTGCACAGTGATAATGTCCACCGTATGAAAGAAAAAATTCTGAAGTCCAGTCTCTCTTTTAAGGGTTCTTGCAGCAATTTTTAAGGAGTATTGGTCTAAGCTAGGCAAGACAGGAGAGAACCATTTGTATCAATGGAATCTTCCAAGTAGTAAGTTTATGGAAAATTTCCCAGATGAAGAAACCCAACCTAATTCCTGGGACTAAAGGCCATAAACCACATCAGCATGGTGTTTCACCCAAAATAAGAGAGAAAATGGAAGGGGAGAAGAAAGGAATTCAGTCGAAGACAAGGTTTGGGACAAAATATTTTTGAAAACAGTTCTACACTGCTGCAGAAGTTTTAAAATGTAGTAACCCAGACAGTCTAATATGACAATTTTCTTGCAGCTTCATTTTGTTTCTAGCAAAAGCAACTAGTTTTGTATTGAGCTTCTCATTAAAAAAAACAAACAAACCAAAACCAAAAAAACAATGACAATTTAAAATGGCACCTGGTTGGTTTTAACATCAAATTGGAATTTGGGTTTGCTCCAATAATTAAATTTTCCAGATTCTCAAAGCCTACAGCATCTCCACCTTCTAACAAATTATGATGTCAAGCAACACCAAATTTCACAAAGAGGCTGTTTGTCAAGCCTGTAGTGACACATGCTACAGAACTGGCACCCAAATGGCCAGACAGACTACCTTAATTGACATCTGCTCCTATTTCAGCACATGAATTATCCTCTTGGGTTATCCCATCTTCAGCTGCTCCACAACAGATGCCAGCTCATCATTTATCTATTCTACCATTTCCTCCATCTTGTAAGGTGGAGGAAGTGAACTGCACTCCTAGTATCCCAAAAACCCGCTCCAAGCAGTAGTCAAATTCCTGACACTCCATATTCATTTGGTTTGGCATCATCTGCAACAGTGGTTGTATCTGCACATCACAATTAGTGACAATGAATGTCAAAGTACTTTAAACACAAAGGTATTGAGACACAATTAATTTCTTCATGAAAAATTACTAATTGCAAAGTCCTCTTTTACCATGACTCCCTTGGAGAATGTAACCAGCTTGTGTCTGTTCACAGTAGGTACCTCCCTGCAGTGCTTCCTGACTAACAAATTCTAGGTTTCCAACTGGGTTCCATGAGATTGAGGAATCTCATACCACTAAATCCACAAAAAGCTACAGACCAGAAAAATTAACTTACAGATCCTTCTCCCCAATGTGGTTAGTTGCACGTTTAGACATTGCATAGGACTTAACCAGTTTTCCTAAAACAGAGTTCTCTCTTTAAAAAACATTTTGGTTAGAGCTGTCCAGGATGTGTAAAAGCTGGGCTCAGCTTCACCTTTGGCCTGACACATTTAATATGCTTCAGGGGGAAGGGGATGAACTTCTGAGTGACAGAGAAGAACCAAAAGATACTGACACTCTAGAAAACAAGTGGGAAATACCTGTAAATCATCCCAGAGGAATTAGGGAGGGTTCCTCCCAAAAGATAGGGCAGCCCACAGCCCAGCTGAAGCCTCTATGCCTATGCACATCATGGGAAACAAGCAACTGGAGTTGGAAACCATTGTGCAATTAGAAAACTATGATGTATCAGGGAAAGATGCTGGGACAGAACTGTAGTCAAAGGCTATGTGCTTTTCAAAAAAGACATGCAGAGGAGGAGGGGCAGAGGTTTTGTGCTCTCGGTGAGGGAAGGCATAGATTGTGAAGAGCCTCTGAAAAACAGCCACAAAAAGGTTGAGAGCCTGTGGGTAAAAAATTCAGACAGGATCAACAAAGAACACTTGCTGGTGGGGGTCTGACCAGGGGGAGACCAAGGCCAAGGCCTCCTGCTTCAGATACAGATAACATCACACTCCAAAATCTCATCCTAGCAGAGGATTTCCACCACCCAGGCATCTGCTGGGAAGGCAACAGAGCTAGCTGTAAGAAATGCAGGAGAGTTCTGGGATGCATCAAGGACACCTTCCTGGTCCAGGAATTGGACAAACCAACCAGATGAAGAGCACGACTGGACCTGGTGCCCACCACAGTGGATGAGCTCATTAAAGGGTTTAAGACTGGAGGCAGTCCAGGCTGCTGTGACCATGCTCTGGTTGTGAGTTGACAGAATCAATAAGGTTGGAAAAGAGCCTGAGTGCATCAAGTCCAACCTATGACCAAACACCACCATGTCAACGTCAGACCATGGCACCGAGCGCCACATCCAGTCTTTTGTTAAACCTTTCCTGTTCATGATCTTGAGGAACATGGGCCTGGTGAGGAGCAAAGCCAGGGCCATTAACTTGGAAAAAAGGACATCAGTAGTTAAAAGTAACATGAACTAGGAAACAGTAACACCAGACAAAAAGGGTAACAGTAGGGTGTTTTAACTGAAAATAATTTTGCGACCCATGAAACATTTGGGAGATCCCATCCATAAACCTCGTGAAAGGTAAGGCAATTTTGGGAAGGTCTTTCACTTTGGGAAAAACCCTTCAGAAGTGCTAGGGGGAAAGCCAGCAATGGGCTTATCTACAGCATAAAGCACTGGAGCCTCCAGAGAGGAAGCACTCGTGCCTTACTCTTGCTGCTGGCCCCAGAACAAAGAGAGCTGTGTGGTGTGTCCCGATGGGGAGCAGGGGCAGCACTACTCCCTCCCTCTGGAGCAACAGGAGCCAACGTGGGTGCCTTCCTCCCCTGCCCTGTCAGCTCCAGCTGTGAAACAGCACACACACAGGTGACTTACTTCACTGCTAACTGGGATTTTGTTTGTTTATTGGCAAAGCAATAATCCTGTTTAATAAAGCAGCTGAAGTAAGCAAGGCTTTGTCTGCTGCCTTTGCACACTGGCAGCCATGGTGATCAGTCACAACTGTCAGAGCTCACTTGGACACAAGCTGGTGCTCAGTGTGTGGGTTCTCCAAGGCACCGAGCGCTGGGAATCAATCCCTGTGCTGGCACTGGGGCTGCCCAGCCAATCCAACACACAAGCTGAGTCATTTCTTCTAAAAATACCAGCGTCAGTGTTTCCTTGAAGAGCTCTGGAGCAGATTCTAAAGATTAGGATGGTAAAGACAAGAGAGAGATCTCATAATATTTGGCAAATTTCTAATTGTAAAGAAAAAGACATCAAGTGCCAGCATACCTTTATTTTAAAAAACTGATGTAGGTAACTATAACCTTGACACTTTCTTATCTTAAAATACCAACATTCTTGTTTTCAGTTACTGGAATTTTAAAAATTCGTCTCTACAGTGAAAGAATTTCCAGGGAAACTGATACTAGAGATTGTCTCCAAATACTTTGGAACTTCAACTGTTTTCAAAGTAAGCTGCTTCTTTGGTACCTACATTACACATAAAAACGTAACTCATAAAAACACTACTGATAATACAAAACCAGTAAAATCACAGAAATATTATCATCATATTTATTACAAGCTGCCACACAAAACCCTCAAACCCACTCAGGAGGATTAAAAGGATGCTCTTTCTAAAATTCACAAGCATTCATGGAGTTCTCTAAAATCCAACACCGTTCCCTGCCCAAGTTCTTACAATGTTTTAATGAGAAGATATATTAATGTTAGCAAGCCATTTGTATACAGAAATATGAAAATAATGGAACAAACAAAGAGCAAAAGGCACCTTCTGGAATTCAAGGATACTTAAGGACAAAGATTAGAAAGCTTGGCAGAAGAGATGCTATTTTTAGTGGCTTACCATAGGTGGTGATACAACAATGGATGGAACACGAATTTACAAGAAAACAAGAGAATGGATAATTGAAATAATGTAAACCTTCTGAATGATATCCTGAACCAATTTTCATCAAGCTAACAATGAAGAGAGGGCATTAATCCCAGGCCCAGAAAAGTAATTAGGCATGATTCCCAGATCTCTGCTGGAACTCTGACACCCAAGTATCCAGGTTTAACCACTGGGCTTTGGTATTATTCAAAAACAATTTAGATGCCATCTATGTACTTGTTGTAAGTATTTAATGATATCTGAATCCATTTTAAAAATCCATGACCATTCCTGAAACTATTGAAATTTCTAGAGCAACAAAAGTAACAAAATTTACATAGCTCCTATTGCTAACATTATTGCAAAAATATGCACAATGTGAAAACCACGTTACTCTTCAAGAAATGCTACTGCAGTTGCATCACAGTATTATCTCACATTAAACAAATGGTAACTTGCACTTCTGTTAAATAACAAAAAAAGAAAAAATTATGACACGTTATAGCTCATGTGTAAGCTGTACAAGAGATTCATTCAAGTTTCTTCCTATTACTGTGAGTGTGGTGGGACACTGGAACAAGCTGTCCAGAGCAGCTGTGGATGTTTCATCCCTGGAAGTGCCCAAGGCCAGATGAGATGGAGCTCTTAGCAATCTGTTCTAGTGTAAGGTGCCCCTGCCCACAGCAGCAGTGTTGGAATGAAATGATTTTAATGTCCCTTACAATCCCAAACATCACGTGATTTTATTATACCCATGTAGTTCCAGAAAAACTCTTGTGATTGTCCCAAAATAACATGCACCTGGCTAGTCTCGTACACATCTTGGTATCTTCACACAAAATGAGAGCTGACACATGCTTTAATTGGTTTATAGCATGCCCACTCAAAATGTCAAGTAAGATTTGCAAGAAAACCAAATTTTGCAGCAGCAGCTCTTGCAGCAGCAGGAAAGCTCCCTGGGATTGGGACACGAGACAGCAGCACCATCCCACGAAAGGCTGCACAAAGGCTTCTTCCTCCAAAAGTCATACAGAGGAGACAGAACAAAGAAAGGGTTTCTCCAATCAAAAATGAATTTGTGAGCATGACCTGCAGCCCACCAGATTTTCTCAGATCCCTCCAAATAATTTATGTAGCATACTTTACAAAAAAACCCCACCAACCAGATTACCATCCCCCCCCCACCCCCCCAAACAAAAGCGTTGCTTTTCCCGATCCTTCTCTTGGGGGAAGCATTATTTCACAAAGAAAAACACATATAACCGAAGACCATCAAGAAAGCCCCCGCAAAACCACCCCACAAATCGCTTCCGCACACTCTGCTCAAGGTCACAGCACACCGGGCGCGGGAGCAGGGCGGGGGTCAGCGGGGCCGAGGGGGCCGCGGCAAGAGGGCCCGGGGCTCGTTTGGGGCACAGCCGCCCCTCTCGCCACCGCAGCGGCCCCGAGGCCGAGCGGGGCAGCGCCCCGGACTGGGCGGAGGGGAAGGAGGGGGAGGCGCGGCGGGGCCGCTGAGCGGCGGCCGCGGCTTCCCGCCCTCCCCGTCAACAATGGCGGCGCCCGCGCGCGCCCAACGGTCCCGGGCCCGGCCCCGCCTTCTCCAGGGGCTCTCGCGCGGCTGGCGGGGGATGGGAGGGGCGGGGCTTCGCGCCCGGGCCAGCGCCCCGAGGTGCGCGCGCATCGCCCCTCTCTTTCCCTTTCCGCTCGCGCGCGGTGACGCCACCGGGAGGGGCGGGGCCGGGGCTGGGCCGGGGCGGGAGGGCGGGGGCGGCGGCAGCCGGCGGCTCGCGGGGCGGCAGCGCCACCTGGCGGGCGGCGCCGCGCCGGCCGGGGGCGCGCCCTAGTGGGCAGAGAGGGCAGCGCGTCCCCGCCGGGCAGGGGCGGCGGGAGCTGCCGAGGCAGCGCTCCGGGACCCGGCCGTGCCTCGCTCGCCGGCCCCGCGCCTTGAGGCGTCGTCCGCACGGTCTTTGTGAGGAGAAAAGCCGCTGCCAGCCGGGAGCGGCTCCTGCAGGGGGCGAGGCTGAGCCCCGGAGTCGCCGCCCGCCTGCCCGTGGGAGCGCTCAGCCCGTCCCCGTTGCCTTCGGGCGCAGCAGCCGCAGGGGCGGGGACGAGGGGCTGCTGGGCTGACCCTCCCTCGGGTTTGGCCCGAAAGCCTGCCCCGTGGTGTGGAAACTCTCCGGGCCGGGTCTGGCTTTGCCCCTCCAAAAATGACTTTTCCATAGCGACCTGCCCCAGGTTCTGCGTATGTCAGAGCACTTCAGCTGGAAAGAGACCTGCCTCATGCCTGAGCTGGGTGTGCGGAGGCTGCTGCTGATGCCGTGGCTGCACAGCTAAACAGAAGTACGCGAGGCTAAAAAGTAATCTAAAGACAAGCAAGTCTTTCATTTCTGGGCTCCTCAGTGCAAGAGAGGCACAGAGCTCCTGAAGCGGATCCAAGCGAAGGGCTGCAAGGGACTGGAGCATCTCTCTTCAGTGGAGGATTGCAAAGTGTATCAAAGGACTGGAACACCTCTCTTACAAAGAAAGGCTGAGGGAACTGGCCCTGTTCAGCCTGGAGAAGAGACAACTGAGAGGACTTCATCAATGTCTATGAGTATGCGAAGGGAGGGGTCAGAGGGTGGACCAGGCTGTGTGCTGCACAAGCAATAGGACAAGAGGCGAGGGGCAGAAACTGATGCTCAGGAAGTTCCACCTGAATATAAGGGAGGACTTTTATTCTGTGCAGGTCACCCAGCACTGGAACAGATTGCCCAGAGGGGTTGTGGCGTGTTCCTCAGCAGAGATATTTTCAGAAATATTTCTGCAATTGCATACACTGGTGAGAAGTTCCTGCTTTTATGTTCAAGGCTACATTTGCTACTATAAGAGCATTGCACTTTAAATTGGCTAACTGCACATCTAAATAGCTACACACCTTTCTGAAAATTAAATCTGTAATTTTCTGCATGGGAAATCTACCCCTCTGTCATAGGTGATAGATGGCAGGGTAAATCGTGCTCAGTTGAGACTGATTCTGTTCAGCTTCAGGAATATAATTTTGTCAGATCTGAGGTATGAATAGATTGCCTCGATTTCAATAGTTTCATGAATAATAGGAACTGCATGAATAATCTCAGACAGTTATCAATGTAGAATTTGCCCAGATTCTCAAGGCTAGGCATCACTGGCTGTCAGAAGCACATAATTCACTAATTATTTGTGTTCAAACCATTTGATTGCATCACAGTTTGCCTTGGGCCGGTTAATGATATTGTTAGTTGTGAAACAGCCTGAGCTCAGCTCTGATATTTGAATGCAAAAGGAGACTTCCAGACAAGAGAGAAAATTCTCCAAACTTCTAGACTTCAGCAAAGCTCAAGAGAAGAATGTCTAAAATGAAGGAATTTTGTAAAACATTTAAGATTTGATTATTTCATTTGACATCTTGAAATGAGTGAGTTGGCAGATTTGGAAAATCTCATATTTTATCATTTTTGGTGATGCAAAAGGGTTTTTTTTTTTCTTCAAAGTTCATTACATTTTGGGGCATGAAATGGAAGGACGTGGGTCAGGAGGACCCCCAAATCCTAGATGCTGCAAGTTGTAGTCAGGCTGTAATTGCAGTTCCTTTAATTACCAAGAGTGAACCCTGGCAAAGCATCAGATCCACATGTGGAGGGAGGATCAGCCTGCTAATGTTGACATCATGACACTCAGGAGAAACTGGTGGAACAGAGAATCAAGGCTTTGAAACATGGATTTGGATCATGTTACAGCAAACAGCTCTTAGTGCTGGGGAAGCCTAATTTTGATTGCAGTTGTTTGTCATCTGGTTCAATACAAGTGAGAATAAATGTAACTCCCAATTTCTACTCTTCCTTAATAAATAAAACTGAAACATTTTGGACCACATCAATCAAAGTATTTTTAAATTATTTTACCTTCTGGATAGTCTAATTTTCTAGTTTCATTTACTTTTTGTAATAGACCTTTCCTAACTGTTCATTGTAAGAATTTATAGTTTTAATTAACTGCTAAATGCACAATTTTTTTCCATTTTATCTATTATATTTTAATGGTACTTAGAGATAAAGTAATTATACTTTAAGTAATTTTTTTGCATTTTCTATCTTTTTTTTTCCCATGGTGTTTTAAGAGAACAAAGTCATACTGTTCTGGCTTTGTATTGTCAGCTGCTCTCAACTTTTGAAAAGTTCAGATACCTTCAAGCCAGTTTGAAAGACAGAAAGAAATATCAGAGAGAACCAAGTTTAATCAAAAATTTGACTGTATAAGAGACAAAAGTGATGGCCCACTATAAAACTAAGGATGAGATAACAGCCAGTATAATTTTTGAGTATCTGGTGATGAATTTATTTACGTGTGTTAATTTGCCAGGCAGTGGGAAGGTACCACTAGGTAAAGCTCATATTGATTGTCCCTTGCCAGAGTCATGGAGCGGGGGCTGGGGACATTCTGGGGAAGGGAAGTAGAGAAGACATTGGCAGTGCTGAGAAAATAGCAGGAAGTAGAAACTGGAGATAAAGCAAGAACAGGAGAGGACTGGAGTATGATGGAAAGCAGGGAGAGGTGTGGAATAGTTTGGGCAGCAGTAGGTCCTGAAAGATGTGAGGCCGGAAGCATTAATTCTGCAGAATGTCAGGGAGGTTTATTCTTTATTCTTAAGTCTGAATAGCATTTTGGAACAATTAATTACTTTTCTGAGATGACCATCATGGAGTGATTAGGTGAATTCTGTAGATGACTTTTTTTTCCCCTCATAAAGGGCAATTAGTCTCTGATCAAGAAAATGAATAAAAATACATTACAAGGGTCGTTCAGAGCTTGTTTTCTGATTTTACAGGATTTGTATCATTCATCTCCCATGCTCTTGTTCTTCTCATAAGCAGCAAAGGGCTTTCTCAGCAGCTTCTGTTTAGGTGGCAGCCCTGCCAAGTTGCAGAGCACTCGGTGAGTGCAGTGAACTACATTAGATGCCTGTCTCTCATGGCCAAGGATCAAGACAGGGATTTAGTTAGTCCCCTTTCTGGATGTTAGGCAGGGGAAGAACAGTAGAATAAAAACAGTTACATAAAAGAAAATTTTTTTTTGTGGCAAAATTGCAGCAGATGAGTGCATTTTTGAAAATCTTTTCTGGAAAAAAACTCATCATTGGGAATGAGGAAGGAAACAAAATACCTCTGTAACTAAAACTACAGTGTAACACAAACAATAAATTATATATATTTTTTAAGTTTTGAGTTGGCCAGAGTTAAAGGGAGGTGGGAGTAAGTTTGAGTATGCAGGTGAAATCAGAAATACCCTTATGCTTGGCGACTAGATAAAACTAGCTCCAGGTGTAATTTATAGTACGTGGACATTGCTCAGTTTTAATGTTTTGTCTCCTGTTGTTTTGAATGGGCTGTGGGTTGTAGCATTTCATTTATGAGAAGCTTGTCAAAGTGACACAAGGACACTGATCAGAGCAACAAATTAATCTCCTTGCATAAATTTTTGGAAGTGAGAAAGATGAGTAAAAAGGCACATTTTTCTTTTCATTGTCTTAAGTTTCTTAAATGCCTGCACTTAATCAGATAGGATCTCCCTCTGGAGCTCTTCAAAGACATCAGTGTCTTTTCCTCAATTGTGCAAGAAATTTATGTGCTTCATTTGACAGGCTGCTTTCTCTATAGTGTGGAAACTGGATACATTCCCTAACACCCCGATCCAGATAATATTCTACTGATGTTTTAACTCAGTGTTAAGGCAGGATGTGCTGCACTCCATCCCCACTTCCACTCCTTCTGGTCTTCCTCCTACATTCCCACTTTCTCTGGAAGAAAATTAGAAGAGCTGCCGGCCTACTCCAGCAGCCCCCATGGATGATCAGGAACCACCAATATTTAAATATCTGAGTGTCAGAGAACTGACAGCCTAAACTACACAGATCAGATTTCATTCCTCCCTGCCTAGTAAAACTGGCAAAAGCTTTTAACCTGGAGAAGCAAAGAGTCTTACACATAACCTTCTGAACAAGCCATTGGCTGTACCAGGGGCATGTCTTGCAAGTCACCTCTTTGTGTCTCCGTTTGGGGATTTTTTGCCATCTTTGGTAAACTGAAGTATCTATTTCTGCTTCCTGCCTATGCTAAAAGCTACACCATCAGGTGTGCAACTATAATAATCTGCTGTGGTTTATGCTTTTTCTTTGTTCTCTAAATGACAAGAATAGCCATGACAAATATAGAAACTAAGAAGCTGAAGGAATTAGACATAATTTAAATGCTGAATTAAGATCATCACATAGTGCACAAGAACAGTCATCTGTCTGTGCATTCATCCCTTATTAATTTATGCCATGTGTAGTTTTATATTTTTAATTATTAATGCTAGTTATCTACCTAAAGTGTTCAGATTTTGAACTACATTTCTTCTTTCAGAGATTAGAAACAGACATAAATAACACGTGAGTGATCATAACAACTTTCAGAACTTTAGCTATTCATTGTATTTGTAATTATTAATGGTATCTGTAAACAGCTGAAGCCCTGTCTTGATAGAATTAAAAAATAAGAAAGGAACTGTGCTGTTATTACCACATAATACTGACTGCATATAGTGACTGCATGTATGTATAGTACTGACTGTATAACATTTTGCTGCCCCTGGACATATTACTTTGTGAAGACTCTTTTGTGACTTTTTTAGTCAGAAACAGAAACAAAATAGTGATTATATTTTTTAGCATGTTCTTTTTAGCTTGGGAAGAAGATAGCTCAGTTAAAAAACCTAAACCACTTTCTGTTAAACAAATCAGTTTGATCTCAACTTTTGAAGAAAAAGTTGCTTTGATAAAGCAGCCTTAAGCATTGTTCCTGAAGGAAAAGAAAAGTTTCTATGTTCTCAGGGCTTGTAAACATATTGCTTATAACATGTAAGTGTTTTTGTATAACACATAGGTTGGAAAATGTGGCCTGGAGCTCAAAAAAATCTGTCATGCTGTAAGAGTATGATGGTCACTAAATAGGAACAACTACTGTTACCAGAACTTCTAAGGGTCAGGCATGTTCACTGTCCCTTGCTTCAGTCATCATCTCCTGAAATGAGAAAGGTTGAGGGACAGCAATGACCTGTAGCAACTACTTTAAAATATACAAGAGTTTTTCAAAATCTTCAAAACAGAAATGAAGAAGTTCTGAGGCGGGTGAAGCTGAAAGCATGAGTCTGTCCCAGGGTTTTGCTTACCAAGATTTAGCCTGGCTGTTATGGACTCCCAGTGCTAACACAGGTTGTATTTGGGAGTACTTTAGTTTTATTTGTATTTGCCTGGCTCTTCGTGAAGACCCTGAACTGAAAGTTAAGAATTCAAAAATTCTGTTTATCCTTGTTAAGGTATTTCATAAGCTTTATTTATAAAAGTAATGGTTATTAAAAAGAACAGGAAAATATTTCTGTTTGGAATTACTAGGAGAATTGTAAGAAAGAGTGAAAAAATAACCCCTGCAGTGGGATGATTACCAGCAGTGATAATTCCATTAGCAAATATCCCCATAAAGTGATCTTGGTATAACTCTGCAAATAACTGAAAACAATTCCTAGGCTAATTCAAGGATTTCAGCTAGTTTCTCCAGTTACATACTTCCAACAAGTGTGTTTTGAAATGCAGGATACTTAACAGTAGCAGTAATAAGCAAAATCTTGCTAGCCAAATGCAGTATGATGGAGAATTGCAAGATTTGCAAGTTTAGAAAGATCTCTAGATATCCTTGAGAAGAAAGCTTTGCATGCACCTGGGCTCTATTCAAACATGCCAGAAAAAAAAGCTGGAAGGATCATAGTTTGTATTTTAGCACTTTGTCTTACTGCAATGCTTGAGGAACTTAAAAAAGTGACAAGTTTTCCCAATTGCTCTCCAATCCTGCTCACCTCTGTATAGTCCAACGTGATATTGCCACCCATAAAAAAAACAAAACTCCAAACAACAAACCAAAATCCAAAACCCCAAAACAGTTACAAAGGGAATTGGGCTAGGCAACTCTGAGGGAAAATGTGCATGAACTGATCAATGCGCAGTTTAGCGCTGATAGGAAAACCCTGCTTTGACAGTGTAGAAAACAGCCTGGTGAGTGCAACCCACCCAACATATATTTGAATTTAAAATGCCAAAGTGACAGCAATTTCATATCTTACATGATAAGTAATTTTCTTTTAATTTAATAGATATTTGTCAATGCATCAGACTTGAATTACTTTTCAAAGCTTAGTTTTGACAACTTTCCTCTGGGGAAAATACCTTTACCTGCCAGTTAGGCTATCCAAGCTCCTTAGTCGCCCACCTAGCAAGCTGCTGGAGGCTCCTGACACATCATACCCAGGGTAAAGAGTTATTCACTGTCATGGAGAATTTTGAATGTTTAGGGAGTTTTTTCTGAACTAAAGTAACTCCAAATTTAAAAATAATTAGTTCCTTTGCAAAATGGAATGCTTTTATTTGTCATGCTATACCTAGGGGGTTGGAGTTTTTTGATACATACTGCCAATTTTAAAGTGGATGCATAAACCAAATTTTCCTTCTCACATTTGTACAGTTTTCAACCTCATACCTGCTAGTCTTACAGACTCATTTTAATTTGCATTAGAATTAAATGCTGTGTGTTCCAAGGTGCTTGTGTGAGCACTCCTTTGCATTTGCAGCCATTTGAACAAAATTTCCAAATAAGAAAAATAGCACCCATCAAAAAGGTCTTTAAAAAAAAATTAGCTTAGATATCTTCATTCTGTTTACTGTAACTTAAACTCACCTTCTTAAGAACTTTTTAGAAAACTGGAAACATTGCACACAGGAGAAGATGATTTGAGATAACTGTGAATGTATATGTTCCAATTTATAGCAATTCTTACTATTTTAGAGTTTGCTGTTATTTTTTGTTTGTATTAATGGTAAATTCTTTTACTTGAAGAAGTGGAAGTTTTACAGCTTGCTGTCATTCACATGCAAAATGCAGGCTTTGTCATGTCTGAGAAGTTTGGTTTCAAAAGCATTTCCTGAAACTTCTATAATTTGTTTTTGCCTTAATTTCAGAAAGACCTGAGTTCGTCTCTGCTTGCTTGGAATACAGGGGGTTTCCCACTAAGGCTTTTAATCCCATTTCTCTCTATCTCTCTCTTTTNTTTTTTTTTTTTTTTAAACCACAGTGGCATTATGTGTCCCCCAAGGAAAGGCTTGGACAATTCAAGATAGCTTGTGATCTGTAGTACGCAAAGCACAAAACAGAGGGGTATCTTTATAGCCTCCTTTCATTAGAAATGCATTATAGTATTGCAGCTTTTATTTCAAAAAAACCCCAGGGTCTTTGGAATGTTTTTGTCTTCCGGGGTAATCTTTTTTAGTTTAATAATCTTTTATCTCACAAACATGATAATTTTCCTTATATCACCAGTTATTTGTAATACCTAGGGAAAATCTACAACACAGCAGATAAAAGTACAGCTTGAGGTGAAGTCTCAGAGTCTAGATCCTTAGTTGCACAAATACTCAGTACTGCACTTTCTCTCAGTTAAGGCACCTATCTTGGCATGTTAATACAAGGCAGTTTGTATATTCTTTCTTATAGTTACTGGCGTTATGTACTTTTCTCTTGATCTTGATATGCGATGTACATCGTAAAGAACAAAATACATACAAGTTGAAATGTTCTGTTCTGTTGTTTCTTGGCAGGTTTAGTAGCTTTTTTTTACATTTCAATTTAAGTAAATCAGACCCCAGACTAACTGCCAAGGCTTTTGCCACGGTGAAAAGTCCTCATTATGTAAATACTGAAATGTCACCATTGTACTGCTTGAATAGAAACAATAAATAGTAACTGCAAACCTTACAGTAGTTTATCTACCATATCACTAATTGCTTCATCACAAAGATTGGATTAAAGCCAAACAAAGTTTCTCTGCACATACACTAGAAATGAGCTGTTAAATCTGTGATGCTAAAACATTACCTATTCTAGGCCTGATCTTTGAAACATTGGATTGATAGTCTAAATGCCAAAGAATTTCAGAATCCGTAGAAAGCACACATAAAGAGAGCCCAGTACTACAACAGAAAAGACTGGTGAGATTTTACTGAAGTTAATTACTGGAAGAAAAACTATTTCAAATGCAGACATGGACTTCAATGTCCTGTCTGATTTATTTCTGGAGAACTCCAAGCTAATTCAGAAGAGATTTCTCTTCACTGCACTGCAAAAGTCTTAGCTCTGAGATAATTCCAAACTGGGCAAGAGTTTTACAAGAGCATCAGTTTGAACAAAAGCTTGGATAGAAAGAACAATCTGTTTCCAGTTTCATTACAATTTGAAATACTCTGTACTTGGAGAGATTGTTAAGGAAAGGCTTGAGGCTTATGACACTTTCCTATAGCAAGTAACCACACAAGAATGTCGTAAAGTGAAATCTCAGATCCATCAACTCTCATGAAGTTCAGGACATTTAATTTTTTTTTAATGTTCCTCTGAATTGAGTTCAGTCATGGATCTCAGTGTTTACACAGATTTCTGGTTGTATGCTAGCTTGTGATGTGGGAGTACCAAAATGGTTATAGGTCCCTTAGCATGTCAGATTATCTCAGTTGGGGTCCCATGGGGGTCCCATGGCACTACCAAAGAAATATGTCTGTTAAAACATTAAGCTAACATTACGTTATTAAAATTTCACGCAAAGAGGGACAGAGGGATCCTAGCTCTATCACTACAGTCTAATTTTCATTAACTGGGCAAGTGTTACCTAGGAAGAAGTTTCAAAAGCACCTAAATGCCTTATGGGAAGTGCCACAATCTTTCAGTGGGACTTTTATGTATGAAGAAATTTGTAATTAATTTTTCTTATTCCATCTCAAGAATTTTACACATTACAAAATACACTTTGCAGGGTTGTTGATTCAGTAATGTTCTGTTTCATTCTGAGATTTTTGATTTTTTTTTTCTCTGCTATATTGTTCTATTGGCTGACTTGAAAAGCATACCAAATCCTCACTTGTCAGCCAAACGAACTTTAAAAGGCAACCCAACCTGGTCCTCTCAACTTGTGTGCAAGTTTCCAATCTCATAAATTCTGCTTACTGCCCATCCCACAGTTTTTCCAGTCTCTCCATCTGTTTCTTGAATAAATATCTTAATTTCAATGATAAACAGATTAACAGATTTCTACATGTTTCTTCTGGTTCCCTGCGCCTAAGACTTGGTCTGTAATTCTCACAGGTGCCTGTTCCCATGCTCTGACAGAGGGATGTTGTTCATCACAGCCAGGACTTAGACAGGGCATATTTTCTGTTGAATTTTTCTCCCCTTCTGTAGAGATACATGAAACACTTGAATGGGCTGACATTGCACAGATTCCAGATATTTTCAGATACTTTTAAAAAAGAATCTTGTAAACCTCTTTTATTTATGGTCTCAGTGCAACCATAAACACATAATCTTCTTTTATGTTTTCTGACAAGACCAGAAATAATATTGCTCTTTCCTGAGGGGGCCTTATGATTCTAAAATATTCAAATACACAACAAATAAAGTAGTCAATATTTGACAAAGAACCTAACTCAAGTTTCAAGTGATATTTTCCCCCTTTGGTATAATATATCTATTGTGTTAACTAGTCTTCTGAAGCTTTACAGATAAATAAAACCAATAACAATAAATATAAACAATAAACAGTGCACTAATGCTCTTGAATGTGCTAAAGCAGGAGTTCCCAAAATGCTGTTTGGGGGGGGTCTTGTGCTGATGTGTGCACATGGGGCCATGATGAGGCTGTACAATAAAATTCGCTGGCAGTGCAGTATCTTGTCAGTAGGAGAGCAATAAAGTTCTACACATTAACCTGAACAGCCCAAGGGTTTCACACTGCAAGATAACTCAGTAATCTCACCTTCTATAATATATACAAATATGTATATTGTACATATATATAGCTATATATATAGGTATATATACCTATTTCAACACCAAGTTGAAATGTACTTTGTAAATTTTCTAAAGGAGTTTTAAAGTCAAGATGAGTTGTCTTTTTGACTAATTATCCAATTTTCTTCATTAGTTTATCCTGAAATTTAAATTTTCTCAGAATCTCCTTATGCCAGTAATATATACCATATACTACACATTTTTAGAATGATGGCATTCTGCAAACTGCAGAAGAATCAACTGCAATGCAGCCCTCTGAATTTTTTGAGTGTTAGTCACCCCATCACATGGAGATTTGTTTATCAGCTTTGCTTTTGATAAAGAAGAGGTTGTGTCCCCTCATATTACAACTTTTCCCTGGGATGATTTTGGCAGAGCCCAAGCTGAAAGGGACTGCTCAAAATAGTCTATGTGATGTATTCCACAGAAACCAGAGTGAAACCTTTCTCCAACCTCAACCCCATAGCCACTGATGCCTGCTGAAGATGATCTTGTGATTTAAAATAGGTATATCTGCTAATGGCAAGCAGTGTATCTTTTCGAGTGCCATATACATTTTTTTAACTCTATATTAATCAACAGTGAGGGATGGATATTTATTAAAACATGCAAGCACCATGCAAGTATGCTGAACAGATAAAGGGCAGTCATTTTCTTAGTATCTACATGTTTTTCTACATGATTTCAATATACCAATTCTTTTCAGTATGATCTTTAAGCATACTCTTAAATTATGATTCTTCTTATAACCTTACTGTCATTTTCCAAAGTTCCTATAATTTCTCAGTAGAAACAGTCATGTAGCTAATGTCCACAAAAAGCACGACACAAAAAATGCCACATTGTAATGGGAAATGGTTACACTATTAGGAATACTGAGGTTACAGAAATAAGTACTCAATGCAAAATGCTATATTCACCATTAGTCCTTCAAATTTGTGAATCTAATAGAAAATCCTTTCATTAACTTAATAATTAAAATCCCTAAGCCAGCATTTATCTGACTCCTAATAATAAAGAGCTGATTGTGATTATTTATTGACTGGTAACAATGCATAAGTAATCAGCAGTTCTCCAACCCCTTTTCCAAGCAGGCAGAAAACAAGCATAAACACTAAAAACCTTGCAAAGTTCGAGTCACCATGCCCTTATCTATCAGCTCTTGAGAATGTGTCAGTGAAATACAGAAAGTGCAAATCCAACAGATGCACAAAGGAAATTAGAATGTATAAATCAGTGCATCACTCCTTTCTTAGACAAGTAATTTCCCATTTTCCACCCCTTCACTTCTCAGCCTGTTGTCCCGGGGTATTGTTATTTGAGTGCTCAGCTCTCCTACCTGGGTAGGCTTCCCATGTCTGCAGAAGGTGACTAAAAGGGGATAATACCAACTGTATTATTCTTCACGAAGAAGTCATCCCAAGTTTGCAAATGTTCTTCTCTTCTAGCTTTGGAGTCTCAGTTTCATAGGGTAAAATGAAGTACAAACTTCCAAAGTATGGGAGGAATGAGAGTAGGAATTTGTACTTCACTCTAATATGTTGTTCTCTAGTTTTTGCTCCTGTACAACTGAATTAGAGAAGAAGGAACTATTGCAGCACAATTTTCAGATTGCTTGAATTCCGCCTAAGTTCCACTGCCTCATTAATAAAAACAGAACAGTACCTCTCAGAAAAGTGCTTCAGAGTGGCTAAGCAAGGCACTGGGCAGAGTGTAAGCCATCCAAGTATAAGGGTAAGAAGCTTACTTTGGCAGGTCTCGGACCTGGTCACAGATGTAGGCTTGACTGCTGCTCTGGTTTGATCATTTAAATGTAATGAATTCACTATAACATGAATAAGGAAAATTCACAGGATCACAGAGTCATCAAGGTTGGAAGATACCTTCAAAATCATCTAGTCCAACCAGCAACCCAGCACCACTGCAATCACCCCTAAACCATATCCCCAAATGCCACATCCAGATGTCTCTTGAACACTCCCAGAGATGATGACTCCACTACCTCCCTGCGGATCTTATTCCAATGTTAATCACTCTTTAGGTGAATTTTTTTTTTTTTTTAATATCTAATCTGAATCTATCCTGGCACAGTTTAGGGTCATTTCCTCTTGTCCTGTCACTTGAGACATGTCAGAAGAGACTGACCCCCTCCGCAGTACACCCTCCTTTCAGGTGGTTGTAGAGAGCGATGAAGTCTCCCTCAAACCTCCCTTTCTCCAGGCTAAACAACCCCAGCTCCATCAGTTGCTCCTCATCACTCGTGTGCTCCAGACACATCCCCAGCTTCACTGCCCTTCTCTGGACATGCTCCAGCCCCTCAATGTCCTTATAATGAGGGACCCAGAACTGAACAGAGGTTTTGAGGTGTGGCCTCACCAGTGCCGAGTACAGGCAGACATTCACTATCCTGATCCTGCTGGCAACACTATTCTTGATAAAGGCCAAGATTCCATTGGCCTTGGTCACCTGAGCACACTGCCAGGTCAAATTCATTGTCAAAGACTTAAAACTTTCTGATTACTTTCTCAGAGAAAGTAATTTGATTAAAGTAATTTGATTATTTGATTAAAATGTTTATGGGTCACACAGAAGAATACATCTATTTTAAGGAATCATAATTGACTTTAAGGACTATGGCTTTTGAATAAATTTTCAGGGATTTATCTCCTCTATTTGTGACTGCAGCAACTGACAAGACAGACTCACAGGTGTCATCTCCCTGACTTCTGTACAGCCTTTGACACAGTCCCCCCATGACATCTTTAGCTCCAAACTGAAGTCAGACAGATTTGAAGGGTGGCATATTTGGTTGATAAGGAAATGGCTGGATGGACACAGCCAGAGAACTGTGGTCAATGTCTGTGTCCAGGTGGAGGCCACTGACAAGTGGTGTCCCTCAGGGCCTTGTCTTGGGACCTGTGCTCTTCAATATCTTCATCACTGACACTGACAGTGGGGTGGAGTGCACCCTCAGTGAGTTTTCAGGTGGCACAAAGCTGAGCAGTGCAGTTGACACAACAGAAGGATGGCATGCCATCCAGAGGGACCTGGACAAACCTGAAAAGCGGCCCTACAAGAACCTCATGTGGTCCAACAAGTCCAATGGCAAGGGGCTGCACCTGCACCAGGGCAATCCCAGACATGAGCACAGCCTGGGAGAAGAACTCATTGAGAGCAGCCCTGTGGAGAAGAACGTGGGGGGTTCTCATGGATGAAAAGCAGGACATGAGCCAGCAAGGTGCCCTCACAGCCCAGAAAGCCAACTGCATGCTGAGCTGAATCAAGCAGACAAAATGAGGCACAGATGCTATGGAAGCTTCCATATTGTATTTCAGCAAATTATTCCAGCCTATATCTTGTCATTTAAACTGACACAATGATTATCAAACTTTTCATTTGGCAAGGATTGTGTAATGAAGATAAAATGCACCTAACTGTAGTACAAGGATGGAACAAGGAAATTAAGGACAGTAAGTGAATAATCAGGGAAAGACAAACTAATAATCCAGAGTTTTTTTCCAGTAAATAACTGGTTCCTGAAATAATTTCCAGAGTTCAGTTGCCTTAGCTTTAAATGTCAAAAACAATGGAGCTTTCACAAACCTCCTTTAGAACACTGTAGTTTTCCTTGAAGATTTACTGATGGTGAAAGGTGATGGCACAGCTCCCCTGCTAACACAATACAGAGCTGCACACAGAGGCTGTCTCTGACATGCACTGGCCACTCCCATGCCTGTGCAGCCTCCTCCAAAAGTCTTTGAACTTACAGTCTGAAGGCCAAATCCCGACAAAGATATTCATTGTGAATACTACCTTAATTACCTAAATTATCTGTTTCGGTCATCTTGTCTCTCCTGGGGAGTGTCATCTCACTCTTTGTTTGACCCAGCTGAACACGGTAACATTCAATGCAAATATTAGTCCATCATTATGATGCTTTAAACAAACAAGAAGGTTTGGTTTAGATCTTCCTAAATGCGTTGAAAGAGGCATGATGTAAATATGAGTGCAGACAGGGAGGCTGCAGAGGGGCTGCTGGAGCACCTAGCATGTCCTAATGGTTACTCTAAGCAGTTCCTTTCCAGCACACGGCCTTCCTGACTTAGCCCCTCGTTTCTCATGGGAGAGAGAAACAACAGAGGAGCTGTGACAACTCATTTAGGTGCCCTAAGTAATGTCAACAGCAACAGAAACCTTTTTGGCTGTTCCAATTGCTAATATGGGCTGCCCAAAGAAATTATTTGAAATTGTCCCAGAAAGGATTTTCAGTTTGCTGCCGTGTTGGTAGGACTATGCTTGTCTCTTTGCAGCAGCCAACAATATTAGCAGGATTTCTATATGGTCCCCAGGGTGAGGGAAGAGCCATGAAAATTCCCACTGTCAAGGGTATGATTTCATAATACTTTCTTATTGCCTAATATTTGCCTGAAATAACTTCAATTATTTACTTGCCTGAAATGTTACTCCTGAAAGTAACATGTATTGTTTTCAGGCTATGTAAGGATACGAAAGCTTACTGATGGAAAGCTGAATAGTAGTTCCTGGTTAAATATGGTCTTTCAGCTGTATCCTGCTCAGTATATTTTGAAGAAGTGACAATCTAGAAAAACGTTATGTTTCAGAAGCTATTCTGAATAATTTATTGCCTCTGCACACAGAGCTGGCTGCATGCACAAACACGAGATCAAGTATGATATGGAGACTTAAGTTAAACAAGCAAGGAAAAATGACAGAAGGTGCCACTTCAGAGCTGCAAAAGGATCTCTGGACATAACTAAGCAAATAATCATAGAATTATTTAGGTTGGAAAGAACCTCTAAGAACATTTAGTCCAGCCATTAGCCTAAGCATTTGAGCAGATCTGTGTTGGACATTAAATGTACTGCTGATTACAGACTCCTGACAAAGAAAAACAGATTGCCAAATTTAGATTTTATGAGAAAGCACAGGAAATATATGTGGAACTGCTGTGAGGGTGGAAACTCGGGGACCATGCTGAATTCATAAATTGAACAAAAGTATCATTTATCTTGTACCACTCAGAAGAGGCAGAAGCTGTATGCCTTTGGAAAAAGAAAGAGCATTTCTTTAAAGGGCATCATTATATGAATTGTTTTCAGCAGTTTCTTGCACTTGACATAGAGTAGGCAGCATACCAAGTTGAATTTTTTCCATCTTCCCTCTACTTGTTTACTGCTCAGTGCACATAAAGATTTGTCTCTGCTTATTAATTAGAATGAAAGAAGAAGTTCAAGACTTGTCACCTAAATGCGTGTAACAACTATTTAAGAGGAGATTGGGACACTGACTCTGCTTGTGGGGACTGCCTGCAAGGGCCAGTGCTTCCATCTTGGAGGAGGTGACAGCCTTTCCCCCTTTCTAGAACTCAAAAAGGAGGTTTTTAGTCAGTAACAGGTACATCTGGTTAGGAATGCCCTTGCAGGATAGATCTTAAACCCAGTTTCACTGTGAACTCCAGTAGCAAGGACCTAGCCAAGATCTTGTGCAGGGTGCTGTGTATGATTGTCTGTATCTGTATGGCTGAAGTGATCTGTTTATTATATGATTTTTAAGTTTAAGGTTTGGCAGTAATGGTTGCCCTTGTCAGCATTTTTACCCCATGCTGTCTTTATTTATTTAGTTTCTTTCCACTAGAAAGACATTTCTCCCTAACACCATTTTTAAACAATAGAAATAAGTAACTTGACAGTGACATACATTTGCTTCAACCAGAGCCATCGGGGGAGATTTCAGTCTGCATAGTAATCCATGACTGCTGTTAAAATTTGAGAGACAAGATAATTTTTTAAAAAAAATTCTTGGAGGCTTTTCTAGAATGATGCATACTTATTTACATGGAAAAAAAAATCAAAACCAGGACTGCAACATTGCATCCAGTTTTTGAAATGTTTTGACACATTTACTGAGATTTACTAGGTAATTTCACATGCTTGTCTGGCAATTTATAATCCATTATTTTGCACTACAAGCTGCATCCTTAAGTTTATTTTATGGCATAGACATAAAGTAAACTAAATGACAACACCTCCTGGCATCTCCCCTTTATCTGTGGAAATGACTTTTGGTAAAGAAAGTCCAAAGGATGTTGTGCATCCATTTTGAGAGATATTATTTTCATTAATGTGAATATTTCTGAGTAAATGAGGCTTAGGTTAGAAGAACAATGCAATTATCTAATAAACCACGTGTCATGAGAATCAGGGTCAGTATTACATCAAAAGCTGCACTGTTTGGGAACCATCTTTGGGCCTTGGTCTTCTAATATTATCTGCTGAGAAAGATTTCTAAAAATCTGGCTTATTTCTTTGTGCACTGATGGGTTTCTGTGGTGAAGTTGGGATATGTATGAAACACAGCACAAAACTCCCACTCAGTTAAGGGCATAATTAGTCACCCCAAACTGGAGACAGATTAGTACTAAAGGAGAGAAGCAATTAAGTATTTTATACCACAGTTTTGACGTAAATATGGGCATTATAGTCCAAATTCTATTTCCCTTCATTTAATCAGAAATCAGTGAAGCAGCTCTGTGTTATAAGCACTAGAAGTAAAAGGAGAACTGCAGACAGAGTAAAATAAAACACTCTGGGTAAAAGACTACAGGACTACAGCCTGGTTTTCAAGATCTTGAGCAGGAAAATAACTTCTAAAAGCTGGAGGAGGGAGAAGAGAGAGGAAGGAAAGGTATGCCTGGCCTGCAGGTTAAGATCAATTTGTGCTGCAAGGTCAGGAACATAGGAATTCTAAGGGTTTGTTTTTGCCCACTATTCAGAGTCACTTCATATTTGTGTACTAGAACTGAACTTCTCCAATGATAAATGTGTTTAGCTCCAGTCATTTGGTTTGTCACCAGTTGCAAGCGGGGGGAAACTACTTATTGTCCAGACTAGTGACAATTCAGCTGGGAGGCTTCTGTTCCTCCAGTTCCAATAAACAAAGTTAATTTACTCAATGTTTTTTTTCTGGAAAGGTTATATATAGTTGGACAGTTTTTATTACACAGGGTTTTTTATTTTGTCCTGAAACTTCTGTTTTCATTCTGACCATTGGTCTATAGAACATCATGATATATAACAGCACAGATACAAAAAAACCCCACAAAAACCCAACCAACCAAAAAAATTATTATATATGCCACTCTTTAACTTGTTCTCTATGTTGTTTTAATGAAATAATAGTATAAAAAACAGTTATTAAGTGGAAACAGTGCTGTGGGTTAGGTGGCCCAGTGCCACCCCACTAAAAGCTCATTTTTCAGCATAAAGAAATATATTCTGCTCTAAGACTAAACGTGAGCTCTGTCCCTTTGGAAGAGTCCTTAGACTGTGTGCTGTATGTGACACGATATATGATCTTGTAGGAATGTAGGAAATGGAGCCAATGTTCCCATTTAAATAAAAAAGAAACCACAAAACTGAAGTTTAGGCTAATAGAAGTGTGGTCAATCTGAAGTAAGATTTGCCTGGTGAAACCTAGTATACTTTTACTGTAGGTTTATGTTCTTAATTTTGTAATTCACAATAATTATCACCCTATAACAATTTACACAACTCCTTTTCCTCCTGTAACCAACCCTAAATGACACCACTTCTTTGAAACACGCTTGAAACTAAAGAGTAGCTTGTATTACCTCCAGCTCCATGTGTTTTTCTTCCTTGTCGTGGTCCTTCAGTGCCTTTTCAGAATGATTACTGCCATCTTCTAAATGACAGATGGGCTGATATTTAGTAAATTCATGTTTAGCTTGCTTTCTTTGAGAAACATTCCTTCTCTGAAGACCTTTGAAAAATCCCTCATACAGTGGCAGTTCTGTAAATGTATCATCATCACCTCTGTTATCTGCTTCTTCCTCTTCAGAAAAAAAATCATCTGCTTCTCCTGCCTCACAAATATGGAGTTTAGTGTCAGCTTCATGTGATAAAAATTTGAAATCAGAAAATGTGATAGCACATGGTTTGTGTTTTATGACTCTGATCTCATAATTTGCTTCTGGTTTCTTGTCTGAATTCTTTCCTGTGAGGACTGACCATTCTGTGTGCATGGGAAGGTTCAAAGGCTCTTCCTTTGACGTGTGCCTTGTAGAACAGGATAGTTCTTCACAAAGGTGCTTTGTCTCGGGCTGGTTGGTGGCACTGGCATGCCCTGCAGCCATGCCAACTTGTAAGGATGTCTCATTGTGGTCCAGTAAGGATGACACAGACAACAAGCTCAGCTCAGGTTCCAGTAATGCATTCTGAAATTCATATGGACTCGTCTGATTTTCTGTCTTTCTTTGGTATTCTTCATACTTGGCTTCCTTTGGAGTTCCCAGGCACTTGGCAGATGTAAGATAAGGTGAGCCCTCTTCTTCTTCATAGACGTTAGTTTCCATTCCAATGGGTTTCATCCATCAGAGGTCAGAATTACTTCATTCTTGCTTTTCTTAAGAAGCATAAATCCACATATGTAGCCAGGAAATATAATCCTAGTTTTCCAAAACCATGATCACACAATCATTATTAATGCTAAGATTCTCGTACAAAACATCTGAATCCCTTCAGCTCCTGAAAACAAAAAAATAAAATTAATGACAACATGCTTGCAATGGAGTGCATCAGCAAAAGTAACCCTGAAACATGAAATGTCTGTATCAAATTTACTTCAGATTTACTCATGCCTCTTCAAAAATATTTCATGTATGCAGATTAAATGAACTTAAAACATGAGAATTTTGACTTGGTTTGCTTAGAGACTGGGAAGGAAATGGCAAATGCAGAAGTGTTTTTTAATTAATGACTCTAAGTTGATTATTGACTCAACAGTTCAAAATCACTTAAAGTGATGTTAGACATATGCCTGTTATCTAAAAATGTGTCTGTTCACTGTATTTTCATTGTCTGTTAAATCACTGATAACTTTTACCCTGCTCTGATAAAGCTACTAAAATGCCATAGGGAAGACTAAGGAACAAAACACAGAAAAATGTCATAGGAAAAACAGACAGAAAAGAAGATGTCAGTACAGGTATGATTTTCTCTCTCTCAAATTCAATGAATTGCCAATGCAGTGCAGCACCTGCCCATTTCCAATAGATTTCAAAAGGAAAAGGAGGAGGCTAAAAATAACACTACATTGTAGTACTACATTGGAGTTGGCCTTGTCTGATTTAGAAGACTTAATGTCCATGCTCACATCCAGACAGTGCACCTCCAATGCACTGGGAGAAGGGAGCAACTGAAGAACTGATCTTGCATCACTGAATAGTTTCCATTCACTCATACATGTCAGTTACTTCTTGTGACAGATTGAATATTGATAGTATTTATTTTAATGATTGTTTCAGTACTCCATCTGTGAGAGAGCGAAGCAGAACAGAAGCTTTTCAAAATAAAAAGAGAAGATTAAGCCTTTGATGTATGTGGAAACCTGTCAGTGATAAGGAAGACATGTCAGAAGCCAGCACTGTGACTGTCAAAGTGGGAAGCAAGCAAAGTAAGATGCGGGCATGTGATGTGCCTGTCACTGCATGTGCCATAAATTGAGCTGTGCACACCAGCTAGGCATATTTTATTGCTGGTTAGTGCATATTTTACTGTTACAGGCCTACCTGTGGTAATGGAATACTGTTACGCATCCAGAAAATTTGGATTTATTGTATTGCCATTGTCATTTGAACTGCAGCTGTAATAGATGTGAGCAGGGAGGTACACACTGTTTATGTATATCTCCTCTCAGCTATTGACATCTATTTAAACGTCAGATATTATTGTAAACTGTCTAACCTCCTGCTGGAGTCAGTAGAGAGGGAAAAATGCTTCCAGAAGGTAAATGCTCTCACTTATCTTGTTTACCTATTTTGGTGTGGGAGAGGTCTCCCTCCTGGCTTGACTGCCTAATACAAAACTATAGAAGATGTCTAGGCAAAAAGCTTACACCAGTCATGCAGCCTTTAGAGGGATGAATAATGCCAAGAAGAATTTCAGCCTGTATCTGTGGTACACAGATAGATGACGTTATCTATGCATGAATTAGAAACCTCCTTCTGAAGGCCTCATTTTCTCAGGCACTTCAGGTTAGTCATCAAGACAGAATTGACTTCACTTCCAGAAGTGGAAGAACTAATTCACCACCATGTCTTCAAAAAAGAAAACACATTCTCACATTTAGATGGAGTGATTAGAAAAACTAACTTTTCTCACAATATCTTGTACATTGTGGGTACAGTGAAAAAGCCTCTTGCCATTTCAGGTGATATTTATTTGTGCTTCACTATGAGTCATCACCTTTGCTCCTGAGTCCCTGACACCCAGCACCCTGAAAGAAGCCACGCTCCCACCACACAAAGTCAGCTATAAGCCAAAATGTTCTGCCTGCTCTAGCAGACTGTCCAAAGGGCAGCAGAAGAGCTTTGGCCTGGCTGCCCACGTCAGGTGAGAGGGTGGGTTGTGTTCACCAGCCACTGCTGCTGGTGGCTGTCCTGTTCTTCATCTGATGGTAGTTACAGAAGGAGTAGCAGTGCTCAGATCTCCAGATCTCCTCCAAAGATTCTTTTTCCCAGTCTTCACCCCTTCCTATTGTCACTCTTTCTTCCCATCCTTGGCCCATTTCCAGGACCCTCTTTAGTTTTGGTAATGCTGCCAAGCAGGATCTGCTGTGATGACATCTGTGGAAATACACCTCTGTGTTCATAGTAACATCTTTGCTGTAATAAGCCAAACATTTAGTAAAAACGCTTCAGAAACAGTTACAGAAATTCACAGGATCACAGGATGGGTTGGGTTGGAGGGGACCACAGGGGGTCATCTGGTCCTACCTCCCTGCACAAACAGGGCCATCCTGGAGCACATGGCGCAGGATTGTGTCCAGACAATTGTTGACTATCTCTGGTGAGGGAGAGATTCCACAACCTTCCTGGGCAATCTGTTCTAGTCACAGAGACTAGAACAATAGAGAATAATAAAGAAGTTATTGCACAGTAAAGAAGTTCTTTCTCATATATAGGTGGAACTTCCTGCGTATCAGTTTCTGCCTTGTACATCAATTTCTGCAGTAGGCATGCACAGGATAAGTGAATTATATATATTTTTTTATTTCTAGTACTTTAGGATGATGCTTTAGACTCCCAAACATAAGTTATCATCCAAAATATTGTATTTAGCCTTACCTCTCTATATAACTCTATATTACGAACATTTAAAATCAATACCAAACTTCTTTTAAAAATTTGCTGTTATTTCTCTCAAATGAGTTTTGATTTTTACAGGATATGATGTAAAACTGTAATTTTTACAATTTAATTGCAAAAATCATGAAAGAGTTTTTCTGTTTGTTGGATTTGCTTATTCTATTGTACCCTTTATTTTTCCTGGCATGAGACTGGAACAAATCAAGGATGCAAAAGCAGACTGGCTTTGTGCAAGTACGGCAAGAAATCTCTGAGAAGGAAGTGGTGAGAAGAAAAAAATGGCAGTTTACCCTTGTTCATCCTTTTTACTCAATCTAGCAACATACCTTTTTACTCAATCTAGCAGTGACTATAAAAAACCCCACACTTTTATGTATAATATTAAATTCCATATTTATAAAGAGTTACACATAGACATTTCTAGCTCCTAAAAAGTGGAGCATTCTTGGCAAAGCGGAGAATTTAGAAATCTTGCCCATAGCAAAATTTGTCACTCAGAGTTCTCTAAACATTCAGAGCTAAATCTGTACATGTCGCAAAAGACCTCTAAGACAGTCCTGCAAAAGAATGTAATTCTCACCACAATGAAGAATGTATGCACATACAAGTTCTGAAAACTAGTAATCTTCCTGGAAAAGGTCTTCAAGGCTTTATAAATAGGGAGATTACTTTTGTATGCATATGTAATTCTAAATATATACTGTAGCATTAGCTCTACTGGTAGAAGCTAGTGTAGGTAAGGATGTGGAATAATGAAAGTATATGTAGGTTTTTCAACTAAAAAGGGAATGCAGGGCTAGCAGAGGTAACTGTCCAACCAGAACTAACTCCAGGAAACATTAGTAAGAGCAAAAACACTAAAAAGTAACACACAGTATTTTTTTTTTTTTTGCTAAATGTGAAATGCATATCTGAGTATAGCAACTACAGCTGTTCACAAATGTGAGTTTAAAACTTACAAATAGAATGTTATTTATTAATGAGAACTCCTTACAAATCAGCAGTAAATTAATACAGATTTGTGATATAGCTAGTGGCATGCCATGGAAGGGAAGTCCTCATATGGTCTGGTACAAGCAAGTGTGTATGTGAAGCCTCACAGATCAACTTCTGTGCATCATGCCCTACTGGCTCAGTTCCCCTTTGCCTGAAATCAAATTATTATGGCTTATTTCATAGCGTTACTCTAACAGCAAATCACCTAAAACAGCTTTTCAAACATGGCTTAAATTAGTGTGTTTCAATACCCATTGTGTCTTTTGGCGTTACAGAGCATGGGAATATATGTAACTTTTTCATTTAAATTCACATTAAATCTGAACTGACATAGTAAACCAGCAAATCAAGTCCTGATCTTGGCTGGAACAGTACACCACTCATCTAAAACAAAAAGTTTCTACCTCTCAGGCCGTGGTGAATTTTTTGCCCTTTCACAATGACTTTGCTTAGTATTTATTATTGCCTTATATAATATTCCCCTGAAAACTTAAGCAAACGAGGCAAGAGAATGCGAGAGATATAGACTAAAAGAAAATTACTTAAGAAAATCCTAAGAAAATTAGGATTTTTTCCTGATGATAATTTTACCTGTTTTGCAAGGTAACCCCATATTTTTCAATTCTGTTAATTTCCATAAGCGTAACAACAGGAACTGCGTGAGTTGCCAAAAGATCCTCCAAGCATTGGGGCAGAATAGAAAAAGAAGTGAGCAGATCCTTAACAAAAGACATTTCAGCTTCCTTGCTGCACAAGAACTCTGTCAACAGAAGTATGTGTGAGAATCCCTGGGGCGAAAACAGCCTTCTCCAAGCATTGGCTGAATTATGCACAGAAAAAGACAGAAAAAAAAAAAAAAGGTGAGGGGAAGGAAATAAATGAAAAGCGAGAGTAAGAGAATGCTTCATAGGAACACCAGGCACTTCTAAAAATACACCATGACCTCATTCTTCACATTATGCCAGACCTCAACATTGTTCTTTGCTTTATCACCTGGAGCACCTGGAGTCAGGTCCCCACTGCTTGAGTTTGGATACTGTCAGATTTTGAAAGGGTAGGCAGTGAAATGCCTTTTGATGTAGTATAAAGCCAGTGTAAAAGAGTTCCAAAATTAGCTTCCATGTCACTTGCAAATTTTAATTATTTTTTGCCTGTGTTTCGTCAAGACCTACATTTACTGCCAAAACTTTACAAATCTTTCCTTTTATATATATTTATAGAATCACAGCTTGCAGACAGACTTCTGCATACACTGCAAAATGTAGCTATAGTATAAGTTACTGGACACATGGGCCTCTGAGTGTGATTATAAATCAGTTATTTGCAAATCCAGCCTGGAAAGGAGAAGGGTGTATTGCCAGTGAAAATACAGGGTGAGAAGTCTTTGAGATGTAGTTAAATTTTGGAATTTTTTTTCTATATTGCTTTTGCACAGAGCAAACAGCAAAAATGGAAATGCTACAATACCCTTCTACTTGTTTAATGAATGTATTCATGTACTCAGGCTTGTAGCTGTAGATTACATTTTTCACCTTGAGATATCCTTGAGGCACAGATACTTGGCACAGATGCTGCCACATCTACGTCCATCCTGGCTCATTTCAGTGAGTGAAGGAGGTGCACTGAGATGCTGGTTTCTCTTACACCTCATGCTCCTGATTGCCTTCACTGAAGTCATGCAGTATTTTATCCAGCAAAAAATTTGGCATAGTTATGAATGGGTCAGTCAGCAAATGAAGCCACATCTCGAGGCAACCATTTTTCAGGAATTACTTTACTTTACATTAGTTATATGACAGTTTAGTGAGGGTTGTCTCAATTCAGAAGTGTTCATTATCCCAGGACAGCTGCACTACCAGGTCTATCTACTACCAGCTTTGCCATCACTGCCCCCACCTCCACTGTGTCAGAAGCTCATTCTCATTACCAAGGAAAGTAAAATATCTTCTATGCAATAAACTAAAATGATAAAGAGACACTTTGTTAATTTAATAGTGCTTACATTTTTGTTTGTCTTAGGTGCAACTGTTGGTGGCAGATGTGCTGTTTTCCAAGCACCCTCTTAACAAACAGCAATGTCAGCAATTTATTTACAGCTGGACCTGCTTGCGGTGTATAGGAGGAAAGATTGCTATGAGAGGAATTGTTGACACATTTTGTGCTATTTGCTGAGCCTGAGGCTGACTTTAATCCAGCAGAGGCACTAACATCCTGCCAGTATGCCGACTCATTGGTATTTCTGCCTAAACCAGCATTTCCAAAGGCACTGTCATTGTCACCTTACACCACGTGGTAATTGCAAATAAGGTGAGAAAATACCCTCTGCAATACAACTGTTGCCCTTCCTAAGAGCATAGATCCATGGGCAATGGTCAGTTCTAGTTAGTTTACATAAAGTGGGCTTTGATTTTGCAAACGTTTCTGCTCTGTGCAGCTCGTGAATAGCATGGTTACAATCCTGAGCAAAACTAAATGGCAGGAATGTGTGAGTAGCAGTACAGTATCTTCAAAGAATAAGATCTGTCTTTCCTTCTGCCAACAGGCACCTTTTACCACTGCATTCAATGTGTTTTTGTATTCCCTGTTCTGCCTCATGTGCCTTGTCTTACACGTATGAAATGTACCATCAATCTCCTGATGATATTGGCCAGAGGTTGTTTGACCACAGGCTTTTAGAAGGCAATTTTGAGTGCTTTAAGATTACCCTCTGAATTGCTTCAGAAATTAAACCTGATGTATGTAAAGATATTGCCCCAGAATACTTTGGCTTTGTTTTTATTTCGGCAGTGCAATCAGTGTGGAAAGGAAGAGTAGCCAGCCATACATGGACACTGTTCACAAACACAAACTCCAAAATGAACCAACATCTGATAAATATTTTAAAAATAACACTGGATAAACCACATGGGGAAAAAAAAGTCTGTGTCTCTTAGGCTGATGAGCTTCACATTGGTAAGATCCCAGGTTTTATCTAAGCTGCCAGTCCACACCAAAGTCAGGAAACATCCTTTCTGCAAGCAAAGACACACAGGTATGAGCTGCTTCTCCTTCCTGCTCCTTCAGATTGTAAAGTGAATTCCATTATGTATGTTCATGGGATGCTCAATGGACTGTTTGGAAATTATTCTTCATTTTGCACAAGTGGAAAGAAGCTGGAAGGACCGTTTGGGGTTTTTTTTTATATTGGAAGATATCTATGATAACATATAGTTACATAACACAGTTCTATTCATATCTTTCTTTAAGCTCCTGAAGGAGAAATGAGGTAAGACAACCACTTCTCACCCTACAAGGAAAATAACAAGCAGCTTGATTTTAGTTTGTTTTTTTTTTTCTGTTTTGCTCTTCTCTATTCAAAATTGTTTATCAACAAAAATTTCTTTTTCACAGCCTACAAGTGTCTTCCAAAATTGTACATATCCCTCTAAAATATCTCTGCTGGACCTGTGACACCGACTAGCAGCCAAGAGCAGTTATTTTGGCATTTCACAGGGTCAGAAACTGGTATGGTCTCATTTTGTATGGTTCATAACTCCTTAAAATGAAAGAAATTTAGTTCTTTAAATTTATTTCCCTGTCTGAAAAACAAAAAGCATATCATTGTCTTGGGTTCCTTCATGAGAAAGTATCAATTCATATTAATTTCAGTTTTAACCATTGTTATCCACAATCTGCGTATAAGGAATTGGACACTTGCATCTGCTATGACCACACAGGCAGTAGAAGAGTTGTAAGCTGGAATCAAAATTTCTCTATCACTAAAGCATTGTCTTAATCACTTCGCATCTTCCATTTGTCAAAAATATTTTATTTACTAATCGTCATGATTGAATTTACACAAAAAACATAAGAGACTGAGGCTTCATCAGGCATCATGACTGAAGAACAGCACTTGTTTTAATAGAATGAACTCTTCTTGCTAATTTTGTTTATAGAAGAGAGTTGCATTTCATTAGAGATATGTGCCCTTTTCCCCCTGAACTGTGTTCTCTTAAACAGGAATAAACAAATAATATTAAGTAACCTCCTGCACCCCTCCAAGCTTCTGATTTTCCCATAATCTATTAAATTCCCCCAACAGCTCCAACACTCTTCACTAACTCTTTAATGCAGTGCTTCTGCTTCAAGTTTCCTTTACACCAAGTTCTACTTCAAGTCCTGGCCCTGATCTTCAAAGTAATCTCAATTCCTTGNCTGCTTAAGGACCTGTTTCTGTGCTCCGGTACATTATTAGGGAAACTTTCAAGGCTAGATCAGAACATACTCAGAAAACAAACAAGAACAAGCACTTTAGTGCCAGGTTTGTGGCACTTCAGCTCCCCAGGTTTGCACTCCTATCAGTCTTATAAAGTTTCTGCAGTGTTTTGGCAACATGCTACATTTCTCAGTTGAAATACCCTGCTTAATGCAAGACTGGTAAACAGCTTGAATAGGCAGGTCTTTGATTTATGAACTGCATCAATATGGTAATGAGCATGCTGGCTGGGCAATTAGTTTTAAATTGTATAAGCTCACACCAGCTCTTGTTATTATGAGTACAAAGGTTTGTCAGAGTACCTCTGAGTTCAGTATTTCAGAATCCTCTGGTGTCTTTATGCCTATTAGACCAGAACTGAAGCAAATTAAAGCCTCTGCTACACCTTCTGAATCTAATACCACTAAACCACGTGCATGAAAATATCAGCAGCTAATAGATTAAATAAATGCATCCATTTAAAATGCTACTTTGCATGCTTTTTTTTTCCCCCAGTCCAAGATGGGCTTTGATCTCCAGCAATGTCTTTATCACCCTCTCTAATCAGTGTCTGTAATTTACGCTAAAGAAATGGTGACCCTACAATAAATGTCAATTACTACAAAGGCCGTGCTGCAGGGCAGCCCCTCCTCTCAACACCTGCTGGCTCCATGAGATATAAATGGGCAGCAAGGGAGGACTGTGTCAGCTGCAATGAAGATCAGTTATTTCAGAGGGAGCAAAAGTTATTTTAGAGGAACCTCCTGTGATCCCTATCTGTATGTGCAGAAAGGCCAAAATGAATCTCACTCAATTTTGGTCAAGCAATACTTTCTTTGGTACAAGAATTCTTTTCTCAAAACCAAAATATTTTTGATGGATAATCCATGCATTTTTGTTTTATCAAAAAAACAAACCAAAACAAAAAGCACATTTATGTTGGGGGATATTTACTCATTTTACTCATTTTGATTGATTTTCAAAGCTTTCAGAAGAAAGTAGTGTTCGAGCATAAAGTGCTAAGATGAGTACTTCAATATTTTCAGCATTTCTATCTCTTTCTCTCCCATGCGATTTTAAAATTATATTGTTAAGTGTTCACTTAATTTGACAGAGTCTCATAGTTCTTTCAAATTCTTCTGTTTGGGGGTAAGCTTTGTTTTGTATTTCTTTCCCAGATAAACCAGGCAAAGACAAAACATCCAGCAATACTTAATGACAGCTGCTTTAGAGATGATCAAAGTTTTATCTAGGTGCAAAAGGAAGTGTGTCTTAAGCCAAGGTGCATATTTGAGGCCTGAATAGCTATTTTGAACAAATTCCCTGTTTGCCTTTCTGCTTTTAGTTTATTTCTTCTCCTGTTATTTGAGAACTTCCAATAATTAGTTACAGTCATCTGTTTTCCAGTCTCAGTTTTTGAATTCCAAGTTTCTGCTTAGTCTGATTTCTTGTTTTGCTTGCTAAATTAAAGAGATTTATGGTATCAGATGTTCCTTCCCCATAGAAGGGGTCACTTTTTATCAAATAACAGCTCACCTTTTTGGATAAATTCGAACATTTCAAGTGGTTTGACAAATGTAGTCTAAAAATATCTCAACTAGCTCTAAGCCTACTAGCCTAGGTCTCACAAATAATGAAGCAGTGGAGCTGAGGCACACTGCTGTGATATATCTTTTTTTTTGGGAATAGCCAAAAGTAACTCAGGTCTTTACCTGCAATAACAGTATGCCAAGTTCAGAGGTCATTTTTGAAGCTATTCCCTGGAGCCTTCATAAGATTGGCTTCTCATGCTATTTTGTGAGACTTCCTCAGATTTTCTCCACTTGTGACATCTTTCTTCTGTGCAGACTGAAACTGCCTGGGGTATTTCCACATGACTTTGTGGAACAAAGTCACAAATAAGCATCCCATCATGAAAAATTTTGCAATCCACTAGCGAAAGCTCCTAAAAATTTTAAAGGGTCCACTACACCTGAAGTATAGTACACAAATAAAGAAGAGCTGGATTATTATTTTTTATTTTTTTAAAAAAGTGATTTGGAGTAGGAAAAAAAGCCCCTGAAACACTTCATATGCAGCCTAACAGCTATATAAAGCAAAAGTGCAGGATAATTATTTCTTAACTTTTTCCAGTTCTCCTTTTCTATATAAGACATTTCTTTCCAACCTTTTAAAATAAAAACAAAAGATAAGTAGAAATCTTAATCAAAGGGGATGTCAATTGCCAGGCAGGATGAGGCTTACACAAACATGAAATTCATTTAATCTGATTTCCATGGAAATGTGGTATTGATGTAAATTCCATTACTGAGTCCCTTGAACAGGCAGAATGGTTATGTCCAGGTTCTACACAGCATACAAGTATTAAATCAAATGATCAACACCCTCCCCTGACCAGGCAAGGGCCTCTGCAACTTTATTCAAATAAATAGATCTCTGACAGAGATGGTGTGTTTCGCCTTAATTTTTATGAGTACAAAGTTTTGTGTTAACATAAGAGAGATTTTCTTTCCTTCAGAATGTTGTAAGTCAATAATTCAGATATCAGAGAGCAGAAAAATTTGTCATTTTTTTCTCATGACAAGAAAAAAAGATTAGTTGCTTTGACTGAGTTTTAGAAGTGCCACAACATCAGTTTCAATATTCTTTCATTAAAAATGCTAGTTCATCTGTGCATATTGCATGTACAAAGCCCCTCTTATGACTGAGGATGCCTGTGCCATCTTCGTGGCAGTTAAAGATCAGTTTTTCCATGAAGTTCAGACACTGTAAATCATACCAGTCCAAAGTGTTAGTGTACATTTGTAATGCTAGATGTAAAGTCTTATTTTAACACTGCGGAATAACCACCACATCAGTAGTATTTAGTTTTAAAAGTATAAAAAAAGGTAAATACTTTACAGTTTTATTACCTCTCTGCTCAAATAGATGGGAGAACAAATGCTCTAAGTTTAAACATGTATCTAATGCTCAAAAAAGTCTAAGGCTAAAGACTTTGATGTTTTTATCACTAAATATATAAGGAGGCTTGATCTTCAAAAAGCTACAGGCCTTTCCTTTTGTAAAATGTGAGCCAATTCTAAAGTGTGTCTCTCCAAAGGGAAAACGTGTCTGGCAGAAAACACTCTGATTTCAAAACTTCAGGCTCTCTCTGGCTGTTTTTTAATGCATGTCTTCGTCCCCATTGTTTTAAAAGAAGCTTAAAAATGGTAAAAGAGTATAAATAATGCAATTCTGGTTCCCCAAGCCAAAGTGATGACAGGGCAAAGCAGCTGTATGAAATACAGACTTCCCTGCACACCTCATCCAGTCATAAATTGCAAACCACCCACAGCAGGCAGAGTGACCATGACAAGGAACCAGCAATGTCACCACTTCTGACCACCCACACCAGGGCACTTACTGCTGACAAGTTTTTCTCTGCCACCTCTCTCTGTCTTTAAACTACAGTAAATGAACAGTTTTAATGCTTTTTTTCTGGTGGGGGAACATGGAATTGGTCTTGTTCATCTTTCATTCCCAGAAGTTATGTGAACACGTGGCAGTGCCTGCAGCCACAGAGGTACCATGTATTATTAACCACAGGGCTGCACTGCTTTAGTCAAGCCACACTGTGCAAGATGATGCCCAAAAGCAATGAAAAGCAGAGTTACTTTTAGTCTTTCCTGGGGAAAAAACAGAGCCCTGTGTAGAAACAACACAAGGATGCACAGTGAGGAGAAGATTAGCTGTGCCAGTTCCCAAAAAGTATGTCCTTAAGGCTTCAACAGGCCCTGGAAGAAACATGCTTTGAGCTCAATAAATAGGCTGCATGATAACAAATAAATGGACAAGTGAAGATTTGTAATAATTTAAAATTTCAATTGCTCCAGCAGATGAAAATTAACTACCTTGATCAGAGTCAGATTGTGTATAAATATTGAGAAAATTATAACACCACTCTAAAAATGCTTATATTCACAGTTTAACATACTGACTAACCTTTTCCCATTGCACTTTAGTATATTTATATTCTTAAAACATAACATCTCATATGCTGATGGAATATTGCACATATGCAAATCCTCAGGCAGGGACTCTGCTTATTAGACAACCTGGGATGTACTCCCCATGTGTTTGCTATAATGCACTACTGTCATCCCTTTAAATCATTGGGAAGGCTGTCATGATTTTATAGTCTTAGGAGTTTCCATTGCAGTGAGAGATTGACAAGTATCAGACTGAGAGCTGCTTGACAGACCTTCACCTTGCTCCTGCTGAAAATGTGTATTACCATATGGATTTTTGTGACTTGTTCCCACCATTCTGTAGCCTGGGATTTCCTGCTGCACCCTGCACATGAGACAGGCAATGAAGGACGTGGCAATACAGGAAAGGCAATGGTGAAACAAGACATGTTAATCTTTGACCGTATGCGATGATAAGCAATTAACATTGCTGCTGTGTGGGTTATTTACATCTAATGGTGTAATTTTGCAAAAGGTTCACTTTCCCTTTAATTTGGATGCAGTACCTACCTGGGAACATTAAACTTTTAGTAAATTCTTGTCATAGATGACCTTCAGCTAAGTAAAGAAATGTTAACTTGCATAAACAATTCCAAAGATATTTGAAAGTACCCTAAATAAACACCATACCTCTGAGGGTACAGGCAAGTAGAAGGCTTTTATGAGCTTCTACCTGAAACACTGTTGAGTTACCTCTTCTCAGAGCAAGAGGCAGAGTGCCATGGAGTTTACCTGCTGTATGTTTACTGCTACAAAGCCCCCTTACCACACCCCATTTCCCTAAACAATATAGATATATGGGAAAGCAGCAGTGTCCACCATTCATTTCCATTCTTCAGGCTGAAGATATTGTCAGTATTTGTGAGTCCAAAATAACTCTTTCAATTATGAGCCTCAACCTATGCAGGAAAGATAAAATACTGGGACTACTAACTTCCAGGATTTGTTTTGGGAGAGTTTTTATGTAATGGTGTCAGTCAAATAGTGTACATGGAAGCAATTCTTCAGAGACAGTTTAAATGCTACTGCAGAAATGCCTACCAGACTGTGAAAGTTCTATTTTAAGGGGTATTAAAAAGATGACAAGGAAGGTTCCCTCAAGCATGTGTACTCTGTTCATACATGGCCATGACAATTAGTGTAAATTCTCTTTATCAAACACCATTTCATCTCAAATTAACATTTGCGTGGCAAGATTTCAGTTTGCTCTGATAGGTACTTAAAGAACTAGTAATTAAAGAAATAAAACTATACGAATTTCAAGATTTTTGAATCCTCCTTTTCCACTTCTTTCAAGAAAACTTGATAGCTTTATTTTCTGCAACATTTTCCATATGGGGGTGTGCCTCACTAATGCATATTTGAGAAGCTTATGACAAACAGGAGCACACAAGTGAAGATAAGTAGTCACATGCTCGTGCGCCTGTTGTTATGAATTCAGCAATGCTGAGTGCCTCTTACTCTGTAACAGCTGGTATGAGACTTAGGAATTTCAAAACACTAGGTGCTTCTACATTTCACCAGAAACAGTGGCTAAATTAAATGCCTTCAATTTTTTCCCCTCCCAAAAGATATGTGAGAAATCCACTGCCATAGAAGTACAGAGGAGCTTAGAAGTGTCTGTGGCCTGCAGAACTGGCTGGGATAGCAGAGGTAAATTGACCACTAGTGATGCCAGGAAACCCCTTCAGGCTTCCTTTGTCCTGTTTATGTCAAACTGATGCTCCTGATGCTTCACTTCTCTTGGTGGATGCTCTGCAATTAATGATAATTTGCAAGGACGGTCAGGATTCTCCATGCAGTGTTGGTTGGGCAGGCAGGAGGGAGCTGCCCACGGCCCATGGCTCCCACCAGTTCTGGAAACAGCTCTCAGGGCAGCCCAGCATCAGGCAGGAAGCAGCTCAGGCACATCTTTCAGCAGGCCAAGCTGCTTGGCTCTGGAGGCTCCTGAATCATGGATTTGTGAACTTGCTGAACATGACCAACATCTGTTATTAGGTGTCTCTGTCTTGACTTGAAAAGTGAGCAAAAAGTCTAAAGGAAAGGACCCAAGGACAGAATTGTCTAGTACAGGGAAAGAGGAGTTTGGGCATGGCTCACATGGAGACAAAGGTTTGCTTTCCCAGAAAGTTGGAAATGCCTTAGATTTAGGGTAAAGGTTGATATTTTTGAGCTATATGTTACTTTAAGTGATCTGGCACTGGTCAGAGAATGAGCGAGCTCATGCTCTACAGTTACATGTGGAGCCATAACTCAACCCATCTTAGAAAAACTGTGAGCCTCAGTGTCACCAATAAACTGTGAAAATAGATAAGTGGGAGCAAGGAGCAGGGCCTGGGACTCCCCCTTTCCAGGGAGATTCTTCTCACAACAGGCCAAAGACCCCAGGTGCCTTGCTCACTAGGTTTAGCCCTGTAAATCTCATCTCCCTTTCAGAGTAGTGTTCTTTGCTGGCAGGAGGATTGTGCCATACCAGAGGACATTGAAGCCTGGTGGCTGATGGACTTTTAGACAGTGGGTCAAGAAAGCAAATGTTACAGCTCCTGGGCAATGAGAAACCTCCTTTGCTGCTGCCATTAGAGCATCATTTCTTCTGAGTTCATGAATGCCATTAAGCAGAAGATCTGCTTCCAGGAAAGAAGGTCCTGCTTTATTCACAGCCTGGGCTGCTCTCAGCACAGGTCACTGGGTGGATCTTGCCATGGGATGGGGGCAGATGGGCCAAAGCACTGGGAGCCGCTGGCCCCAAAGTCTTGGCTCTCACCAGGCCGCAGTGTCCACACCACGCAAGCCAGCAGGTCTGCTTTCACATGGAAACCAGAATGGAAACCAGTGACCAGGCAGCATTGATGAACCCAGGGATCAAAAGCAAGGACATGCAGAAGCTGAGTTAATTGGTGCTTAAAGCACTTAATGCAGAAATTCAGAAATTAAGATCTGATGCAAAGATGACTCAGAAGCAACACACTGGGTTTAGCTGGCACGCATAGGGAGCTTCCCTATTAAAGGGAGCTAAACATTTGTCAGTGCCAGAGGGCTTTTATAACAGGAGAGTTGCTTTAGCCCCATAATGGTGTTTTCTAACAATGCCCTGTCTCCCAGTAAGGGAACACCAAAGCTGACTCAGAGAACTCTGAGCTGAGACTCTACCCAGAGGAATATTAGGAATCATCTAAACCATTCTCACATCTCCCCCATCAATTTACTAAATGCATCGTATCTGTAGTTGGATCTGCAGCTTAAAAAATGTGGCCTAAGGCAGGGTATTTTTGCTGCTATGTCAATACATTAAAAGATCCAGAATGTGTTTAAGAGTAGGCTGATGTGGATTTAAAAAAATCAGTAGAATTCTCAAAATTTTCTTCTTGGTTTCTCTGGATAACATCTTACAGAAAGACATGCTTCACACGACATGATTTTAAAGTGATGAAATCTTTGCTTCTTCACTGCCTCTTTTTGTAACTCCTCCTTTGGCTCAAAGGAGGTGTGCCAATATAAAAAAAATGCTATTTATATGGTGGTCGAGCCAGGACGCCACATAAAGAACCTGTTCTTTATTGTGTGAAGTGCAGTAAATTCACAGGAATGAGTCCCTGCCCAAGGAACCAACAGCCTATAACTCTGACCATGGCATGGCACAAAGAACTATGGAAAGCACAAACGATCATACAGAAGGCAGATCGTGATGGGCATAAATAAACACAAACCCTTAGAGGCTCATGAGGCTGGCTGAAGGCTTTAGAAATACTGATACATCACAAAATGCTAATTTTATACTCACATCCGGGATAATTTTTAAAAAGCATCTAAAAGCATTTTAAAAACCCATAAAAAACATTACTGAGATGTGCCTCGGTACTAAAGACATGAGGATGTTCCAGAGGGTTTGACCATCCTAAATTCAAGTGTTATACCTGAATTTATAAATTCATCTATATCAAAATATAGATGAAAATATTTCCAGTGATCTTGTGGGAATACCATTCAGCTAGTTACTGCCTTATGTTTCTTTATGCATTTTGACTTAGGTGAGATTGGGATAGTTTAACTCATTCAAACTACTTCAGCCACCTAAAATAACTATTAGCAAGGTTTTGATAGGTCAATACAACCCCACAGTTTGCTGTTATGTATTCAATATCATTCTTTCTTCTAAGTGGATTTTCCATCTATTTTGAAGAGTAAAAAATAGTTTATTCTCAGCCAGAAATTAATTAAACCCCATTCATTCAAATGAAGATAATTCCATCTACCAAGGACATTTCTATGTTAGTGCTTCTTTTCCAAGACTCCATAAAATAGTCGACAAAACTAGTATCACAATTATGGAGGAAAGACCATGGAGGAAACAAAAGAAGGCTGTACACATAATTTCTAGAACATTTTGCACCTTAAAACTTCTGGAATGAAAAATTCCATCAAATTTAAAGACAAAAACCTGTACATTTTTCACTTCATCTTATTTAATGTGTTACTAGAAACAGGATTGAATTTTACCCTCAGAGAATATTGTGAAATAATTCTCAGTGTGTCACCATGTTTACCCTTAAAAAAAATAATTCTGGAAAACTGCTCTCCAAAGAGATGCTTTTTTTTTTTTTTTNGCAAAAGATGTCCTCACCAAGCTTCTTTTAGTACCTTAACATGAAACAATTTCCTCAGTGAAATAAACTGTATGGTCAAAGAGAACTGTTTGCTATAATTGAATCTAGAATTTCCTCCATGAGAAATGTATTCAGCTCTTTTTTACTGTAGTTATTAAAGACAGTTCTTCAGATGATACCACACCAAAGAGCAACAACAACAACAACAAAGGTTTAAACACGGTGGTTTCCTCCAAATGACTGACTGAATCAGAGGAAAACAGATTTCTGAGGTGTGTCTTCTGCTGAGGTTCACAGAGTCTTGGTTTGGCATGTTTGTGGCTCTGCTGTCCAGTTGCATTTTGTTAAAGTTGATTAATATAACTAGATTTTGTAGATATCTAATAAAACAATCCATAGCAATACTTCAAACTTTTAGTAAAAAGTGTCATTGCTGCATTATTCATTTTATTGACTAGTGCACACAGGGAATTAATCAATTTGAGCTGCAAAATAAAATTAGATGTAGTAGGGGTTTTAGCATAGCTAAAAGATTTGGCTGAGGAAGGATGTGAGGAGTCAGAATGGAATAAAAATTAAAGCTATTCAAAGTCTATTTATAAAAAAATTCTTTTCATGGAACTGTGAGAAAAACTGTGAGAAACCAAACCAAACCAAACCATTATAATAGGTCAAATACTCTAGTTCCTCTTTTCTTTTTTTAAATTAATATAGGGAGGCATTTTGCCAGCATTAATAAAATGCCTTTTCTGAAATAAAAGCAACTAATTTTAGAAGAAAGTATATTTTATTATGAATTCTTTTAGGAATTCCTGTTTTGAAGAAATTAACAAAGTTGTTTCCATCCTGATCTGCAGGGAAATATACTTTGAAATGTTAAATTGTCTTGCAAGGTTTAATCTATGATTTCTGCTATTCACCAGCCAAACTCTAGAGAAAATAGTCTCTGCTCTAGAAAATTAACAAAATGTATAGAGAAGCATTAATAACAAAATTTTAGATATTATTTTTTTTCTATCACAGATACTGGATGAAAAAACCTGGGGCTGGTAGATGGTAATTTCAGTTTTACTTAAGTTGGCTTGGAACAGAAGTGTCAAGGAAAGCCTCAGAGAAGACAAAACTGTTACTCCTTAATCCAGGCTTGGAAACAGGGCCTGTTAGGCACAGTCTGTGTGACCAGTTTTCACTGTTTTTCTGAAAATAAGCTGCATATTAGAAGAGTCTCTCTCTCCCCAGGGATAGCAGGAGGAGCTTAGCATGACAATTATTGATGGATTATCTTTGCTGCCCAGTTGAATTGCGCCAGGACTGTCCAGCCCCGAACCGTATGTTCCATGATGAGACACCAAACTGATCACCTGGGAGCTCTGGGTTTAGCTTTGTCACATCTCCATTTCTAGAGGGGACCAGCACAGTCCTCTGAGAAGCTGTGGCAAGCAATCAAAGTCTCAGTACTTCAGCAGGGACCTTTGAAGGATGTAGAGACCCTAGGGATGCCCCATCCCAATTAATCTACAGATGCTGTAGCCTTGGGATTAGTCTATCAAACTTGTTAATGGAACATTTGCCATTTAAAAAAATAAATGGGCAGAGCATACACATCAATATTGGCAGAAAGAAGTGCTGTCTTATTATTTCTCACACTTCTGGTGGAGTGAATAAATCAACTCTGAACATTGTTTAGGAAACTTGCAACACTCGTGTAGACTGCCTAAAATAACTTCCTTATTGATGACCTATAAATCCAACTTTAATCTCACATTAACCTTTTCTCTGAGTAGCTTTTTCATTAGTAGATGATTAAGTGATTGGAAATGGCTGAAAATGAAGCCACTCAGCTTGCAAAAGGGCAGACCAATGTCCCTGTTGAATCCACAATCCTGGTATTTTTCAAAGTTGGAGGCACCAGTTGAAACTGGGCTGTTTCCTGAACAAACTGAGTCAAAATCTTAAACACAAACCATTGCAAGCTAGTGGAGAGGCACCTTGTTCGGTTTTTTTAAAGGACACTTAAGTTCATATTTCCCATGCTGTGCACCGCTCCCAGATTGAATCTCTTATTTTTTCCCTACTGCATAAATATTAATAGGGTGAATTTCCCATTTATGTCACTACCACATTACTATTTGTGATGTCACAGAAACCTTACTTTTCATCTGCCAGAAGCTCATCAAAATTGCACAGAATTAACTGTGTTCTTGTGTAGCACCAGACCATAGAGGGAGTGATGCCATCTTGCCAGACCTACCATACTATGTACATAAACTCCAAAGCATTTAATGAAAAAAATAACTATGTATTTCTTACTGTTAACCTTTAAATATTGCCTCCATTTTTAATGTTGAGAAGTTCGGTTTTGAAGAAGCCTCCCAAAATAGCACAGTAGATTGAAACACCAGAGAATACAGAAAAAGGGCCACTTTCAACTGACAAGAACCATCACAGGGCCACCTGGTCACACTGCAGTGGCAATAAATTGGTTCCTGCATCTACTATCAGTTTCCACTACCTTGTCAGCCAGATTATTACATATGCAGAGAAGCCTTCTGCTGAGAGATATACACTTCAGTTTCAGCCCATGACCTCATATTTCACCTCATTGCTAGAGATTCAGACCTAGCAGACCTAGTTTCTGTGTTCTACCCTTAGGTACTTGTACACTGTAATTAAATCCTATCTCACCTGCTCCTTTTTCACGGCCCAACATGTTAAGGTCTTGGAGCCATTTCTTCAGAAGATATATTCTCCTGTCTCCTAAATAAGCCTTGTTCCCTGGACCCCTTCCAAGTTCTCCTTAGGGAATGCACCAAATTACAAACCTCCTGAAAGATTTAGAGGTCCAGCGGGGCTTCACGTGGTGCAATAATTGGGGGAGACTGGCTTTAAAGGATACGGCTGGGCAGGTTAAAGTCAATGGAAGTTCAACGTGTGGAGAGATTAGAGGATCAAGGCTTGGTAGGCTGAATGCAGTATGTGACCTAAAAATGTTAGTAGGGATTCAGACAACAGCGTCCAAATCTAGGCCTGACTTTTATTCTTTGGTGTGCATTGAAATACCTGTGTCTACAGTTGTGGTTGTGGGGAAGCCTAGGGGAGAATTGCAATTTGCTCCAAGTGGAGAGCAGCTGGAAAGAGACACCTGAGTGTGTGTAAGATGCTGCAGGGACAGAGGACAGGAGTCACAGCTCCAGAGCCTGGGGTGAGGCAGCAAGGTAGGACCAGCTATGGAAGCTCCTGCATTCCCATCCCGTCTGGAATCAGGGTCAGGATGCTGACCAGTCACCTGACCCTGTCCTCCAAAACTGCAGGCGAGAGAGAGGGATTGGACCTGAAGGTTCAGCACCCCCACTGATCCTTACTCAAAACCCCATCCTTACTCAAAACCTCCTCCTCCCCACCCTCCACACTGCGGAAGTGCAGGGGAGCTGCTCCCCAGTTGTAGGACATGGGGTTACAATGGTTAAAGTGTCTGAGGCTTATGCTCCCCATAAGGCTCCACGGGAAAGGCACAGCTGGAGACCGGGCGGTTAGAAGGTGGTTGAGGGACGAGAGGCAGGAAGGGGTGAGGAGAGAGTCAGCTGAATGACAGCTGGAAGTGACATTGTGATTGGCTGGAGGGACGCGCAGGCAACATATAAGCAGAAAGGTGATTGGATGGTAGCGCACGTGGACAGCGGCGCTGCAGCTGTGTCAGCCAATGGGTGCCCTTCTTTCTGTTGAGTTTTTTTAGGTCTCAGTGTGGTTTCAGTTATGTCGGGTAGAGATTGAAGGTATAAAAAGGGTGAGATTTCTACAATAAAGTGATCTCCTTTGGATGCATAAGNCAGGTCTGTGCCACCACAGGTATCATAAAACACTTACAGAGGATGCTTGAATGCAACGAATACATCACATAAATAAACCATAAGTGAAATTTGCACTGAAAGTGAAAGAAATGCTCCGTTTAACGATGCCCAGTTGTTTGATGATTGCAGCGAGTGCAGTGACAGTCACAATGATGAACTGTGTTCCTCTGAATAGTCTCTCAATAATAGCTCTGTGACAACTCATAAATGACATTTCTCATATACAACACCTGATAACAGCTTCACTACACTAATACACTCATTGCTCTAATATCTCAGTCTTTCAGCTGGAGCCTGCTGCCTGCCTGAAAAGCAAAGCAATTTTTGTGCTATTTATCAGAAGACTTTGTACTTTGTTCTCCATGGAAAATGGGATTGTCCTTTCTACGTCTTAGGATAGTCCTTATCCCAATAGATAATAAAAGAGATTAAATAAAAATTAAAAAAAAGGTAGGAAAATAGATCACAATATTTGCCCATTTATCCCATGTAAATATTTTTAATTTAAAAAGTTATTTTAAAAAAGCAATATTGAAAATCTTCAGGGGGGAAGGTCAGGAATTTCTGAAACATTATTCAAAGGCCCTTTCTGTAAGAAGTGGACTCCTAGGGCTAGACAGCACATTGCCAAAAGCTGGGGAGCTCCATGAATGTAACAGATATATCAAAAACAGGACTGTTCCTTAACATCATCCTGTGCACATACCATTAAGAACCCTTACAAATATTTCTGCTAAGGATCCCTTTAAAATATGTGTCAAATGTAGTATTTTGTGTCTCAGCCCTGCCCCCTTCATGAAAATCCTTGTCCACAGAGCAGCTAGCCTTGTTCAGTCTTTATCGTTCAAATATGTACTTGAACTCCTAGAATCTCTCTTTCCTTCTACATTTTATTCTACTTTCTGTGTTTTTTATTGCATCTCCTTCCCTTATATTATAGGTGGGATGAAGAAATACAGTCTAATTCAATACCAGGAGAGTATTTCTTTATAGAACCCCTGCTGAAATGCTGTTCATTTACTCGTGGTCTCTCATACTTGGCAACCAGCCAACAACACTTTTTGATTTTTAAATTGTTAAGGGAAAAAGTTCAAATAATGAAACAATGTCCAATTAGGGGGACTAATGTCAAAGGGTTGATGTCTTTGCAAAGGATTAAAATGTGCACAACACCAGAAGTGGCTTTATTTCAATGTTTTAGACAAAGTGGAATACAACTGCTGAAATCTCCCACATGAGTGAGAGAGCCTTTGCCTTTACAGCCTTTGTGGTTGTTTTTCTTGCAGCACAACCAGAGATGACAGACTCCATAAATCTGTGGTGAGAAATGGACCTTGTCTGAAGGAGCTTGCAATTTAAGCATGCAAAACAAGAGGTTGGAAGAAAAACAGAGTCAGACAAGTCAGATGGCAGGTATGTGATAAAGGCAGCAGGTCCAGGTCCTGTTCCCGTTTGGTTTCAATCAAGTATTCCAAACCTAGGCTCTTCTCACTTCTCTCAGAGAAGTGGCAAATTAAAGCAACCAAAGTCATCATCACTATATCTAAAAGGTGCTAATATCCAACTGAAGATTTTTTTCATTATTTAGATGAGTTTTAAACAGGCCAGGAACAGGCACTGAAAGGCTCCTACCTTTGGGAAACCTGGTAGTACAGTTTAGGAAGACCAGACTTCGTCACAGCCCAAGCTGCTGCTGAATCCGCCTCACTGCCACCTTCTTAAGTCCTTTGCTGCTCTCTCCAATTTAAATGAAGGATTAAAAAGGAAAGCACAATTGCATGCTGCATTGATGTAAATCTTTCTCCTCTGATTTTCTAAAACTACATTTTCATTTTTGTTTGTCAAAAGATTTAATGTTTAATTAATCTGTTTTAACAGACAAGAAAATGTGTTCTAGCAAAAAGTTCCTCCCATGCATGTATGGTCTGTTCAAATAACCTTTTTCCCAACTCCTCTGCAATCAGAAGATTTGAATTCTAATGCAAAATGTTCATGCTAGAACCTGATCACATCCCAGAGCTACAATTCTGAGTGGCATCAGTCCATGGTATCTGACAGTATTTGCCAAAAACATGTCAGGACTCCCCTATAGTTCAAATCACTCCATAAATTCTACACTTACACAACGTCGGTGACCTCACACCCAAGGCATGCCTTAATGATCAAGCAAGTGGAAACGTTCAGTAAATACATTGAATGTTTGACATTGTTATCAGTGGGTGTTCCCTGGGTCTCTTGTGAAACAATCCCAAGATTAATGCAAGGCCAAGAAGTGTCAGCCAAGTGAAAACCTTAAATGTTAGTTAAGAAATTTAAATAGACAACAGCATTTTTCCTGCATAAAATACAGCAAAATAGTTCTTAAAAAAGTATGGAGGAAAAAACCCCTGAATTTTCTTAACAGTGGGTTATTTGTGTTGCTTTGATTGATTTTCTTTTAAGTTGTTGCTTCTGACATTGTGAAGCTGGAGGAAGTATGCCAGTTTCATGAGGAGTTTTGAGAAATGAAGCATTAATAAGTCTGTACAAAAGTTTTGATAAAGTCCACAATAAAAATTAGGGCTGATACAGACAACTGTTTCAGCCTTTCAGCCTCTCTAAATCAGGTCTTAGACATATTCTCAGTGAAGAGAAGGTTGATTCCCTAAACCAGAGCACAGTGTCCCCTCTACAGTGCACAAAAGCTTGGCTACTTCTACTGATTCCCATGTCAGCAGAAGGCATTGACATGCTATAGTAAAATAACAGAGGGGGAAACAAAATCAAAAAGAAAAGCTGATTTTTCTTATTTTTTGTTCTTTCTCTGTACTTCACTTTACAGGCTAAGTTGGATTTAAATACAGGGGGTTGTTTTTTGCAGACGGGGCATCCAGTGCCATCTAACCTCAGACCTGTGGGGCAGCCTCTGAGGAGATGTGTGGGGTGCTGGCAGGGGGTCCATCCACAGGGTTTTGGTGCCCCGAGCAGCACATAAAAGAAACATTTAACAGCTTTGTGTTGCAACCACCATGCTCAGCATTCCTGATTATGAATCTGATTAGTCTGCTGAAGAGAATGGGACAAATCAAATGCTTTAAGTACTTGTAGGAAGGATACGGCAGGGCAAGGGTTGAGTTTGGAAGCTTTTGTGTTAATGTATCATATCAAGACAGAGACATAAAAGAGTCACTAGAAAAGAGTCACAGAGCTAAATTTATCAACAGCAAAAAATGCAAAACCGATTTCCCAACCTGCTGGCTGACACTCAGTCACAAGCATCACCTGGTTGCCTTTGCACTGAAATGATTTCCATCAAATAATTAACATTCATAAACTAAAAAACATAAATGGAACACTTTAAATGATGGATTTGCAATGGCTTGAGCTGAAAAGAACTTACTGCCTAGGTCATAGAGGTACTTGGATGACCCTACAAGTTGGCTATAATCGTGTTCAAGGCGGTGGTAAAAATGATGGATTACAATCACATCTGTGTGCTATATTACTAAGTAATGAACTGCACTGTACTACATGTTTTGCCTCCAGGAACTGGAGTCATGTCATTCTTTTTAGTCCTCTTTTTGCAGCAGAACATCATAGTTTGATAACCAACATCTTTAGTTTCGGGAGTTCAGAAATGTGCCAAATCTTTAGTGGCAATTACTGTGCATAAAATGAAATATTTACGGATTCTATGGGCAAAAATTTAAAAATCCAGCATGAACATCCATTAGCAGAAGTTTTTCAATTTTGCTCCCTACCTCTGAATTCAAACCCTTGACATGTCAATGAGCACATTCACAAGGTGTGAGAGGAAAAGCAGGGCAACATCCTCCCAACATCATCCCTGTTCTCAGCTCTATCATACCTTTTGCGTGGTGTTGATGGCCTGACTTCCAACAGTGTCCAAATGTTTAAAGAAGTAGAAAATAATTTTAAGGGATGCACCAAGCACCTAGATGAATTAAGAGTGTCCCATCTGATTGTCTGCTTCAGGAATGAGCTTGGGAACTTTGGTGTGAGGAAAAGCTTCTCCTTAGGAAAAGAGTTAAACCCGCATAAGAAATGAGTAGGATGACAAATGCTCCTGCCCTGGATCCCAGAGCACTGAAAAGGCCCTACAAGCATCCTGATGCAGTTCTCTGGCCTAAGGTAATGTCTTTATTCCTCATCAAAGATGAAGCTTATTTTCATTTTTATCTTTTTTTTTTTCAACTTAGGGACTTCATGTCGATAACACCTTATTGGAATAAGTGACACCAGCAGTTATGTGATAGAGAAAGTCTCAGCAATGATTAGACTGTATTACAATAAACAGAAAATATGTTTATCCTATAGCAGCTAATGCCAAGAATGAAATCCCGTGATTCCTCTGTGTGCACACAAACCAGATGCTGACAGGCCCAGCTGCAGACCCCATTTTACCAGTTTATCCAAGTCATCCTCTGTGAATAATTGCATCTTGTCTTGTATCTAATCTAATTCCATCCACTATCCAAGATGGATAATATCCAGGGATACATTATAGCGGCAGAAATGTCTGCAAAGAATAAAACTTCTGCAAATCTACTTTTTGATATATGTACTACACAAGTCTTCTGCCAGCCCTTCCTCCATTTGAGCAGGTCTGCACATGCAGGAAGAGGAAAATGAGAGTCATAAGCCACAGTCTGAATATCCAGTGTTTATGCATCCCACATGGCAAAAATGAGTGTATGGCAAAAATCACTGATGCTTGTGATGGCATGCTAAGACCATTGCCTATAGCATGAACTTACATATTTACCCACAGTCTCTGCCTGTCCATACCTCTGTTTCTTGCCTCATGTTAGGTGGGAAGCTTATCCACTCAGCTGTCACTTTTTTGTTGTGTGCCTGTATGGCAGTCAGAACAGGGGAGTCCTGGCTCAGAAAGGATGGCCTGTGCCAAAAGGCAGCCCAGATTAAAATGCCTCCTTGTAAAAAAGACATGCATTAGGTCACTGTCTATATGAGGTAAAGCAGCCTAGCAGGATAAAACTGTACAGTTCTGGTGAGGCAGAGGTCACCTCTCTCCAGCATTCTTTTTTCTCCATTTTTGCCCTTACAAAGCCACCTGGACACTTAGCGAATGTCCTAGCACCTTCTCAATACATGCTCTCTATCACAGTGCCTCATACTTCAATCCAGTGTTTTAACTGGGAAGTGTCTTCAATTGGAAGAGAATCTGATAAAGCAAAAGGTAACTCCTTGTCTCCAGGAAAAGAAGAGCAAAGCAAAAAAAGTGAGGAGTCCTATTTCCAAAGGTGTAAATCAGACTTTTAAGCTCATGGCCCCAAGGGAACTGCATTTCCTATCTGCAAGACCAGACTGGTTATGAAATTGGATGTTTGTTTAATACAACAGCATTCATGTGCCTGGCTCATCATAAATCTTAATATGCAAATCATCCAACTAAATGGTTTCAGCATGAGCAGATTTCACAGTGATTTCCATGCAGAAGACATTAGAGAATTCCTGATTTAGTCATTAGGACTGTTTTAAGGGGTATTTACAGGGGCAAAAATGTGTCTCCTCAGTCATCCACTCAGTGGCCTCAAATCCTATAAGTTGAGGGTGGGGTTTGGGACCACTTCAGGCACAAGCCTGGGTGCCAGTATAGACCCTGCTGCTCAATCCCCAGCTGGGGCAGACATAAACCTCTAAACCATGCCAATGCAGTTTTGGGGCCTTAAGTGCACGTTGTGTTTTGGATCCCTTGGGAATCTCATTTGGGCATTAGGAACCTCTGTGCCAATTGCTGAACCAGAGAAGGGCTCCAGCAGCCAGTGGCATCTAGGGCATCGAGCAGATGTACATCTCTGTGCTGCAAGGAGATCACATGGACAGAGGGAAATGGAAAACATCAGCAACTCTGCTAATAGGTGGTCTGAGCTGCATTTTTAACACAGAGTTTATCAGGACAGTTGATGTGTTTTAAGGTTGAATGCTGCTGAGCTCATTCATCTCACAGAAGGCAGCAGCATGATGGAGCATAAAAACACCACTGACACAAAAGCAGACTGAAGTTAATTTAAAAACAAAGCTTAAACATCTGCTCCAAGAACCAGCTCTCTAGTGCATAGATGGGAGCACTAAAGTTTGAAACATTACAGAGTGTTTAACCAGTACCACACCAGCTGTTAGACGTTTTTGGCAATGGTGTAGATATTATCTGGCAAGTTCTCGTGAGCAGCTGACAAGAATGCAGAGTGACATGTAAGAAACAGAAAATGCCAGCCATATGGCACGAATGTTATGCTAATGTTTCAGGTGTCAAGCAGTAGTCACTTGTGTTTAATTTGAGTGAGCAAAATGTATATGGATTTTAATGATTACACGATGTTATACACAATTTAATTTACATCCCCATATTGTTACAACTGTAATTTTGCCATTTAACAGTAATATATACTGAACAAAATTTCTCCACTTAGGAGCAATGCTGTTATCTTTATGGGTTGAATAACACATCTCCACCTCACAGGTATAATGTTTATTCCTACAGTGCCACTGCAGCCAGTGAACGAGCTGTGATCCAGCCTGCAAAGCACTGCTGGCTGATGCTGCAGCTGAGGTTGTCTGGTAAATACCAACAGCCTAAGAGAAGTGCAGCAACCAGGCTTTTTATGGGTGTGTCTCCACAGAAATAAATTGCCATTATTTGACCCCCAAACCTCTTCATGCTGGTGTTGTATTTAGTGTGCATTTTCAGGAGGGAGTTCTCACGGCAGACTGGGTGTCTGAGCTTCAGACACCACTGGCAGCTCAGCTTCACCACATTTCCTGAAGGAACATGATGACAAGCTGCTTTACAGACCACATGCCACATCAGACCTAGATTTTTCACTGATAAGTGGAAGTAGGAAAGCCTGGTGCCATAAAATTGTGTGTCCTACTTGCTCTGCATCTCACCCTTAAAGAAGCTTAGATCAGCCTCATATCTCTGACAGCGAAGGGAAAGGAAAACCAGCCCGAGCTGCTATATTGTCAATAGCTGTCTCACACAGACAAGGCATAAAAATGGCTGTGTGGTCAAAGTGCATTTGTTTGATGATTCATTTTGAGCTGAGGCTGCTTCTTGTTCAATGCATAGAGCAGCATGTGACATGTGTGACATCTGTGCTGAGGCATGTGGGCAATGGTTGGACTTACTGTGAGGAAGGCCAGCACCACTTCTGTGTCTATTTTACAGAAGTAATAAAAATAATAAAAATTAAATTTAAAAGAAAAAGGAAAATAAAAATTAAAAAAAGGATGGAGATTAATTAAACAGCAGTAAAGATCCTAAAAGGTCCTACAGATTGCTTACTGTGACATTATTTGCATCCATGCAAAAGGTTTAAGTGGTAAAAAAATATCCTTATAAACATATTTGTAGGGCAAGTTTCCACTCCTTGTGGCATTATATGGTGACTATATCATGCAGGTACAATCAACATAGGCTGAAATGTGTTATGAAGAAAGGAGTTGGACAGACACACAGAGAAAACTGTGAAGCACACCTGGGAAAGATGCAAGTGGGCTAGGAAGGCTGAACCTTCCCTGGTTCTGAGAGGAAAAGAGGAATTCCTACGTCTTGCAAACACTTCTTGATGTATTTGTGATGCAAGTCATTGCTGTGTGCTTGAGCTCCCTGAAGATTAATTGAGTAGGTAGAAAATGTCTGCCTGGTGCCACCTGCCACAGTTGCAGGGTTATTATTAAGCGGATGGAGGATATATTGGCAGGAGTGAGCACTTTCTGTCATGAAAACTCCAAAAGTTGGCTCAGATGTTGCAAGACAGACTATCTGCCTGGAGCTACAAGTTTTGCCATTCTCTGTTGAGCTCCTCATTACAAAAGCCCGATGAAGGACAGGTTGCCCTGCAGTAACTTTGGAAGTGAAGTTGCAGGTGTGATAATGTTTCCATTGCCCTTAGATGCAAGAAACAATTTCCAGATGCTTTGAATGTAGCATCTTCTGCTGTTTCTAGCAGGCTTTGGAGTGTAGCCAGCCTCAGAGTCTCCTGTAAGCTCTCACTGTAAGCCCACTAGAGCCCCTCAATTTACTACCTACTTGTCACACTAATGCCATCTCAGCATGCCTGCCTACCCTTGACTGCTGCACTGGTGCTTCTATGAGTGCAGTGAGGCCCGAGCAGCTCTCAGTGGTTTTATTTCCTTTTTTTCCTAAAGGGTATAACCAAGTTTATTTGTAAGCACAGTCTGGCTTTTTCCTCTTTTAAAATCTTCAGACCAAGCCTGCATCCCATTTTTTTTCTCTATATAGCTTTGCACTTACAGGACTGTTATGTCTACAACATTTTCAAAGCATTGTTCAATGTATTATTCATATAAACCCAGGGCTGATGCTAGTCCATCCACCCATCTTTGAGGTTAAGCTCTGTGAACTGCATTTTTATATGTAGAGAACAGCTCTGGTCATAATGCCAAGTGCAATAACAATTACAAAAGGAGGGAAAATGTTACCCTCCAATTATCCCCTAAGTACTGCAGAGTACTACTCACTGGGTAGAGCCCAAAGTGAGATCTAAGCCTCATAAGCATAAGTGGCAATAGGATGCAGCTGTCCCACAGTATGGCTCCGAGCTTTTAGTTCAGTGCACTGTCAGTCTTGCACCAAAGATATCTTAGATCTGTATATATAAGATTACAATAATTTTAAGTTACCTGTTTTATTTTGCTCTGAAGAGAGATGAAGCCATCTGGTCCACTTTGGAGGTGACAACCAACAACTGCTAGTAGGGACAGCTATCAACTCAGTGGTGAAAAAACACTCTCTTCTCGCAGGGTAACAAGTGACAGGATGTGAGGAAATGGCCTCAAATTGGACCAGGGGAGACTTAGATTGGATATGAGGAAAAAATCTTCACTGAAAGGGTGGTCAGGCACTGTAACAGGCTGCCCAGGGAAATGGTGGAATCACCACCCCTGTAAGGCTCCAAAAAAAATGTAGATGTGGCACATGGGGATGCGATTTAGTGGCAACCACAGTGGTGCTGGATTAACAGTTGGACTGGATGATCTTAGAGGTCTTTTCCAAGCTTAATCCTATGATTCGATGGAAATAATGGAAGTTTAATAATTTTGGGAGTGCCACAGCAGCAGCAGCAGCGATGGAGCAGCTGCATGGGAGCAATGCAGCTGCAGCACCCAGTGGGGGAAGCATAGATGTGTATCCTGGGCAGAGTTGTGGAGAGGCAAGAAGGTGCCAGCCCCTCCACAGCCCCTGGAGAGGAGGACATGGGGAAGAGTAGCAGACAGCAGAGTGTGGACATGGGCAGGCAGGAGCCAGGGGACAGGAATGCTGCTGCTCCCTGCCCTGGTGCTTGTCCTCAGGTTACAGTGGGTATTGGACTTCACATCTCCATGTTTCTCGTCATCCTTCCACCTTTTGTTTGTGATCTTTTCAGAGCAGGACTGTCTCCTAATACATGTTTTTACAGTGACTTGCACTGTGAAGCCCTGATCTTGCTTGAGGCCTCTAGTCATGACTGTAATACAAATGATAAATCATCATCATAAAACAGGACAGGACAAATCCAGAACTCCTGTCATAACTCATGGATGAAGTGTCAGCAGCCCACAGACATGTGACAAGGTCAGGGAGACCACAAAGGGCCAGAAGAAGTGAATGTTCACAGAAAAGAGGAGGTGCTGAAAGGCTTGGAAATATTTCTAATATGCTCAGTGTTACATCCGTGTCAGTTCACAGCTGATTTCCTTTATCGATGTCACCTCCTGACAGTGGCTGGGAAAAGGATCACAGGCAGTCACCAAAGTGCAGCTGCATGAAAATGTGCACACACAGTCAGTGGGTGCTTCTCATCCTCAGGCTGCTCTGAGGGCACCAAGCTGGTCACCAGGCTTCAGCAAAAGCATTTCTTTGTCCTTTTACTGATGCCTAGAGACACTTGTGTCTCCTCTCTTTTTTCCCTCGGTCCCATAGAGGAAAGCTGTGTGGGTACCTCATGCAGGGGATTTTGATAGTTCTGGAGACTCTCACCTGTGAGTCAGCTCAGACATACACAAGGATCATTGGCCAGGGAACTGCTTTCCCAACCTGCATTCCCAGGCAGCATCTGGGCCTGTGGCTAAATTCCCTGACAAACCCCATCCATTGCTTGAATCTGTACAAGTCAACAACATGCTTTGCAAAAGCTGTCATCACTCTCAAGGGTTACACATTTTTTCAGTGTCCCCTAACCTGCAGAGGCAAGGAGTTTGGGAGACCCAGAGCGTAACAGGAAAGATTTGCTGCAGGAATGTGAGGACATGATGGTGAAAATACAGGCAGTTCTGTCCATTCATAGCAAATCAAATAAGCATATAAATATCTTTAAGCCATTTTATCTGGCAATAAGCCATGCTGTCTTTTCAGCCAAATGTGATGCTTGGAGAAAATATAGCTTCAGTGAGATGAATAACAGGTGAAAAAGAATCATGAGGGGAGAGTCAAGCTGTATTTATGGAAAAATATTTTGTCCTCGATGAACTGAAGGATTTATGCTATTTCTTCCTGTAGCCTGACAACTTCCAGGCACCAATTCCCACTCTTCCTCCTTATTCCTGAGATTAGAGCTTTAAAAATATTTTTAAGGGTTTCAAAATAAATGTAGTCTTTAAAGCCTTCCCTGCTGTAGGCTGCTGAAGGCTACGCTGTCTGTCACATTGGTTCAATGGCTTACACAACCAGGAAAAGTCCATCTCGTTCCCAGTTATGACTGCATTGTAAGGAGCTTCTCTAGTGACTCCTGTTTGCCAGATGACATTATTTGTAGACAGACAATTACAACACAATGGGGTTTTTCTTCAGAATTTATCATTGTTAAATTTTACATTTGGTATTGAGTAGTCTAAATGAAAGCAGGTTCATTATTCAATGATATTGCCAAAATCACACATGCTATTGCAAGAAAGAAATCAATCCCAGATCCAGATCCTCGTGTATCGGCAACACCAGAATAACTGCTCTCACTCCATCTTGGTGGCATAAATGTCCATAATTAGGATGAGAAATGGGGCAAAATAGCTTTGGCACAGATGACACAGTATATCAGATGAACCCAGAGAATTAAAACAATGAAGCAGGAAGGAGAAAAGCAGGAAGGGCTGAGAAGTGACATCACATAAAGAGATGTGAAACAGATGTGCTTGAACCTGAGCAAGGATATGCTTTGGGATAAATGGAACAGACAACAGCACATGAGCCAGTTTTTCCTGGAGAGCTACACAGAAGTAAAGTGCTTTAAAGAAGAATTTGAATTCAGAGAATGTGCCATAGTCAGTATGATAACACATGTATTAGGCACTAAGAGAGACCAGCACAGAAAGTGCTCCAGAGCAAGAAAAGGAGAAAAGGTGTTCAAGAGATTGAAGTCCAGACAGAAAGCAGAAGCTTTGAGAATGTACAGGAACCAGACTTGGGAAATCTGGACACTACCTGAAGGCAAAAAGCACATTAGTCTTCATGAAAAAAGTAATTACAATAATTTGGACTGCGCTTCAGTATGATGTAAATGGGGTACTGATTAGTTTAGCATTTGATGTAGTGCCACTAAAACATTGCTTGGACATTCTTTTCCTTTGTTTTACTGCTGTAACAATGCAACAGGCCATGAAGCACCTCCACAAGGATGCTCTCTCTAGGCTGCCAATGCTTTTATCATGCTCTGTGAAGGTCAGATCCTGGCAATGTTAGGCCAGCACTCTTTGTAATATTCAGGCACCCTCTGAACCACCTCATTTTAATCCACACAAAACACAACTCTTTGCATCATGGTTTCAGGAGATCAAATTGCAATCCTTTCTTATCCTCCTAATGGACACAAACTTCTGGTCCTCCCTGCTCTGAGCTCATCTCTTCTATCAAAACTTACAACTATGAAACTGACTGTTCCTTACTTTTCCCAGTTAACAGCAGCAGATTCAACTTCCAGACTAACACCTGCCTCCCTGGTTTCCTTTTCCTCATATTTAAAGTTAACATAGTGAACTTCAAGCAATTCTTTTAGATATTTGTATTATTTATATAACAAAATCTTTAAATATTGTTAAATTTTAACTTTTAACATAGCTAACATAGTAACAATCTTCAAAATAACATCTTTAAAACCTATTTCTGTAGTACCCTGCAACTCATGCTCCTCTGACTACAGTTAAGTGAATGTGACTTTCATCCTCTTTCTTCTTCCTACTTTTTATTTCTCCATCTACCTGTTGTTTTTTTGGTTGTCACCTTATCTCCCCAACCCTCAAGTGAGTTTGGAGCAAAGTGGGGCTGTGAAGCCATCTGTTGTCTGTTCAGCCACTGTGCTGCAAAGTCCTCCTACCACAGAAAGCCTCCACTATGGGCTGTGCAAGGAACTATTTGCTCTCATTACCATCACCTCCAGGAAGGCCAGGAGACATCTGTTGAATCTGTGTAATCGGTCTGACTTCCATTTACCCTTTGTCTTTCCAGCTGTACAGACCCACCCTGATGTCTCATTAACAAAGTAAAAATAATGACCTTGTTTTGTTTTCCCACCTCCAGGCAGCTGCAGAACCTTCCCTGACCAACTGCAAGCCAAGTCTCTTGTCCCTGGAGCCCTAATGCTTGAGAAATCCACTAAGCAGTCTTAGATTGCAGTTTGTTTCCCTCGTGCTCCAAGCCTTTCAGCTGGCTTCATCTGGGATCAGCAATGGAGGGAGATGATACAGTGTGGGGGAGATGATGCAGACTGAGCTCACGGCAAAGGAATGCAAAGTAGAGAATGTCAGTGGCAGAGGAACAAACTAGATACTAGGTAATTTCATTCCTCAGCTGTATAAATTGGTATTTTAAATGACAACTACCATGAGTTGCTCTCCCTTCTGTCGATCCCAGTGTTTCTCTTCCTTTACTAAAATGGCCTACAAGACTTGGGCTCCACAGAAGGTTTTCTTGGCTATCTTGGCTTTACAAGCTGACAGTGACAGCCCTGGAACTGTTGGATGAATAATGTAGCTGGCAAAGGCTGGCCTCCTTAACTAACTCAGCCACAGACACCTCATGTGCAGAAAAGATCTGGGATTTACTAATGGGCGCAGCTCTACCACAAGAACCAGGTACATGGTCACTAACATTTTTGCATGCATTCTAAGCCCTGACAAATTTCCGGAGACTTTCCCATAGTCATTCTGTCCCCACAGCGTCTCTTGGAGAAAAGACATGGAGCTGGCCAGAGCACAGAGAATAATACTCCTCCCGGTCACAGAAAGATTTCTTGAGGCTGCCTCCAGCAAAGAATCTCGTGGAAAAAGGAGGAGAGGGACTGGGAGTTAACCAATCCCACTTACAGCAGGGCTGCATCCTCACTGGCAGGTGTGGCCTTGTTTCCATAATTTTCTTGGCAGTTTGGAGGTTTATCATCAGATAGGATTGCTGGCCAGATCTTGGGTGGGTGCTGCAGCTCTGGAAGCACAGCACAAGGAGCTCCTCGTCCCTGCTCCTGCTGAGGTTGGGGCAGAGTCCCCCTAAGCTCTCACACACACAAGGACATGAACTTAAAATAACAATTTTTCAAACATTTTTGAGGGATGCAGACTGCTGACAGAGAATTTGAGGCAATCTAAATCTTAGGCAAGGACAAAAATTCTGTGAAGCTTGCTTCAAAAAGGATTTAGTTTGACCATATCTTTAACCTGGGGGTTGATGAAAAGAAGTTGTAGTGACTAATTTCTACAGGGTCTGAAATATAAGAGGTTATTAAACACACAACTGAACAGCTGCAGATTCTGACAGAGACACTGCTCTCCCTAAGCATTTGCTAAAAGAGTATTTCAGATGATTTAATAGCTAATAAAGTCAGAGTCTTTGCTAAGTAGATGGATACAGCAATATTAAAAAGTTAATTATAGATTTCTATCAAAAAATCCTTTACTCAAAATATTTATTCTCAGACTGAAGCTAATATGCATGTCTCACTTAAAGAAAAAATATTTTAGCCACTATTTATAAGGTTTCCAATTTCCTCTACCATAGTGGCTTCCCATTACAACCAATTTCAAGGTGTAAGTTTTCAGATTGAGTATTCCTTTTTTCAAGGTAAATCCTCACCAGTTGTCACATAAAATTAGTTTTCCCATTACTCGTGTTCTTATGCTTTTTGGCAGCCCAGAGATGCTCATTTCCTTTGCTTCTTCTCAGGCATTAGCCAGTTGTGATATCTGTACCTCTATAAAATTACAAAGTGGTAAGAAAGGGTCAGAAGAGCAGAAAACAGTGTTAGGGATGCTTCCGAAAAAAACACAGGAGAGTCTCTCATGCACAAAATTATTCATTTGCTTCTGTGTTGCTATTTCAGCCTTTTTTTTTCCCATTGATCTTTCAGATCCTTTACTCATTCTCTGTGAGGGCCACTAGAAAACCAGGGTATGTTTTAAAATCCTGCATACTCAGCTATGCCAGCTAATTCACAGGCTGCATAAAAAATGCTTTATATCTGTAACTTATCCCATTATCATGGAGGTGTATGCAGCAGAGCTTGTACTCACACTCAAGCTAGTTTATCTCTACCTCTGATTATTTTTGCCTGGTTTATAAAAATGTAATGGATACTCATTTCCCTCTAGTTGAGCCAACCCACATTGTACAGCACTGCCCATGTCTGCTTTGCCTTGCATTTCTTAGTGTCACCTCCTTTGCAGGCTTTATTTACCCCACGCCCTGCCTCAACACATCCCATTTTCCTCTTTGAAACCCTGTCTTGAGGACTCATTGCTGTTGTAAAAACTGTGAGAAATGAGATGGCAATGCCTCAAGTGTGGAACAATCAAAAATATTTTAAATATATACAAAGAAAAGATGTTGTTGCATTCTTCTCCTGCCATTTGGGTAGTGCTGCATTCCTCAGAGAGAGCATTTCCGAGAAGCAGAGAGTTTCTGGGCACACGTGTGTGGCACCTGGGCTGGAGGAAGAGCACTGGAGGCCAGTAGGCTCCCAGTGCAAATGTGGCTGCCTCTCCCACCCTGTGGCTCCAGCATCACCATCCCTGGGGAAAAGGACAGCCCCTGCTCACCTATAAAATGCAGCAAGGACATGACAGTGACTACAGCAGCGTGGGCAGCTTAACCTGCTCGGATGTTGCTGAGAAATGCCCACAGAAATCTCATGTCCACACAGAGTAGAACACACATAAAGATGCCAGACCTGAGTTCTAACCCTCAAGGAAGACCTGTTAGGATCAAAGAGGGCTGCTGGTGGGCTCTGTCATGCTGATGAGCTGCAAAAATATCAAAACCATAAGCAGGACTGTCTTTATCTATCCCTTATGCACAGGAAAATCAGTCTCACAAGCTAACTACATAAAGGATGCCAGCAGCACACATGGTCAGAGGGGGTTGTTGCACTAAGGATGCAGGCACAGAGTTACAAGTCACTGGAAGATGTAGAGTTTGCTGCAGATTGGTGCAAGTACTTGTGTGTCACTCTGATCTTTTTCAGCCTTCTGATGTTTCCATTTTTATAGTAAAGTTTCTCACACATTTTCATGTAAACAAAGTAATGTTTCATTCCTCTCTTGAGGAAGGACAATTGATAGACTTCTAGTTTGACCAGTGTGGTTGAAGAAGTGTCAACCTTATCCTACAATCTATAGTCATTGTCCAAAATCTATATAAACCGAAGTAAGAAAATAAATTTCCCTCTTTTTTACCCTGACAACCTGACCGCATGCGTGTCATTTGTTTCGTGTCCTAGAGCGACACTTGTATGCAGGATCCAACAGGTTTTGGAGGCTATCACAGTGCATATTAAACAACATATTCTTCCACATCTAACTGTGGTTGTCAGGTAAATTGAGAATTAGGTCCAAGCCAGAAATTTGTATCAAAATCCCAATATATATGACAAAGTTCAATGAGGCTTTTTTTAAAAAAAATTTTTTATTAATAGCTATGGAAAGAGATCCTAGCTGCTAAATGCTTTAATTTTCAATGCACTTTCACTTCATGGTGTGCATGTGTCTAGGGTTTTGTTCCCATTTCCAGCAAAATTTAAGCCTAATAAAGAGTACCTCCATTTATTGTAGTGACCATCAGCTAGCTAGATCTTTTATTCCTATTGTCAGTGGCAATAAGAAATTGGTGACAAAAATGCCTATTGTGGCTGTAACTGCAGTGTTATTTATAAACAGCTAGATGCAGAAGAAATGCAATTTAAATTTCATTGTGAGCAATATTCAGTTCTAGTGTCTCTAATGCACAATTCACAGATGTTTAAATTGTGGTCATTACTCTCATACTACAATACTCTTTGTCATGACAAAGGGAAATTCCTTCTGCAAGATTAGTTAATTTATACTTGCAAAGGGTATGGAGCAGCATCTCAGTTCCACGGAGATGTTTCTCAGAAGCATTTGGCAATTAAATTTTGGGGGGGAAAGTAAATGGAAGTCACCTTCAAAATGTAAAAAAAGGGACAGTGCATGCATACTAAGGTGTCATATGCCAGTGAAAAGCAGCAATCAAGAGCAAATCTGTCGCTGACAAACTGCCAACCTCAGTGCTGCAGAAACCGGTACTGTAAAACCTGTACTGAAAACTGTGCTGAGGACCTGCAAGAGGAATGCTCCTCCTCTCTGTTTCAGTACTGAGCAGCCATTGAAATCACTGGCAGCATTTGAAGTCACTGTTCCTGACTACACGTGAGCTGTGCATGCAATTATGTATATAAAACATCCTTATCTTTGGCATCTCCTTCTGCTATCTGGGTGTTTGCTTAATCCATGTCAGAATGGAGACCGCAAGAGCCAAAAACATGAGGAGGAATGTTATTTTTACTTACTTGCTTGGAAGTTCTGTGTGAGCTTTAGCATGGCTGGCTTGGATACCTGCCTGAGGCATCACAGCTCCTGACCCTAGCAGGATAATTTAGAGTGTTGAAGTTTTAATGCCTGAATTCCTTAGAGGGGTGATGGAGTAACTGTGTGCAGCATTGCCCGAGAGACAACGCAGTGCTCTTCCACCATGCTTGAGAAACTGTTTCAGGAAGGTTCTCCCTTCTTTTTCCTTCATATGTCTCCACACATAGGTGTGGCACTTAGGGACATGGTTTAGTGCTGGGTTTGATGTTGCTGGGTTAATGGCTGGACTCAATGGCCTTAGAGACCTTGTCCAAACTTTTCCACTAATTCTATGATTCTGTGAAGGTGTGCTGGAGTATCACCTGGGATCCCTCTTGTTAAGATCAGGGGTATTGTGGGCAGGAGGTGCAGCTGTGTCTTCTGCAGCCTGTGAGATGCTCTCAGGGTTGAGGGCACTGGCTGTGGGCCTGGCTGGCATGGTAATGTCGCTCCCCAGCCTGCAGGGATTCACACCTACATGGAGAGAGCAAGCAGAACCCAACAGAGACAGCAAATCTCCTCTTCCCTCCATGAAGATAGTGGAAGGGCCTTTGGAAAATGCGGCATTCAAGAGAGGCCTCAGATTTAGCATGAAGAGTGGGTGGGGTTTTATACCCTACCTCTGCCCTGCAGCCAGACAGGGTTGCTTAAATCACCTCAAGGTTTGAGGTCACAGGTATTTTTTTTGTAAGTGGAGCAGAACAAGTGGAGTGCAGACACACCGTGTAGCTGTATTGTCATGCACTCTGTGCAGCTGGCACAGCACAGCTTCACCTCTAGGTATTATTGCAATTAAAATGATGAAATAACAACAGCACAGGCATCCTTGACAATGATGTTTGTGTTTAGGCATGTCAGACTATGCTGATACTGATATCCTGATCCTATATTGGCATCACAGCTCTCACAGAGTTTTGCAATGTTCTAAATCCTAACCCCTACCAAATTCCAACAAACACAGTCACAGTCCTCCCTCCTCTGCTCTCTTGATACACCAAGGGGCAGAGCATCCTTATCTTTCCTCCCCAGCCTGAGCTGCCTGCAGGTGCTGTTGCTGTGCTTTGGTGCAGAACATTTCAAAGGCAGAAATTACACAGGAGGGAGTTCTCAGCAGAGTTTAAAGAATGTTTCAGGGCACCTTAATCATTTGTTATTTCTGTTCCCATTAGATTAATGGATTTGCAGCACTGCTCAACCTAAAACTAGACTCTCCTCCAGCTACCCATAAAAACGTTAGAAAGTGTTTAAAAATCACAAGTGTTTATGTTGGCTTTAATTATTTTCCATTTCAGTTGCCTGGATTTTCTTTTGAGACACATGTTCTTACATCAAGGCTACGATCCTACCTTGCACAAATGACAAATCCACGTTCGTTTCCAAGAATTAGAATTAGGTGGGACTAAATTCTGCAGGTTAATAAAAATATGTATGAAGACATGAACACAAGTGTAAGGATATAAGAATATAAAGATACATATCAGGGTATAAAGATACAGATTAGAATTTTCGAAGTTTCAGCTTGAGATAAGGGCAGACAATATCCCAAATTCTTTTCTTTTTCTTTGGCTAAACTCCAAAATATTAGAGTCAGTCCCACTTGTTTTTTCACAACCAGTCTTTAAATGCCCCCTGTTTAAAATATATTTAGTTAATCTATTTGTGGCACTACAATAACATGCCAGGGAAAGTGCTCTTAGCTCTTTATTCACAGAGGGACAGAGAGAAACCACATCAATTTCTGGTTCTATATAATATGAAAACTGTTGAAAAAGGTTGGGTTTTTTATGATGTCTAGATATGCCACTCAGACTGCTGTAGTTTCAGGACATAATAGAGTGGCACTAAAGCATCTGCCGTTCGAATTTTGAAAAAGCCAGTTGTGGCTGTAAAGGCGTTGGGATCAGCAATGTTTGGGATCCCTCTAATTTTTCTGGATAAAGCCAGAGAGCTTGTGGTCTGTTGCCCAGTGCCGCACCTCTCTCCTGCCCTGCACATTCCTCTTACATGTGTGATCCCTACTTTTGACATGTGAATACGATTGGGTTTCTTTTTCTGAGAACCCACAACCAGCAATTTAATGAAGGTAATTTAATTTGTCTTCAAAACAATGCGTTATGCATTAATTAAAGTAACTTAATTTGTCTTCAAAACAGAGTATTATTAATTTACCCTCAGGCATGAGACACAAAGCACAAAGGGCAAAAAACATCAGAGGTACATGACTCTTACTCATACCCACATCTTTCCCCTTGACAGCTTTTGTGCTTTCTCATTTTCAGCTTCAAGGAGCATTTGTGTTGTACTAGCACCAGTCTGTTTTTACAGTGCTTTCCTTTGCCCTTAACTCCCTTCCTTTCACACATTGCTTCTGGACAGCTTCTCTCAGGTGACTCACAGGCACCAGTTTTGCAAAGCTTTTGTGAGAATATAGTGTGATACTTCTCAGTCCTGAAAAAACAGAGATATTAGCAGTGTTGTGACCGAGGTGTTATCTTGTAGGTCCACAGACCTGCTTGACTTTGTGGACTCTTTAATATGTGCTCAGCTTCACTTCTCTTTATGATCATTTTCATAACCCCTGTTGACTAACTGCACAGCAAATATCCTCATCTCACAAATGTACACACATAAGCAGAATATTCATTTTAAAAGTAAAAATATCAGGCACCTTTTTCTAGTTTCCTAGCGGAACTACTTGTTCCAAAATAACAGCCTATTGCTGTTATAGGCAGTGTTGCAATAATAGCCTGTTGCTATTATCAGCAACAAAATGCTACAGAATATGAAATAGTTATAACATGGAAGGTTTTATAAAACTTTAATGTTTTGATAATTTAAAAAAAATTAATAAAAATTTTGTAATTAGGCTGCATACATCATATGAGTATTTTGTAAGGTGAATTTTGTGCCCATACAGACAGAATTTAGTAAGTTATTTTTGATTAATAGCTGTTGGTGAGAACGTGCCCACATAGCACAAAAATATCTGATATGAAATGATAAGAAGTACTTCAAAAGTAATATTTTAGCTACAGTTCAGCTGAGTCTTAGCTTCATCTAATCCCCACTTCAGTGGTAGATATGAACACACTTCATTCAAGGAACTTGGGAAACGCCAAAGACGAACAGGCCTGTTGGCTTTGCTGGTGTTTATTTCTTGGTGATACTGAATGTTTAGAGATGTGTGTGTTCCTGGAAGTCTTCACAGCAGGTAGCATTTGTAATGAACTCCTTAAAATCTGAACATACCATGCTCTTGTTTACCCTTCAGAGTAACTAGGAAACCAGCCTCGCCCCAGAGCCTATCCAGAGTTGTCCCCTTCAGACCCCTTTTATAGCTTTGGCAGCTCCAGCTAGCTGAGATGAATCGCTATTGGCAAAAATATCACAGAATTCAGTTCTTTAGCTGCAGCAAGAGAGGTATTAACTGGATATTACTGACCAGCAAAATCAGTCAGAGGTGCCTCTCCTATTTGAAACAAGGCCAGTTAATGCCTTTGGGATGAATATCAGGAGATAGGACAGAGCCTGCAGAGAGCCACACAAAACCTCTCCTCTCTGTAGTGCAGGAGCTCTGGACTGTCCTAGTGTGCAGAACAGGGAAATCAAAACGGTCACAAGGAAGCCCCACCTATAATACAAAATAATCCCATTAGTCTCTCCACGACAAAGACCTGGGAGTTATTTTGCTGGGTAGGTGGCCATGGGAACAGTGAGGTTATCATCATACAACAGAGACGGAAACCAGAACTTTCTCCAGGAATGGGGAAGCAGCTTCCAGGAGTATCACAGGGAGCAGCACTTTCACAGCAAGAAGCCAAGCTTCCTAAAACAACATCACCACTAAAGAACACCACAAACATAAAAATTATCAAGGAAAACCTAAAATCTTTCTGAGCAGAAGGAAAGCAAATAAAGAGTAACATATATTTGCTTTCTTGAGATAGATGTCAAAGGGTTAGACAAGGTATGAAGGCACGTAGCTGGATTTAGCTTCAGCCTTGCACAGACTGGAGACACAAAGCTGAAGTTTGTGGAGCAGAAGTGAGATTGCTCTCTTTAATCTTTGCTTTTGGAAGAAGCTGGAGGTGAAAGCACAACTGAGAGCTGGCAGGACCATCCTTCTGCTAGCACCACGCTCAACTGCTGTAACTCTTTGTTTATCTCCTAGGCCAGCCTGGCAGAGATGGCAGCTGCCTGTATTGAACCACATTCCAACTCTGGTCACACTGGAATAAATCCAGGGTCATGTCACTGACTTCAATGAAGTTATTCTCTATTCATGCTTGCTAGCTGAGAATCTGGCCCATTCTATCTAGGCAGCAACATCTAATAGAGAAAATACTGCCAAACTAAGGGAACAAGAAGAACCAAACTATGTGACATGAAGAGGAAACATTTTACATTATAAGGATTATAGAGGTCCTTTAGTTTAAGGACTTTATCAGCATTTAAAGGACAGTCTGCTGAAATGCATTTTTATATGCCTAGATTTTAAGCCTCATTTGCTATTTTAGAAAGTGGAAAGAAAATTTATTGATTTTAACATTATTGAAATAAAAATGCTGCAGTTTGTTCAACACAGAACACTAAATCATTATACACCTATGAGCAGGACTCTTCTGTTTAGGATTTCCTCCACATCAATTAAGAAGGCGTCTCTGGCCAAAATATGTTGAGTTTCATGATTTTCTCTGTGGAAACACTTTTCTTTCGTGCCAAATTCAGTTTTGGGAAAAATGCTCTGCTGGGTAAAGCCAGGTTGTACCTGCTGTATTGACCAACAAAAGATTGAGAAAAGGAATCAAGGTAAAGGAAATTTATCATCACTGTATTATTTCCAAGAAGTTCAGATTAATTCTCAGCAGGTCTTAATGATACAGTATATCTGACTTTAGAGAAGTCAGTGGCGTAACAAAAACTCTGCAACCAATGATAGAAGAGTAGCAAAAAGCTTATTCTAGCAGTTCATTTTTTAAAGAAATACTGACATTTACTTTTTAGCAGGCAATGGATGGAATTGCCTCTCTGCCTGTTGTATTAAGTTGGTATCAATCCATGTTACGTGCTCTGACTAATGCAGCAGAAATGCACTTGAATGCCCACACCTCATCTGGATGCTGTTTGTGTTTCTGCATGATCTGGAGGCACCCAGATGGAGAATGAGTGCTGATGGATCCACCAGGGATGGGGTTTCTGCTATACCTAGTTAGCAGTAACGTGCCACTTACCCACAATTTTCACTTAACCTATGGATTTCACCTGGACTCACCAGAATATAAATTTATAAACTGATGAAACACCCTTGCCAAGAAAGAGAGACATGAAGAAGAGAAAAGAAACATGCTTGCTTACTAAGGAAAATGTATGTTAAATTGAGAAATGGTAGCTAGAAAGAGAGCTGTGGAACAATCCAGACAGAATTTAAGGCAACTTTTTTTTTTTTTTGAACATGTATCTCAGCTTGCACTAACATCGAAGTGAATCAAGGAAAGTTGTAGCATATAGCTCTTTTCACACAAGATTGTATCTAAAATAACATTCTAGGATGACAGGGGTCATTTAAGACCATCCTGGACAGTTCCCATAAGGAAGTGAAAATATCACTGCAAACAGGCAAACTGCCTGCTCAGGCTTGGACTCCTGGTCTGGGTATCAACCCCTAGAGCGCTCCTACAGAAATTCATTTCATTATTCCTATGCAAGAAAGAGCAGGCTATTAATGTTTCAGCTACAGAAATGATCCTCCTGTGCTAGTGCAATGTATCTGTTAGAATTAGTTCTGTAAATCTGCATCATAATGGACAATATTCTCTTAATTTCCTGCAATCATCATTAATTGGCCAGCTTTCCAACACCTGGTACCAACAGATTTTTCATCCAGCAAGTGCAGTGCCACACAATGGTAACAGCAGGTTTTTACCTAATCCCTCTTCATACACAAGCAAACATCAAATGTGCCTGTAACAAAGACACACAGACCAGCCTGACATTTGCTGATAACTCCCAGGAGATTCTCCCTCAGTACAACTAGTCCTGCTCAAACAGATTTTCCAGTGGAAAAGATGATTTGAAATAATTTCCAACTAGAAAAATTGCACTCACTTGAAAAGAACATCCTTCTCTTCCTCAGTGTACACATATATTAGTCCAGCTGTAAGCGCTGCTAACACTTCATGAAGTTTTCCAAAGCAATAATTATTTCATCTCAGGAGAATTCACAACAGCTTGCTCGATAATGAAGTTATGCAGATATATATACTTCATGCAAAGTTGCATAAACACACATACATGCGCACACAAAATAAAAATTTTAAAAAGGGGAAGCATTTAAAACTGCTTTTAAATTCCACTCACAGTTTTGAAGTTCAAGCATAAAACTTCTTGCCTTGCATCTGTAGCTCCAAGCTGTCTGTAAAGATAACACAGTTCATCAGATATCCTGGTTTTGTTTTCTTGCATAAAAATATCATCTGTCACAGGCACAGGAGCTGACTTCAAGGGCCAGCCCCTTCAGCGGAGCACACCAATCGGGAGACCCCGGGAGCACATGTGGAATGCTGCTCGCCTGCACGCCGGTCACGGCCACGGGCAGCATCTGCTCTGCAGGACACGGCTGCCAGATGAACCCGGGTGTCACTGGAACACCGCGCTGGAAGTGTCGCGGCCCCGGGCGTGCCCGGGTGTCCCCAGCCCAGCCCGGGAGGCTCTCACAGAGCACCTCCGTGCCACTGCTCCTGCTGCACCAGCCACAGGGACACCAGAGCCTGGGGCCAGGTGTTGTGCCTTGCCCCTGCTGGCGTTATTCTTTAACGTTTTAATAAAAATAATCTCATTGACCATTATATTTCATGCTCCTTCACTTTTTCTCTTGGTTGCTATTCTAACCCCGTTAAGAGCTTTATATTCTAAACCTTATCCCTGGAAAACCATGCCTGTGGAAAAGCCCTGGGCATTGAAAGCCCCTCATATCAGGAGGGCTGGAAGTGCTCCTAACCCTTTGGGTCCGCCTCACCTGGGATTTTCCCCTTTTCCTGATGCCGCAGGGCTGTCTGCCCACAGGCTCCCTGCTCCTCCTGCCTCTGCCACAGCTGCCCGGTTGTTCTGTGCAATCTCCCCACACGCAGCTTTGCTCTGTGCCTGTCTGCCAGAGAGGTCATTTTCTTCTTGCATCTGTTTCACTTGGCGACACTTAAATGCAAACCGCTCAGAAACCGTATTTAGGGACACGGACCCCCGGCTTCCCTGCTCCCTGCGCGCTCAGCCCTGGCACAGGACCGGGCTGAGAGGAGTGCCCGTCTGCTGATGCGGATTGGGAGTGCAGCAGGAACGCAGCGCTCCAAGCCAAAACTCCGAGCGTACATAGGTGAGCCTGCTGAACTGACATCTCTAGATCTGTTTTCACTCCTGGAAGGGCAAGTCGCAACATGCTGGGAAGGGAAACCAGTAAACACACAGTGCAAAAGCCGTGCCTTTTCCAGCCCAAGTAAGAGACCTAAAGGCCTTCCCCCCTCGCACCTCTCATAACCTCAGTGCTGGCTGTATTAACTCGGAGTAGCAGCTTTACCTGTTGAGATAGCCTGACTTTTGCATTCAGGGTGCAGGTTAGAGTGGGCTGGCTGTAATAAATGCTGCTGTCTCTAGTCTGTGAACAACTTGCTGGTTTAATTAAATTAATTTTGCTTCTAATTTCTAGTTTAGTAGACTGGTAATTCACTAAAGGGTCATTTTACAATGTTTTCTGATGGTGGATTAACCACGCTGGTTAAAAACCTAGACAAAGCTCCATTTTCCACCCTCGGAGGCCACTGGTTTCTCAGGGGAAAAATTCCCACAGAATGTCATTGAGGCAGGATGGACTTTGGTCAGTGAAATAAGCTCCCGCTGGATTCAGGGTGGAATTTCCCATTTCCAGAGGCTAAGGCCAGCACACCCCAAGCAGGAAATAACTCCCCGTTAGCAAGAGCCAAGAACCTTGGTGGAAGTGCTTTCTTTAATCGGCCGCCGGTGGGGCGGGGAGGAGCCAGAAGGGACCGTCTTTCCCGTGTGGAAGTCGGCAACAAGGAGCAAAGTCGTTCCCAGTTCCCAGCCGGGAACATTTTGTTCAGATGTTTCCGAGGTGGGAACAGCTGGGGCAAGGCTGCTCGGAGGTTTTCCTGCCTGATCCTGATCCTGGTTCCGCACCCAGGGCTGGGCAGAGGGGTGGAGTTGGGTCAGCCTGCCTGGCTCTACCTGGGGCTGGGACGAACCTTGGACCTCTCTTGCTGCTGATGAAGATGCACTGTCTGGCAGCACTTCGGAGGGAGAGGCGGAAGAAAAAAATGTTGAGCCTTGTAAAACGGGTATTTCCACTGTGTCTGAGACCTTGCTGGGGTGATGCAGGGGAACCTGAGCAGAAACCTTCCTGTTCAGCCAGGGCAGAGACCTGTTCAGAGGCTCACGGGCTTCCCACAAGCTTTCGAAGAGTCTTTCTTCAATTTTCATATTTTGATCCCACATGAGGTCAGCTATCCCAAAGAGACAGTTTTGCCCCATCCATACCCATGCCCACATGGCAGTGGCACGTGGGACTGTGAATCTGCCCTGGCACAGGGGAGAGCTGCCTAAGCCCTCTGCCTGTGGGTACCTGCTGTGGCTGCAGAGGGGGTGGCACAGGTGCCCCAAATTTGCATTGGGCCTGGGAAACTCACCCTGATAGATGGTGTTTAACGTGCAGCCAAGCCAGGTTTTGAAAGCTAAGCATCCACACACAAAAATGGCTGAGATTTAACAAGACACCTTACCACAGCAGTGAGAGATGGACAGTCCTGACACCTCTCTCAGCCTATTTACTTATCAGTGCTTTCTTCCCTGCAGGATAGGTGTACCATCTGTTAATTCCCAGCTGTATTGCATCTCACTGAACTGTCCTTTTCCTTTACTCCCAGCATGTATTTTTTTTCCCTTTCCTTTTAGTCCTGATTATGTCTGACTGTGTCCTACCAAATTTCTATCCTCGGTATTTACAGCCTGCAAATATTTGTTGGTTTATCACATTGCCTCTGAGCCACCACTTCACCAAGGTCTATTTATATTTTCCCTCATGAATCAGTTCCTCCAGACCCTCTGTTTTTTGCTGCTCTTTCCTGCAGACTTTGCAGACTTTGTTTGGTTTTAAAAGAGGAGAGAGAAGTTTAATTCTCTTTTTTTAAAGAAGTGCAATAGCTGGATGACATTAAACACGTGTTAAGTAGAGTTTCAGGCAAACTTGCATTTGAGATGGCCAGTTCTAAACTTCATATTTGTTCCCTCTTATTTGTCACATTTGTTTGGATCACTAGCGTTTTATGCTGCGAACCTTTGCATCCCCTTTCGTCAAACACACTAATACATAATTCACTGTCCTGGGTAAATTCATTGACTGGCATGAAGCTCCCTGGGCAGGCAGGTACATGTGTGGGTAAACAGTTGTGTGATTGCAGTCTCAGGATGAGACCTTCAATGGTACCTAGGAATCGAACTCACACCCTTACCAGAAAGGTGGGGTATTCTGCAGACGAAATGCAGAGCCCAGGAGGAGCTTCAGCCCTGCCTGAAATACCAGTCACAGGTGGCTGCTGGGTCGGTGGTCACTGAGAAGGTCACACTGGTACCTGTCTCTGTCTCTATATCTCCCCTGCATTACCCCAAGGCCAAAGTGCAAACAGGCATCTGAGTCAAGAGAAATCTGTTGCAACATCGTGTGAATACAAAAAGTCTCTCCAACCTTTGCCACCAGACACTGCGTGGTTGCCTTCGGCACAAATTGTACTTTACTCTGCTAAGGATCCCACTGGAATCTCACAATGCTTACTAAGACTTAGAGGGAGCTGAAGGAGAAAAAATTAATCTCCAGAGAGTTTAAATAAGGTTTGATTACTCATGGGAGCAGCAGGGGAATGGTAAAATTCTCCTGGACTTGTTGTGAGCCTCTGGCATTGCAGACTGCTATTTTCCAACCACTCTCTTTTCTTGGATGCCTTTAAATCGAGACTGTAACTTTAGATAAGTGAAATTCTGCATAGATGATGAAGAATCAGAAGACAATTCAGGGCTGCCCTCCATCTGGTGTATTTTGGGTACTTTAAAGAATTTTGACTCCTTACAGATCCTGGAAAAAAAGTTAAATCATGCACCTTTTGTATAACTCTCTCCACCAGGGGCTATTCCCTGTGGAGTCTGTCTGCAATGCAGCAGCCAGAGAGAACAAGGTCTGTAATTTTAGTTCAGGTATATTTGGGCTTATTTTTATTCACATGAGCTACAGCAAGCTGTAGCAGGGCTACAGATGCCAGTTCAGCTGCAGTGTTTCCATTAAGGCTGATTTACAACTCAAAAGCAAACAAAAGCAACCTAAAAACTGACAAGATAAAGGCAACTAAATGAGTGTTTAACAACAATACCTACTTTTCTTTGCCATAGTTTTCATGGTCTTTTGGTTTAGGCCTGTTTTATGGTCCTTTTAATTTTATGAAATGTGTGGCATGCTGTCAGTATTTTTTTCAGCTCTTGAAATAACTGATAAGCAATGTTTTATCAAAAATCTCACGGCAAGGATTTTTAAATAATAACTGAATTGCATTCAATCCTATCATGTTGCCCTAGAATGATTTCTTAAGTGTGAAAATGGGGAAAAACAAATTCCTATCTAAAATTCTTCATAACATACACCAAGAAAAGGCAATGCCTTCCAGCTGGTTCAATTAATATGTCATATAATGATGTCAGCTAATATGTCATATAATGATATCAGCATAACACATATGTTTCATTTTTCCCTAGATAATTTTAATTAGTAGCTAGAAGAATCACCCAGGTCAAAAATCAATTTAAAAAATAAATATAATTAAATGCTGAACTGCATTTCCCTCCCAGAAAGTAAGGTCAAAGTTCTGGTTTAAAAGACTTTTCCAGTAAAGTTAGCAGTTTTCAGCTGCATAAAACCAGCACTTTGAGGATGAATCCAAATATTCTAGACTGAACTTCTGAGAGAAACTGTTTATATGAATCAGCTCAACCAGCTTCCCTCAACAACAGACCACTTGTAACTGTGATAGCACTGTCCACTTTTCATTAATATGCAGCTATCAGTGTGGTGAGTCACACCATAAAGCATTTAACAACTGTTCTCAGAAATACCATACACCATCTGGTAACCGAATCAAAAGGCTACGTGCCAGTTTTACTTTGAGATATAAAGGTCTGGTTTAAATTTGCACCAATAGTCTCAGGGTGCACAGATATTACAAAAAATTAGTATAGAAATATGTCATCCCACCCATTTCCCCAAAAGTACAGCTGAAACTGAAAAAAATTATTCAGTGAGATATTTTGACATTACTCTGTTTGTTCTCATTGCAAGTCAGAACTACAGGACTTGAAATTTTCATTATTCATATCAAAAGACACCATTTTTTTTTAATATTCTTAGGGAAGATGTCTACATTAGGGTTCTTACTAAATTATGTTGAAATTAAGTGTTCTGACATGCCCAAAATACAAAAAACATTTTCTTCTGAATTTGCTGGAGTGACATAAAATACTTGGCTTCATGGCAATTCAGTTTGAGATTTCCACTTGATGACAACATCACCTCATCTTGCAGGAATGCTGGCTCCTGCCATCATCCCATCACTCAGGCTGGACACTGATTAGGTCACACAAGAAGGCCTGGAAGTCCCCTGATGCAGCTCACTCAATGACAAAGCATGGGAGACTTAACAAGAGGAGGCTTTGGACATTATCACTGCATTGGCAAACACTGCACAGTTGGAATTCAATTTCTATATAACTCAGATAACTCAGACTGCTGAGGGTTATTGCCCTGACATAGAAGTTAAGGGCATTTTGGTTGGAAAGTATTTGAATGCTTATAAGACGTGTTAATTAGTCTAATGAAATGTACTTGCCAGAACACAATTCTCGTACGTTTTTCAGTTTCCATTTCTCAGAAATAAACCAATTATTATCTAACCCCTTTCACTGAAGCTGCCTCCAGTCAATTATAGAGTGTGAACTTAAACTGGCTGCACTCCAGAGGTTATAGTGGGAGGGAAGGAACTGTGGAGGTGATGGAGGGACTGAACGTGACTCGAATATCCCATGGGGAGCTGGAGGTGAAGATGTATTGCAGTGTATGGGCCCAAAGGAGTAGATATGCAAGAGGTAAGCAGGAACAAATCAATATTTAGAGTATAAAAATAAAATCCTACCAAATGATGTATATCTCCTTTTCTCAAGTGAATGTTAGGAAAAAAAAAACTATTCAGAGGTTTTCCTGGGCACAGTTTCAAAACAAGAGATACAAGTTCCCAGGGGAGGGAAACTTATGTGCAACTTACATCTGTCCTGCTCTGGGGTAACTGTGCCCCTCAAAGACCCAGTGTTGCCTTCTAAATGCAAGCAGAAAACTCCACCTTCTAAATGTCCGTGTTTCTCCACCCCCACCCTGTCAGCTGGCCACAGCACTATACTGTTTCTGAACATCAGCTTCACAAAGTACTTCACAGACATATCTAAAAGCCTTCCACATTCCCCATGCAGAAATGTTGGCCTTCAGAGGCTGACACCATCAGCTTTGACCAATTTTGCAAGGCACTGGCAAAAGTTTTAAAAAGGAATACTGAAGTATTGAAAACTCCCAATGAACCTTGCAAAAAAATACAAAATTAAAAGAACTTTCCCTCCAATTGTGGCAAACGGTCCATTGCTGGTGATAAGATCTTTCTTTAATTATGAAACTGCAGGCAACAACTCTCTTCCTGTGTTTATTTTCTGCACTGTTTTTGACGGCTGTCCTTTTCTCATTCACCAAAGCAGCTATATACGTTCTGGCTTATTTGAGGCTGGTGGCTATAGCAGTAGGAATTCATACAATGTCTAAGAGGTCATCATGTGGAACTATGAACAAGAAGGACAGCCCTTTCATTCTCTGATAATTTTTGCATAGGGCAAAGCTCTCAGAAATGGAAGTGGCAGAAGATTCACAAGAGAAAGATACCCCATTTCTCCCAGTCTAATCTGGGATGGATATAGTTATATTTCAATAGCTATATGGAAAGCAGAGGTGAGACAAAGTGATTGGCATGAGATCTGCCAAAACAGGGCCCCGACATGTGTAGGGTGCATACTTCAGCACCTCTGGAGGGCTCATACCATTATTCTTTGTATGCTGTGATATACTATCATTCATTATTCCATTTAATGTAGTGTTACTGCTTCTTAGAGCACCAGCTTCTTTATCTAGTGTAAACGTTCCGGAAATGAATTGTATTTAAAAAAGTCACTTGAAACAATTTGGTTTATGAAGTTGTGCTTCCATTCATCTCCTCCTTCATCATTTCTGTCTTAAAGCAAATGAGTCACAGCAAGTGAGACAGTTCCCTGTCATGCCTCCACACACCAGTTCCGGCACAGCACAACAGCTCTGACTCTTCAAACTCCCACCTAAGCTTTCCCAGGGATAGACTTTTGGCTTGGTGCTCAGGTTTCTTGAACTCACAGAGCAAGAAAGAGTAGAGCTGTGGTCCCTGAGCAGCAAAGCCCCCAGCCACATATCTTTGTTCTTAGAGCTGAACTTCTAATGCTGTCAGAATCAAACAGAATTCAGAATTCTCAAATCTGTCTGTAACATTAAGATCTCCTTGTTCTACGAGTATATTAGAAACACTGAATGTGCCAGATCAGGCTCAGTCTCACCACCAGTGTGCATATTGTGAGAAACACGTGTCCTTGCCATGCTCTGGGCAGAGCTGAATTACTTCTGCCTTTGATCCAAGCAGAAGAAGGGAAAGTGGATGCCTTAGGAACACGCCAGCCATAGGTTTATGCATTATGCTTGCCAAGATTGTATGGCTTTCTGATTTTGGCACAAAACTGTGGCATGCTTTTCTCTTTTTGGCAAGTGGACACGTCTTGGCAGTGGCACATTTCAGGCTTGTGTGTGCTTGCAATATGCATGGAAAAGGTACTGTCCCGACACCCCACGTGACTCTTGCAGGAATAATAATCCTAATTTTTTTTGCCAGAGGAGCATTCTCAGGAACATAACACAAGGTCACAGAAACGCTGGTTGGGAGGGACCTCTGGGCTTCACCCTGCAGCTCTATTGCCAGCACTTGGTCAGGTCAGCCATGCTTTTTCTAATTGAGTTTTCAGGACCCATTCTAAGGATAAAGATTCCACCATCACTCTCATTAGGCTCTCAAACTGTTTCCCAAACTCTATCCTGAATCTCTCAGAACACATTCCCTCTTCTGCAACTGGGCATCTTCCACTTCCAAGAAATCCTTGATTCTGTAGTCTCTGTAATACCTATTGGCATAGCTGTGGGCTGCTATTTCATCACCTCCTGGTGTCCTTTTCCCTCTAGACACCTCAGCATCTCCTTCAGGAAACAGGCTTTAGGTCCAAAGCTGGACAGTGTTCCAGATGGGCTGGGGCCAAGCAGAGAGGATAGTAACAGTCCTTGCTATGCTGGCTTTGGTTCTGGCAATGGAACTGAGGAAGCAGTCTTCTTCCTCCGTGATGGAAGCTCAGGCTGGATCATATTTAACCTGGCACCTGGGTCCTTAGGTTCTTTTCAGTGGGGTCAGCCTGACTCAGCCAGCTGTTTCCACTCTGTTCTGGTGCAGGAGTTATTCTGCCACACACACAGGACTTTGCCCTTTTCCTTGTTGAAGGGAAAGTGGAATGACCTCTCAAGGCTCTCAAGGTTCTCAAGATCATGTGGAACTGAGGCACAGGAGCTGAGTACCAGCTTTTTTTACTTCACCTCCAACTAGTGTATTGTGAAGTTTTCTCTTAGTCCTTTCAGAGACAATTTTCAGTATTTAACCTGTAGTGCTAACCACAGACCTCAACTAGAATTATGGAGGCTTCATGCCTCTGGCAAAACTGAGCTGTTTTATCTTAGAAACATAGAATAGTTCAGGTTGGAAGGGACCTTTAAAGGTCATCTAGTCCAACCACCCTGCGATGAGCAGGGACATCTTCAGCTAGGTCAGGTTGCTCAGAGCTTGATCCAGCCTGGCCTTGAATGTTTCCAGGAATCTGAAGAATTTGCATTCAAGAAGAGAAATGAAAAAAAGTACTTAGAGAAGCAAATAAAGGCTCCAGAGGTGGGTTTTGTTGATATTACACATTCAGGGACAGTCAAGGTCATAGAATCATAGAATCATAGAATCATAGAATCATAGAATCATAGAATCATAGAATCATAGAATCATAGAATGGCTTGGGTTGGAAAGGGCCTAAGAGATCATCTAGCTCCCCCCTCCCTGCCATAGGCAGAGTCCCTACACCAGGTTGCTCAAAGCCCCATCCAACATGGCCTTGAACACGACATCCACAGCTTCTCTGGGCAACTTCTCTTCACCACCCTCACAGTGAAGAATCTCTTCCTACCATCTAATCTAAACCTACTTTCAGTCTGAAGCCATTTGGCATCCCATAAGAAATTTCTCTCCGTCTTTCTTGTAAGCTCTCTTCAGATGCTGGAAGGTCACAATTAAGTCACTCCAAAGCCTTCTCTTTTCCAGGCCGAACAATCCAAATTCTCTCAGCCTTTCCTCATAGGAGAGGTGCTCCGCTTCTCTAATTATCTTGGTGGCCTCCTCTAGACTTTCTCCAACATCAGTCCTTCCTGTGCTGGGGACCCCAGAGCTGGATGCAGCACTGCACAGTGGAGTAGAGGGGCAGAATCCCCTCCCTCACCTTGCTGGCCATGCCTCTTTTGGTGCAGCCTGGGACACGATTGGCATTCTGGAATCCAACAACACACTTGGCTGGCTCACATCCAGGCTCTCATTCCCCAGCACCACAAGTCCTTCATGGCAGGGCTGCTCTGCATCTGTTCATCCCCCAGCCTATGTTGCTACCAGGGGTTGCCCCAACCCAGGTACAGCACCTTGTACTTGGTCTTGTTGAGCCTCATGAGGTTCCCATAGGCCACTTCTCCAGCTTATCCAGGTCCCTCTGGATGGCATTCCATCCCTCAGGTGTGTCAACTGCTCAGCTTGGTACCATCTGCAAATTTGCTGAAGGTACACTCAGGTCATTTGAGTGTTCTTGTGCATGTTTATATGCTTGAATCCTGCAGCCTTTTTGTATGAATTATAACACTATCCAGAAGTGTGGCAGGATGCATTAACATTCCTGATACATTATTTGAACTTTACAATCACATTGAACCACTTCATTGCTAATATACACTCAAATTTTGTTTCAACTCTATTTTCAATATTACTGCAGGCTGTTTTAGTCTGTATAGTAGCATTTATGGAATCCAATAGATTGTAAAATAGAATTGACCTTGTCATTAATGTTGTCTGTCCTAGCAAGTAGGGAATATATTGTTCACAGCTCTTTCCAGTGTCCTCACATAATAAGATCACAGAAAATACAAACAACTTTTTCTTTAGCTAGAGAGAACATTTCAGGAGAAGATGGGAAATGCTGTCACATTGGTGTTAAAATCAGACTGTAGTGGCCACAAGAATAAGAAATTCTATTGGGTGAGAGAGAGAAAAGCTGCTTTGTTCTTAACATATCCCTTTCTCTTTTCCAGGATGCTGCAGAAAGCTCAAACTCTCTCTATTTCGTTGCAGCAAATTTGTCAGTAATGTCTTCTGCAGAAAATTTTAACTGTAGAAGACCTTGTACCAAACTTGCACAAGTCAGTACTATTTTTATTTTCCATGCATACGAATTACTGGTGGATGCAGTGGTGACAACAGGATTCCATCATGTGCCTCATTTCAGCAAAGTGATACCGAAATACTCAAGAAATATCTAAAAGTTGGGCACACAGAATTTGTTATAAAACACAGAGCATTGAGAGGACCACTCAACATGAAAAGGAGAGAAAATTGTCAGAGAAAACCAGAAGTAACAAGCATAGGGTTTCTATAGTCGAGTATGTAGCTTGAAACTGAAGATCAGTGGCCTTATTACAGTATAGTTCAGAGCTCTCAGCAATGTGCTTTCTCATGTACAGAATAACATCTGTCAGACACAGCCTATTACTTGTAGTACGGAGGATGTACAAAGAGGGGGTGCTCCGAGAAATGTGGAGTGAGAGTTGTTCAGTTCTCACTCCGGTACACAATGAGCAGCAACCACAGCAGTCTGCTCTGTTATCCAATTGTTAACTACATATATCTTTTTAACTACTATCTATCTATCTATCT